>CM068826.1:36310083-36700083 GCA_028554795.2 Sinohyriopsis cumingii
CGTTTGTTTGTGTGCCATATAAGGACATTGAGGCCTTATATGGAAACGTAAACAAATCGTAGTAAAAATCTGGCGCGATTTGAGTCAGAAATTCTGCGAATTAAAAGTAAAAACGGTTTATCGGCAACTTTGAAATTCCACCAAGAAGTCATTATTCGCCACTTGATTGATAATAGCATAGCGTAGAATATCTAGATATGGTCTGGCAAGCCTTACGTAGAAAAGGGGTGACGGCGAGAGTCTTGCGTTATCTGTCATGGCGGACACGGTGAGGTTAGTGTAACCATGCCAATTTATTTTATCGTGTAAGGGCTTAAAAAATTAAAAATAAGCCAAACTTCTTTCACAACATGATTATACTTATGTAGTAGATTTCTATACTTTTGTTTTTCTGACTTTAGTGATGATTTTTTGTGGACTCCATTACATGATATGGGATCAGTTCGTAGCCTCAACCACAACAAATCAAGCTGAGGCTACGACATCGTAGCTACACGTTGTAAAGCTCTTCAATTTCGGAGGTAAGTAAATCTTGCTTGTAGTTCGCAAACCCCATAAGGACATAGAACACAATTAATTTTACTATGTGTTCTTTACATTTGTTTCTCAATACTGACCTTTCCACTGTGTGACAATCAATATAAATCATATGTTAATCTAAAATACCTTCAAAAATGACTTCACGGTGAAGTTCTTGTCAAAGGTTAACCTGCAGTTTTTGGAGAGGCTGGACTGTCAACAGAGCAGCGTGTAAACAGAACACGGATTTAACTTCCGGATCATCACCAATGCCTTAATACTCACTGTCGCCAAAATACACATGGAAAACCACACCCTGAACTCATATTCTCAAAAATAAACAATTACTTTTAAATCCCTACAAAAAATGCATAAATATAATTTTCTATCATCAACAAAATGAGAGAGGAAAAAATGTTCTAAAAATAGACTAGAACTACATTCCATAATGCGGAAATAGAAATGATCGGTTAAAACAAAAATAAAAACAACAACGGAAAAAAAAATGGAACTAGTAAAATTTAGATTTCGAGAAACAGACAAACAGATAAATGCTATGTAACAATCTTACCGGCAAGGGAAAAAATAAGAAAAAATTAGCTAAAGTATTGTTATGTATGTCAATGAGTCTATCGTGGAAAAGTAGTGGACGGCATAACCATTTCCTTCTACAGATTTCTGAGAAACAAGAGGCTAAATCGTATTTGGGTCACATGGTGTCGATGGTAATGAGGACATTTAAGTGGAATAAAGACAATTACTTTGCACCGAACATTTTATTGAATACCGTGGACCTACGATTCTGCATATACTTCTGTCAATATTTCCAACCCAAAATTTATGAAAACAAGATATGCCCAAGCTTGATAAGTATGTTTAAGCAAATCCACACACTTGCCATTCATATACATGAGTAGATCAACTTGGGTGTTCAAAACAGACAGAATGTATTTTTTTTTTAAAACAAAAAATAACAAACATTTCGGTACATAAATTTATTAACGTATTTCAAACAATTGCTAATGACAGTTTAATGTCAATTTTCTGTGAAACATTTGGGACTCTTTTTGAGAATTTGACTGTTGTATCAGGGATATAAGATACTGTAGGATAACAAGAATTTGACTGTTGTAGCAGGGATATAAGATACTGTAGGATAACAAGAATATGACTGTTGTATCAGGGATATATTTCCTTTTCACTCAAGTTTAGTAAACATGTACCATCATCCGTGAAACTGTCAATACACAATGGATGTTCATAGCTCTTTCCAAGAAGAGTTTTCAATTTTTCATTTCTGCGGTCACTCGCGAGCTGTCTGTCCTCAAATTCAATCCCACTGAAGTCCTTCAAACCTAGTCTATGTACGCTTTTCATCCTGCCAATCAAATGCAGATTATTTCCTGACAAAATTTTCCCGCGGTTTCGCAAATAATATTTAAACAGTGCCATTGTGAGCTTATTTAAGGTTCCTTTCCTTCGAGCATCATCAATTTCTTTGCTTAACTCGATTTTGGACGATTCTGAAGTGAGGTCGACAAATCAGGGGAGCTTATCGAAGAGTTACGCAGAGAGTTAACCCAGTTTTGGGAAATTATATATATACATATATTGAATATGGAATTGGTTATATTTTTATAGAAACCATTTTAATACTTAAAGATACATGGTCTGCGCAAAATCCAAAATTTTATTATATGAATTTCTCTCATACATTTGGATGACGCAAAATATGGGAGTGGCAATAATTTGAAGGAAATGTAATTATACAATTGTATGACGTCACGTGAAAATATCTACTCACGGCTGCTTTAAATCACGTCTAGAACTTGCATCTATTTTTATAAAGAGAAATTTAAGAATGTTGTCTTGTTATTAACTTAATTGGTTCCGAGAACAGTAGAATAGAATGCAAACATACAGAATCCTTGTTTAATGATTAATAAATTGAAAAATAAACAAAATAAACAATTAATAAAAATTGAAGTCGTGCAAAAAGTGTGCAAACTAGTCACCGGATGAATGTATAACAATTTATTTCAGTAATGCCTGGATGCATTCTTGTTCAACAAAATCGTTTACATATATAAGGTATAAAACTTGCGAAGCATAACTGTTTGGCTCTATGCAGTGTGAATTTTCCAACCCCCAAAATATGTCATAATAAGACAAGTTTTAGTCTATATTTGTTTGTAAAGAAAAACAAAAAGAAAAATTCTGTATAGTTGCTTCTCTTGTTTCAAGATTTGGGTTGTTTCTTCGAAAGAGTCTCAAGAAAGTACGCCTCCCATGACTTTTTCATTCGCTCACGTATCACGTTATGTTCTGCCCAGTTACCTATAAGAGAGAGAATAGGACAGAGTTGTTTTACAAAATGCGGAGGACTTCACAACAGACGGCATTTAGAGTTAGAAATATAGAAAAGTGAAAAGCTTTTAATGCATAAGTTAGTTTGCAACTTAGTATAAAACGTTCTCTTCATTGTAATCCATTTTTTTAAAAATGTCTAATAGGATCAAGAAAAGTTAAGTTATTAATTTCCCAAAAGTCCCGTAGGTATAACAGCAGCCGTATATTTATAAATAAAAGATTAGTCCAGCAAAGAAATATAAGCCAAAGAATCACATTTGCGGCCGGTAGATAGGGCAATGGATGAAATTATGTTGCCGTTGTTAAATTGTCTTCAAGGTTATCTCATTTTTAACTATCGTTAATCACGCAAACAACCGGCCTGTTTGATCTTGTTTGTTATGTTTTGCCTTATTTTTTACAAAACATGCTAATGTTGTGTAACTCACAAATTCGGTCAAAAAAGAATTGGCAAGACATCCGTTAAAAAGAGGTTGTCACTTTAAAGGTGAGTTCCAAAATGAGGATTTTTAAAAATTGGAATTTATGTGATTTGGAATTTCGTGTAAGGTCAAGGTTTTATCAATTTCATTGTAGACGATATGTTTATTTGTAATTTATCAAGTGTAAACAAGAACTTAATATTGTAGTTAGTACTCCCCTAGTTAGAATTTTCAAAACCCATACCAGATGTGTTGATGAATTTGATGTCTTTACTAATTTAAGAGTTAGAAAATATGGTATCCAACTTAACATGTGCATTCTAGAACTGTTGAACTCAGAGACCGAATTTCCTCTCTCTTTTATTATTGGCTGTTTCTGTCCATTTCCAAGACGGAGCGTGATGTCAATAATTCACCGGGGGGGGGGGGGCAAATTTGCCAGCATTATTTGTGGCATATGTTTTCAAGGGCTTTCTTTCATTTAAGAAGCAAAATATTAAATACGTAGGTAACCTGATCATCCTTGTCACATTCAGACAACTGTTCGTTCAATCTGGCGTCTGCTGCCCATTTAGCATACGTAGTACTTCTGCATTTGATTGTTTACATTGACGTAGTTTCGATATTATGTTGTGCGGATGCATAACAATTTATCCCTTTTCTTTCAAAATGCAGGAATATTAAAATAAAATTAGAACAAAATCAATAAACAGTTAAAGTTTGCTTACCTTTTGATGTATAAAGCAAAAAGAAACCCAATAAAAGTCAAAGTGAGACCACTACACATGTGTGCTATGGTATATACAAGAGATGTTATGTTGCAGGAGAAAAACTTGTATCGGTTGTGGAACATGTTGTGGATGAAAAATTCGTTCAAGGGAAAGTTGTTGGGGGGAAAAACCGTAATTAAAATACCAATCTGAAGTATCTACGCAGCATAATATTGAAACTATTTCAATATAAACAAACGGTTATAAAAATGACATAAATGGAATAACCGACGTTACGTAAGTTGCCAAAATTTGGCCCAAGTCTCTGGGATAAAAAGATTTTAAAATGTCTCAAAACTCTGAAGAATGGCTGAGTAGCTGACTGAAGGGTTAATTAGAAAACGCGTTTTGATTGGACCGATGATTGTCTGAAAGTAAAATTGGATGAACAAACTATATGCGAAGCAATTGACAACAAACGAGTTTTCTCCGCACGCAATATATGTACATCACGCTCTGTACCGGAAATGGACAGTAGTAGTAAAAAATAAATATGATTTTTATGACAGAGGAAACAATGTATATTGTACTCCACTTTTATATCCAAAGCGAGGCAGCAAAAATGTACAGTTACATACAAAGTAATATCCGCTAACTTTCATACACTATATAATTTTTGTCTTCGATATTGTTTCGTAATAACTAATTTTGTATTTAAGTACTTTTGCATGTAATCCAAGGACATCATTCGGGTATGTTACTATGCATTTACCCGAAGTTACGTGTTGAGCTTCTGAACAATTGATTTTGCTAAATTTATTCAATACAAAGAACGAAAAAACAGGTGAATACATGTTTTTAGAACTTGATGACAATTTTCTTCTAATCTCAAATCCACTCTTCTGAATGGTTGTGTTCATCTTTGAAGTCAAGCAAACTGAGAGAATTCCTACTGAGTAATTCACCTCTTCACACAAACAGAATAAGACTTCTGGTCATTTAATTTAAAAATCGACGTTGACGATAACACGTTGGATGAATGACTGATTGAGGCTTAAAAGTAAATCTTGGAAGCATTTTTCAAAATTTTTCATATTCAAGGCGATTTACACTTTCAACCTTTGCCGTTCATTTTTTAAGTTTTATTTGGTTTGTTTGGTTATTTCGAGGAAGTGAGTTTTATATGTAGTTTGATTACTTAGGTTATATTTCTGGCACTAGAAATATAACATTACCAACCATAACAAGTAATTTATCTGCGAGAGTAAAGAACACAAAAGACAACAGACACCGCACGAGTGGTAAACAATATAAAAGAGTGAGAAACAAGCCTTTTTATTTTTTTTATCACCATCTCGTATATGGATAGAAGATTATAAAATTAAAAATTAAAATACTAAGCAAGTAAGAATTAAGTACAAGAAACAAAAGCCCCCGCCTATGATTTTATACTAACATAAATATTGCATAATGTATAAATGGTCCGTGTGTTGAAGGCGTAAAGCTGAGAAATTCAGAGCGAAAGGTCTGTTGTTCAAAACTTGGTATTTACGGAGGGAGAAATTACGAGCCATAAAAACTTGTCAGAAAATTTCGGAAATACATAAGGCTAAATCTGAAGACGCGTCTGTTAACTCCGGAAATACATCAGTACGTGAGATATTTCCGGAATATATCAGTAAGCCTAAATCATTAGACGTGGCAGAAGAATCTGGGAAAACACAAGTGAGTTTCAATCACAAGATGCGCAAGATAAGTCACCAAACCGTTAAATTACGTACTTATAAAGCAATGATGTTCTAATCTTCTAATTCTATCAAACAAGAGTTTTACACTCTATCCGTGTTTTTAAATTCCCTACATTTAGGTTTAATTCGGTTTTAACTCTGTAAAATTGTATCGCCTAATGCGAGACTTTTATCTATTCCAGTTTAAAACTCACCTGTTTCTGTTGTGAACTTTCGTTGGAAACGAAAGAATTTATTTTCCTCATCGGTTTCTTCCTTTTGTCTTTGTGTCAATATTAATTCGTTGACGATATTAAGCATACGCATTTGTACATGTTTTGAGTTTTAATCTCGGCATGAAACTTCATGCAAAATTTTGCGACTGTAACATGTATCATCCCCTGTATCGTAACACTCAGTTCTGTGAAAATCGGAAGTTGTTTTCAAAGATTTTTACCATGATTTCATTAATATTTATTTTGATTTTGACGTACTTTGTCTTGTAGGGTATCAATGTAAAATCATTCTTTTTTCTGTAAATATAACAAAGTATTAGTTTTAGCAAGTTTCTTGTTTTTCAAGTTCGAATTTTCTGAGAAATCATTGTGCAGCCTCTTCTTAATCTCAAGGTCCACCTCGTCCAAGGTGGACTTTGCAGAGCAAGACAACGAGCAATAATTTTGTGACATCTTTACTACGATCCTAACGCCAACGCAAAAATCAGTTTTGGAAACAAGAGAAACGGAACAAACAGCAAATACAATTCTCTGAATTTAAAAAATGGTTGACTGAACAACCGTATTTTCACATTACACACGCAAGCGAGAAAATAATTTTTCCTACAAAAGAATTTATGCTAGTCGCGTTGATTACCGTTGGAAAGCAGTCATTTTTGAGACACAACGATATGAAGAAAGACCCCCCTCGACCTTAAGTCCGCTGCTGTCATTAATATATCGCGTCCAACGTCAGACATTTAAAATGAAATAGAAACATCTAGAGAATATGTTCTGTTTGATAAAATGTCATTCAGTGATATTAAAAAGTCTATATGACCATCGTCTGCATCGCGTCACATTTTTAACTCCTGGTATGTTTCTTCAATTCTTTCAAACGCATCAAAACAATCAGATTTATGTGAAATGTTGTATATGGTTGATTTTAAAACAGCTACTTCATTTACTGAGTAACCATTCGTTGTTTTATACCTAACTTTTCCCCACAAATGCAATGCTGATTCTTATTTTCATTCTCGATTCTTTGTAGATTGACAGAACGTCTGACTTGGAAACCAAGAGTCGCGGGTTTGATAAATTTTCTATATCAGCCTTGGTCACCTGCCCAGTGTATCCGTGGGAAAGACGCGTAGCTCCCATTTCCGCTCCATGATATAGTCAACACTGTTTCGAAAGTGCCGTATAACTAACAAAACAATTATAATGTACTGTTTTAACCATCTTGCTATCGGTGCTGATGTTGCTTCGTCCCATGTTATCATCATGTGTAATATGTACATCTGCGTCAAATATATCGTTTTTTATTTTTGGATGACTTCAAATTCACACTTTTATTACCACTCTTAAATGCTATTTTTCCAATGGACGCATTTTTGTCCCTTTCAAACTTGTAAACAACAAAGCATTATTTCCTGATACTAATATTGTTGCTTTCATGTAAAACTCATGTATTATTTCTGACACCACTCTGAAAACTAATGAATTAAATACAAGGTAGGTCTGTGTTATTATTTATGTTGTGTAAGATGTAACTAATACCACATCATCGTTTGTGTTCATATATGCCATCGTTATGTGAGCACAAGTCTGAATAGTCGAACACTTCTGAATCTGTCTTACACGCCTTACGGATCAAACTTACCAACGTATCTTGTGCTTCATACGTATTGGTTTATTTCAACGTTTTATCTCACAAGCTGTTTTCTTTATATCTATCAAATATTTTTCACCACTACCGATGTTTGAAGCACAGATTTTAATTTCAATGAGTTCCGCCTATACCATGCGATCCGTATATGCTATGCAACCTCTATTTGCCTGTGAAATCTTAGCAGACATTATTACTTGCACTTCAATCTTAACTGGTCTGCTAAAAAAAAAAATCAATCTTTTATTGTTCTCTTATGCATATACGAGATGGTGATTTAGAATGGCCAGATCTCTCATTACTATCTGCAAGAAAATAATAGAGGTAAGGAAAGGAACTAAACACAACCGGACGGAACATATGGTGATCGAAGATATGGAATGAAAAGGTTTTGCTTTGTATATGAAAAAAGACGTTACGTTATGAATAGGTAATAAACTTGTCCGCAAAGACTTTGTACATGTGAGAATGTATAAGTCTGAGCCAAACCATATACTTAATACAAAGGAACCTATGTTACACAACTCCCGTTAGGTCCCAGTCTTATATGGAAATGTTAGTGCGTATTGAATCAATATGCGTCTGCCCAATAATTAGTTAAGAGATACCTAAGTCTCCGTTTGCTATAGGGATTTTGTTAATGCTATAACGTTGTAAGTAGCATATAGTATACGTCAACTGGTACAAGTTTGTAGACAATTTTGATGATCAGTGTTCAAGATCAAACGGAAAAAAATGTGTAGCAGAGGTTTATACTTACTGAGCTCATCCCGTCTGTAGCGGTACTTATCTGGATTGGGGTGTCGGAAGAGATGAACCTGGTCGTTGAAGGTCTTCTTGGTTGTGCTGATTCTGTGGTCAGTCGTGTAGCCAGCAAACATATTTTGCCTCATAGAATTACCCAGCATCTCATAGTCCTTGTTGAGTTCACTGGAAAATTTCTGCATCTCAGCTTCCTTACTCAAATTCCTATGCATGCCCTGTGCTACTTTCCTCTCCTGTTGCATATTAAGCGACTGTACTACCCTGTTCTTATCCGACAACAGACTGTCTACGACTTTAGTGCCATATGTATGTCGAATATTCGGCGGAAGATCCACAAGTTGCTCCCCTGAAGTTGGTGCACGAGCGCTTTGACTAACCCTTTGGACATCCCTCTCTCTTTTTGGCAATACTGTAGACTGTGAAGCATTCCGGATATCACCTGGTCCAAATCCAAGATTACGATTTTGAATATCTGTCCTTTCTCTTCTCATAAAATCCATCCCAGGTCTCAACAGATCTCCTATTAGACTATAATTGTGAACAGGGGGCTTGTTCCCGTATTTATCTCTATTGTAACTTTGCCTTTCGTTCAAACCAACTCTATTTATCTCTTTCGAATGAGCAATGTCATTCAGGGTAAACTTTTGGTATGGCTTGCCGTCTGATGCTTTAGAGGAGTAATCGTAATCGTTTTGAGCAGCCAACGCCAATCTTTTGTTAAACAATAGTGCCTCTTTCTCCTTGCTTTTTAAAATATTTTGTATTTCTTTTGCGGTTTCCTTTTGCTGCTGGACTTGTCTCTTCGACTGTTCCAAAAGTTTAGTTCCTGGGGGGAAAAAAGTGAAATTTTGGCATTGTCTCAAAGTTAAGTTACATAAAGTGTGTCATGTCGTCAAATCCTCACAACACATTGTTCGCATATACAGTTAGTGAAAATTGTCTTCCACTGTATATGACATGAGGACGCTATGACAATAGTGTAAATATCCTTCTGTGTCATATTATAGTGATTGTCTACATCAGTGTTCGCGCAATGGTGACTCAAATTTTAATCCTGCCACGAAAGTGAAGATCCTTTAACGAACGCCTAATTTTCACAATATCACCATGGATATTGATTGGATTAGTAAACAGAACATAGTCTGTGCAAATGATGAGTTCACACCAGCTACAAGAAGAATCCCCACAAGTTGCAAAGCCTTTTCAATACTGGCTAACCTTATTTCCAAGGCTAACTTCTACAAGGCTTCTTAAATACTGACCGACGATTTTTCAACTGCTAACTTCTACAAGGCCTCTTAAATACTGACAGCCCTTTTTTCCACGGCTAACTTCTACAAGGCTGATCATCCGAAGATAATACTGCATATATAGGATCAAACATTTTGCCAGTTGGAGGACGTTTAGTCTTAGGGCTCAACGTCTTTCTAGAATGCCAAGTCAAATGTTTGTACACTTCAAACCGTGTGTGGTCGTTTTTCTGACAAGTCCATTATCAAGCACATAAATTACATACCAAATACTTACACAAAGAAGTTTTAAGACGAAACATAAATAAATAAACCTGTAGTCAAGCAGTACGTTCAATTTTTATATATGAGTATTAACGGTATAACAATATGATATGCGTTAGCGCCAAGCTAGGGAAAACCTGGTTGATCATGACAACGATTGATGACATTCTTTGGGTAGGAAATATAAATACTGTACAATACCGTCAGCTGTCAAAAACAAATGATAATATGCCTGATCCCTTCTATACCCTTCAAAGAATATGTGTAATCGATACTGTATGCGGAAGGTGTACGTGGTTATTAAGGTTTACTTGGACGTGCCACAAAGAATTGTTCAACTCTCCGAAACTAATAATTAATGACTAATAACGTAGTTCTTGATTTATACACGGGTGAGTTGTGATGACGCTGAAGCAGAAAAATTAAGCTCCATCCAAGACAGAGGTTAGAATTGGGAGATTGTGTATGGAAAGAGAATTAGACAACATTTTGAAATGTTCCAAACCCTAGGACTTATTAAATTTAGTTATGTAAGCTCTTACCTTGAATGTTCTGATCATATTAAATGAGCTTGGTTTGCCCTCGAAACATCAATTTCTCATTTGGTACCGATTGTATTCGTACAAATTAAGAAATAATGCGTTTTAACCAATTAGATAAAGTTTGGAATAACCCCACTCCTAGCTCCAAATATATCACTGGTCAGTGTATCCATTTGTACCAATAGGTATCCATTATTATATAATTTTTAAGTACACATGTTAGCAAATAATAATAATAATAATAATAATAATAATAATAATAATAATAAATAAATAAATAAATGAGAAAATAAATAAATAAATATAAAAAATTCCGTCATTTCCATATTAACACAAATAAAATACCGTAAATATAGCCACAAAAAAAAAATAGCAATCAACAGTGCAGCCCCTGTCTCGAGGTTAACAAAACACACTTACCCCATGTCGACTGTCAAAAGCGTTTCACAAATAACCACTCCATAAATGCAGAGATAAAAGACATATTGAATATCGTATTACATATGCACATATAAAATTCTTACTTGCTAAATTTATAAGCTGTTAAACTTATACAAATGTGAAAAGATATACATGTATGCAAAAAACAAAAACAATATCTGTTCTCGTGCCCTGTTCCTATATTCTTACCTAGACTGTAGCAGATTAGCTGGTGTAATATACATATCTATTCGAACTAATCCGTGCTTCGTAGCAGTCTTACATTACACACACAATTGGAGTATGAAACATAAAGCCAACATGGTGGAATAATTCCATTCGATTATGAGTGTAATGAAAAGAGACGTAGTTAATAAATGGGATTTACAAAGCGTTCATTCATTGTTCAGGGATTATGTTCAAATACTGAACGAGTATTATTATTATTATTATTATAGATCAAAAGTGGGCAGATAAGTCCGTTTGACATTTGGGCCCCGTATCAAGATTACTATATCACTTTGTTCATCTGTCCGTCCTATCAACGTTCTGTAACCAGCAGAGCTGGGCAACCCTTTGATAAAATTTTGATGTTTCTTGATACGTAAGCTGTCTTTTTTAATAAATGTGTGCCTTTAGGAGTTTAATTCTTCCAATTCCATTTTTGACAGCAATTGTTCTTTTTCAATCAATATTGAAAAGCTAAGGAATGTTTCAACCCCTATTCTAATGTAATTTGGTGTGAACACTGTCTTCTTGATACTGAGGAGCCATTTTTTGGACTGATGGTGGTTGTTTCTAAATTTTTATACGGAGGAACGGACTTGGATGATTTTTATCAGCATAGCTCAGGAAACCTTCAACATACAGTGCAATTTGCATGAACACCCAAATATAGGTAGATATGCTTTTGACAGACTTCAACTCTTCTACTCAATGTTCCACTCTGAGTTATGGGCCTTGTCAATCAATTTTTAGATGTTGAACATTGGAAGGTGGCTAAAACCCAACAACAGCACTGGAATGTTTCAACATATTGATACCGTCTGTTTATGGCGCATATCTTTATGCGCTTATTAAGGTATTTGTCCATTTCACCTCATCTTGAAAAGAATTATTGAACTGTCATTCGTTTAAATGCGTGGCATATTGTAACTTTGTCACTTATTTAAATTATATTTTTTTTATCCCTATACACTCCTAAGGCGTTTTAAGTTAATGCTAATTATAATAAACGCGTTTTTATACTCAAATGTACTATAAAAAAGCATACAAGCAACAGGTGAGCGGTCAATTCAAATAACGTTAAATGGTCAAAAGCATTAAAACAATACATACATATGAGATAATACAGAAAAATCAAGATCATTGCTCTCAGAATTCAGCACTTTGTTGCAATTAACAAACGCATTTGAAATCAAATGTTATAGTCGTAATTACTTAATTAATTAATTATATGTCAAAAGATGTGCTAGAACTGTTAAGCGTATCTGGTTCATGGCACAAAACCGTCCGGTTTAATTCAGTAACCAGGTAGGCACCAATTTCAGTGTCTAATTAAACACGGATGAAGTAAGCTCTAAACGTAGGGGCATTTCTAACCATGCCTCGAATCTTGAAATGAATCCCTGAGTCTCTCTAATTCTTCTGGATTTTTAAAACTTCAACGGAAGATTTCAGCGTCAAAGTAATTGGTCTCTACCTCTCTGTCATGTTAAGTATCACATACACCGTGAAATACCCATAAACTGCTCGTCGCTACTTACGGGGAAAACGGCAATTTTCACACAATATGACATAATTTCATAAAATTGCAAATGTGAGTTTACATTTTTAAATAGTTCAAAATGTCAATAAATCATTCCTAATATTCTATAAGTGGGCTATTATTGAATATTTTAAGTTGTAAAAATAGTTCCAGGCTGGGTGTACAATATGGAAATTTTAGGTGTGTGATACGGATGCACAGATTAAACATCTGTATCGAACACCAGATTAGCCATGTAAGATAAGATGGGTAGGTAACAAATTGTATGTGAGTTTCAAACATAATTACAATTACTTTACCCACCAACATCCGCCCCAATAAACTACATTTTAAGAAGATTACTGGCTAGTATTGCATTGTTAAATTTGCCAGCCCGCTGGGAAGCTGACGGCTTCAGATCAGTTTTCAAAGCGACTGCTGACTTGAAGATGGCTCGAAAACTTGTTCGGTTGACGCAGTTGGACCCAAAGCAAAAATATCCTCACCCAGCAACGCCACTGAACGAAAACAAAGTCAAGAAGGTGGAGTGAGAAAGCCATATGGCGGCTTTTGTGGCATCATCCAATGGGAAACGATTAAAAAGGCCCAAGATAGAGCAATAGTCCTGATCTCAGGGACCTTGACTTTAACGAAAGAGAGATCGCTCTCAGTGAAAACTGATAAGTTCTTTTATAGTTCGAACAATCCACTTTGAGATGGTGTCATGCTGAGTCATCAGAAGCACGTCTTAAAGGGTGTCAAATCGAACAGTAAAGCTCTAACTGGGTAAATGAGTCTAACTTGAGCATCCCCAGCACATATACGACGAGATCTACCTAAGGCAGTTGATTCTTGGGCAGAAAATTGGCAAAGAAAGAAAACCGAACCATAGTAGTTACCATGGAAACGTAAAAAAGTATTTTTTCTACTTAAAAAAATCATAATTTTTGCTCCTCCTTGCCGATACTACATAGAGGAGACAAATTCTTTCTAAGATTCTTGAAGGAAGCTTTACACGAAGGTTCATGAGTAAGGTTAAGATAGCGACCAACGAACACACAAAAGATTCCACCTAGGAATAAACGATCGAGAGACTGGTATATGGACCTGTTCAGTTCTAAAAGAAGTGGGTCAAACCAAATAGTGGAGTCCATATAGAATTTAAGAGTCAAAAAGAACTGTTCTATTGCCCGTAACGGTTGATACTGGGCAATGTTTTCTACCAAGTGATAAAGAAAATCTGCAATTGCAGTAAAAGGGGGACCGACAGGATCAATGCATTTCCTACTGCACTAATTATAAAAAATGTCTCCATTTGGTATCGTAAACTTCGGCGATCTATCGCATTCTAGCCTGAGCGATGAATTTGGCAACCTTGATCGAAACTAAACTGCTCATTGCGAATAGATCGCTCGGTATGAGTCTTGAAGGTGGAGGATTTGAGGAGTGCTGAACACGAGGAACAATCTGTTCAGCGGCAGCAGATCCCTCTTTAGCGGTAATTCCCTGAGATCTTCGACCAACAGGTCGAGGGGTTCGATGAACCACAATTTCTAAATCTGCAGAAGAGGTATCTTGATGGGCCGTGACTTAGAAATATTGATTCTATAAAGAACCTGCTGGATTATTCTGCAAGGTTAGAACGAGTACCTCTGTACAGTCAGTCCCACTTCAGAATGACGAGAAATAAAGTGAAATAATGTTGTTCTGAGATGCTAGTTGAGATGAGTATAGCAAAATGACAGTCCTTGAAAGAACAAAACAGCCTCGGAAGCGAAGCCAGAATCCCTTCCTTACTGTGGAAAAAACCACGCATGGTCCAATAAGTCAAGTCTCTAAACAAAGGCATAATCTGGCGCCTGTTTGGATCTTGGGAAGAGGACGATTTGTAGGATGGTGTGTGACTCGTAGGGAGTAAATGTCTCCCTCATTAAAGAAGGGAATGGGTTCGTAAACTTTCTTCCGGACTCCACCAGCCAATTCGACGTCAGAATAACGGGCTAAGATGTGGTTTAACCTGGGAGTTAGTTTGATTTTGTTTCCGTTTAAACCGCTTAGATAGAGATGCCATGAACGTTCCAGAATAGGAACGTTTCTCCACCAGTTTAAGTGGACCAGTGACCGGTGATCATGAACACTTAAAAGCATGAGAGGTCACTGTGATGATAAGTCCCCTAATCCCCCAATTTTAAGTAAAAGGGGTCATCTCTTTTATGAGTCAAAAATCTGTAGTAAACACTCAGCCGCATAAATAATCGTTGTATTAGGTGTAAAAGTTTAACTGCTGGTAAACCTTGTTTTCTCGATCTCCTAAAACTGAAAAATGTTGCCTGTTTTCGCTTCTTTGTGTGCAGTTTTCAGAAAAAGTACACAATAGATAGAAGTTATCCCTAGATAACTAAATCCAATTTATACTATCAGCGGTTGATCACATTATGTGATAGATTTACAAATAAAGACTTGGTTTTAATTGGATAAACAATCAAATTCCTAGTCTTGACATACAAAAAAACGACATTCAAAGCTGTCTGCAATTGGTCTATAGCAGTAATATCAGTATACAAAAGCAAATACTAGACAAAATATACAACATCAGTAATGTCCAGTGTATCATGGCAACTGAACCATCCACCGTATACCTGAAAATGAAACTTTGTCAAGCTACTCATGAAAAGTCAAACAAACTGTCTGTCCTTATATATATATATATATATATATATATATATATATATATATATATATATATATATATATATATCCGAGCTAAATCTTGCATAAAAATATAAAGATAAATGGTAACACCTCTCCATTAAATTATACTGGAGTACGCCAGGAGTAAACTTTCATCCTGGGCGTACACGAGGATTACTTGATATAGAGGTCTTATCTGTTATATTTATGCAAGAATCATCAAGGTTATATATATATATATATATATATATATATATATATATATATATATATATATATATATATATATATATATATATATATATGTGTGTGTATGTGTATGTATATATACATACATATACAGATATATATATATATATATATATATATATATATATATATATATATATATAAAGAATAAGCACTTTTCCTTCATTAGTTCCTCAACAATGTGTTTGTCAATGCTAGCCTATCGATTGAATCACAATCCTTTTTTATGCACAATACAGATTATTTTTCCTACAGCGATGGAAATCAACTGAACCTGTTAAATTAAAAGATATCGTCAATTGCACAGTCATTTTAATCAGTTTGTTCTTCACCAAGTAAACAATACTGTTCTAAACATGTATTGAACTATTACTTAGAACTGAAGTATAGAGCCCTTCCAAACATTAGGATGGTAAAATACCTGTACTTAACAGGATTGTATATATCACTTTCCTGTATTAAAAAAGACAAGAAAATACCAAAAAACATGAAACCGAACAGTCCGCGTATTAAGTCCAAAGCAGACTTATTTTTTGTTTTATGTGTTATGAAAAAATGCGCTTGAATCGATGTTTGATACAATACTGAAGTGAAAAGCATTGGATCGAGACAGATGTAGGAAAGCAATCCCTTTCAAATAAAAGAGTAGGCCAAAGCCGATGAGTCAGAGCAACGGCAACATCAGTAGGATAAGTACCAAGATGAAGGATAAGTACCAAGATGAAGGAGAAGATGATGGAGGTAGAGACCGGAGGCCAAAATAAAAATGGAGATTGAAAGAGGAGCTCGATGAAGAAGAGAACTGGAGACAGAGTAGGAGAACAACGAATGGCCGGGCTATGAGGAAGACAAGGAGATAGTATAAGGAGATAGTATAAGAGTCGAGGGCATCAAGAATCAGAAGAGTGGAGAAAGGGAGGATGAAAAATGCGATTAGTAGAAGCAGCTTTGTGTTCTCTAACCTGGCAATGCTGCCTTAAACTCTTCAGGTAGATAGAACCGGTCCCCCCTCCTCCGGGGTTGTGGAGACTGTTTGTAATACTGTATGTCGAGGTCTTTCCATTGGTCCTCCTCCTGCTTCTCCAGAGATGTACCAAAAAGGGAATGTTTAGGGTGGGCCTCGGTTCGCCTTACCCTATAAAAATCGTTGTCTAGCTTACTTATTTCAGGTTCCGCTGCCACATCCACCGCCATATTGTATTAAAATATACAATTATAATTTTGGGGAGCCGTATCTGTAAAGAGAAGCAACATTAAGTTCTTGATACTTAACTTGATAGACTATTTTCAGTTCAATTCTTATAAGGAATAAAGACAAATGCTTATTTGTTCAGTAAGTAAATCGCACCCGGCAATTTAGAAACACGGGTGGGGTGGGGTAGGGTGGGGTGGGGTGGGGTGGGAAGTTCTTTCTTTCTTATTGAATATTTTCAAATAATAAATCGTCATTTCCAAGCATGAATAAGAATTATATAAGAGAATATATTGATTAGTTGCATGTTTTACACATGTATTTAGCTGTTTCAGAAGAAGCTTTTCAACATGCCTAGGTCATTATGAAAGGAATTTAATACTATTTAGCCGTATTGTTCGAATCACGAGGAAAGAAGTTTAAGACTTAGTAACATATCGGTATTTATTCCAGACAACGATGAAATTAATTATAGTTGCCACTTAAACTTAATTTATGTTATATTACGTTTTCCACAATACTTTTCGGTTCTTAGCAGACAAGATAAAATGAAATTCTAACTTACCAGGGATGGACGAAGGACGTAAATAAATACAGTATGTGCTCAAGTACCTTGTTCATAATAGAACTGAATGTCATTTGTATAGGACTTTTCTGCATGAAAATCGACAGTTGACAACTAGGGGCATTATAGTTCCAGTACAACCTAAAATCGCGTTCAATATACCTATTGCTAATAATATTTGTGCTTCAGACAACTTTTTTAACTGTCAACGATTTAAATACGTGCGTAATAATTGAATATGTCGGCAGCAAAAGGTCAATTATCAAATGACGAAGTACTGTAAAGGTCATTTTTGTCCCGGTAGGATGTCTTTCTGTTTGCCATGGAAACAAATTGATAATGTTTGCATAATTTTCTTCAGGAAAGTCTGAACTGTTACAACAAAAGTTTTGGGATGGCTGTCTCTGTTAAATGGTAAGCCAGTGCCACAAAAGAAAAGAGTATTTTGACCCAAAGTTGAACGGTCTGAGCTTTATTCTTAGTACACGCTTCGTTAAGACGATGTCAACATATCTCACATATTTAAAGTTTTTTTAAATACTTCTCAATGGAAATATTAAAAGAACAATTAAAATACAGAAAAGTCTAAAAACAAGTTTATATAAACGAAAATAGTTTCTTCTATTCTTGTTTGATGCTAAAGCTGAGAACCAAGAAAGGTCTTTTAATGTTTCTACACACCATGGTCTTTTAATATGATTATATATATCAGGTTGGAATAATGAACAGGCTATCGACTGAAGCGCTTCAGAAAAGATGATTGTAAAATGGATCGCTTTTTAAATAGTCAAAAAGGACCATCCGGTACATTCCATTGAAAAATCTTTCTTAATGATTTCAATTGTGTTTTACGTTATTTTCATTGTCAGATATTTCATGGAAATTTAAATCACAGTCCCTGGCCAACAGATTGTTTAGTATTGTTCGTACAAGTATGTTGAAAACAAATCAACTGGAAACAAATAAAACAACAAACGAAAAAGCACTCACTCAGAAAAACACAAGATAATTCGAAACCATTATACGTTTGGAATCTATGGCCATTTTTGTTTCTCCATCAACTGCTGTATGTTTGAATTTATGTCAGTTCTTGAAGCTTTTATGCAGACATGTTTGTGACTGACATTTTAATTTCACAATTATTTAGCTTACTGATAGTCAGCGTTAAAGCTCAAAAACTAATTACAGTCAAGGTAATTTGTTTTTAAAGAAGATACTTTACAAAAGCCGTGAGGCACTTTATGCCTACAGAGTGTCCATGAATATTCAGTAAACGAAAAGATACAAGACGAGTAATAGCAACAAATGGAGTGGCGATTTTTGTCCCGTATTTCGGCTGTAAGGTCTGCAGATACGACAATAAACGATTATGAAAATAATAGCGTAAGGAGTACCAATAAAACTGCCAGCACATGTAACAAGAGTACCTTGAGGGGCACATTATAAGCATGCCCAGTGTTTTATAGTAATCCATGTAGATAACTGAATCCCAAATATGTTCCATAACAACATAATATAATTAACGGCAAAAGTCTAATGTGGAATGATTAAAAAGCAAGCTAAATATGGCATAATTAAAGTGGTATATAAATATATCATTAACTCAAAATTGATAAATTGCAATTGTTTCATTTGGTATCATTAAACACATCCAATAATGTCAAAACTTTCCAGGAATTTAAAGTCTTCATTGACAGACTACATTAACAGATACAAGACAGTTTAAACTCTTTTGCTATTCATCGAACATTTCAATTAATATGGAAATGGGTTTAAAAGGAACGGATTACTGAAAAAAAGGAAAAGAGAAAAAATGAAAATGCATGTCAAGATTGATGTTAAAACCTTATTTCTACCAGGTATCAAACCGTTTAAAGGCAAAAATTGTACAGTGATATCTTTATACAGATGTGTAATACATTATAGAATTTCTTACATGCAGTTTATTCACGGACTTGCCTTTATGCCGAATAGTTTTTTCCCCTTCAACTATTACATAATTACTAGCATGCCTAACGGTGATCAGTAGTGTTTAATGTTATTCATGCAAAACATTTATTTTTTAAAGAAACTCCAATACTTCTAAAATGCATTAATTTATTATAGATAAAGCAACTGGTTTGTAATTTGTACATTATACTGCTTGTAGCGTAAATACGCATTATTCAGTTGGGCGTTTCAATAACATTTTTATCTTGTGTATGATGTAACAAATACCGGAAACAATACAAAGTTTGTTAATGACAATGACCCTATGAAACATTTTGATTTTTGCTTTAGCTTTTGATCTATAGTAAGAAATCCTCAGCAACATCCTGAATTTATTATAGTGATTTTACCTCTATCTCCCTTTCTTTCAAATCCGTATCCTCAATCACTTGTTTCACATTTAACCAGCTGAAGTATTCATCTACTTTGTTTATTTTGAAGAGTAAACTACTTATTTTTTTGGGGGGGTGGTGGTGTATTTTTGAATTTTCAAATCTATTGACAATAGATTATGTGCTTTCTTAATTGCAATGTCTTCGTCCAATGTGGAAAAATGTTGTTGATAACTGTTGAATCTTTTCTGGTTGTCTTTCTTTAGCAGCTGCTGTAGCAGTTACGGGTTAACGTTTTTTAAATTTATTTATGGAGAATTGAATTTTTCTAATTCATTAAGATGCCTGTTCTTCACATGTGTGTTTAAATTCCACATGTGCGAGGATAATGGGGCATTTTTAGGCATTATCATTTATCTAAGAAAGTAAAATGTAAGTATAGAAAGTTACATAGAGACACTAACTGAATCTCACTGAGAGTACTATCAGTCACAGTCTAGATCTCACTGAAAGTACTATCAGTCACAGCCTAAATCTCACTAAGAGTGCTGTCAGCCACAGTCTAAATCTCACTGAAAGTACTATCAGTCTAAATCTCACTGAAAGTACTATCAGTCAGTCTAAATCTCACTAAAAGTACTATCAGTCAGTCTAAATCTCACTGAAGGTACTATCAGTCACAGTCTAAATCTCACTGAAAGTACTATCACTCACAGTCCAAATCGCACTGAGAGTACTATCACTCACGTCTAAATCTCACTGAAACTACTCTCAGTCACAGACCAAATCTCACTGAGAGTACTATCACTCACAGTCTAAATCTCACTGAAAGTACTGTCAGTCACAGTCTAAATCTCACTAAAAGTACTATCAGTCACAGTCTAAATCTCACTGAAAGTACTATCAGTTACAGGCTAAATCTCACTGAGAGTACTATCAGTCAGTCTAAATCTTACAGAAAGTACTATCAGTCACAGTCTAAATCTCACTGAAAGTACTATCATTCATAGTCTAAATCTCATTGAAACTACTCTCAGTCACAGTCTAAATCTCACTGAAAGTACTATCACTCACAGTCTAAATCTTACTGAAAGTACTATCAGTCACAGTTCTAAATCTCACCGAAAGTACTATCAGTCACAGTCTAAATCTCACTGAAAGTACTATCAGCCACAGTCTAAATCTCACCAAAAGTACTTTCAGTCAGTCTAAATCTCACTGAAAGTACAATCAGTCACAGTCTAAATCTCACTGAGAGTACTATCACTCACGGTCTAAATCTCACTAAGAGTACTATCACTCACAGTCTAAATCTCACTGAGAGTACTATCACTCACAGTCTAAATCTCACTGAAAATACTATCAGTCACAGTCTAAATCACACCAAACTCTAAAATTTGTTGCTAACTATTAGAACAAGAAATACACCACATTATGAATGTTAGAAAAGAAATATTAAGAAAATTCCAACTTTATATATATATATATATATATATATATATGTATCATGAGATATGGCAACGGATACTCTTTTGTAACTCCATCATTGCAGAAAGTGCTATTATTACAAATTGGGAATGGAATTTGAAACAACAAATCAGAACTGAATGCAAAGCAATTATGTGCAAGAAGTGAGAATAGAAATTAATACATCTGTTCAGCAAAGTAAGGTGCATGATGATAGAATAAATACAATATGTGAATGTGGATAATTTTTTAAAAATGATGGCCACTGACTTCACATCTAAATACTACAAAAATACGTAACAAATTGATGTCTAAATGTTAGATGAAAAAGTAGATATAGAAACTTTCCTAGGTGTTACAATAGGGAGTCTTTTTAACATAGTAATTATTAAATAATAATTGAAAAACAAATTGCAGAACAGTTGAAAGATAATATGAATTCTCTTTTCAAATACATCTACTGAAAGTGATACACGTGTAAAATTGCAGAACCTAAGGTTTTAAAGGAATATTAAGGAAGGCAACATATTCATGAAATGAGAACACTGAAAAGTAAATTCCAAAACTTGAAACAGAGGATAATAAAGCAAAGACCGAGGACAAGAAAGAAAGAATGTGTTTCAAACATTTCTAAATAGGAGGCAGCAAATAGAGATTAAAAACATTTCATCACAGATTTACAAGATGTAATAAAATAAAGACCTCAATATTTGTTTCCGAACATATTCAACCATATACGAAAGGAATGATCTCTAGTAAGTTCAAAATATTCGGTTGAATATCCCCCTCTCATTTTTAGTTTTTGGTAATTGAAATTATTGGAAACATGCATAGAGTAAAAGAAATAAATAATTATAATACTCAATAAGTTTGAGATCTATGACAAACAAAATAGAGGGTGCCACATCTTTAAATATTCTTATTAATGACCTCATCACTCAATTCAATCAGAAAATAGCCAATAGCAATAAAGATATTTTTAATCAAAATGAACACATGCACATAAAGGTTGACATACACAAACCACAGATGGGCAGTTCATATATTGAATTACAAAATGGGCTGAATATTTTTTTTTAAATACACATATTAACGTAAAAATACAGATAGTGACTATTTCTCCAATGCTATTGGATCATTTTTCAACACTAAAAATAGAGATCATGAAAATATAGCTTCAAAGTACAGCCTAAAAAAAATGTGCCACTTCGTTTGATTGAAGCCCACTGAAATCGAAATATAGATGTAAATTTAAAAATGAATGCCCTTTATCTGTGCACGTTTATGAAATACTTCAAGAGAAATAAATTAGTTGGGTATAAGTTTCAACACAAATTGTCCAACATGCAAACATATTAATAATTCTGTTTTCAAAATGCCGGTCTTAAGGGTCTTTCGAGAAAGGGAATTATCATTATACAGGCATCAATGATCTAAAGGGAATTATCATTATACAGGCATCAATGATCTAAAGGGAATTATCATTATACAGGCATCAATGATCTATCGAGGATGGACTTGAACCAAATCAACAGGTGCAAAAGGAGAAAATACATTCTCAATAAGTGCTTGAATCATTGTTTCAGTTCATTGGATAAAGGTAAAAGAACCTAGCAGGTTATACAACAATGCAGGGAGTAAAGATATTGCAAAAAATGAATCAGTTATTAAAACATTTAACCATCAATTTAGGTCCCTTTTGTACATTGTTGGGAATCTGAAAGTATAATTGTTCTTACGGTTCGGATGTTATAGATAGCTAAACACATTTCCTCAGGTTTCTGCATCTACCTCAGTGGAATACAGGACACTTTCAAACCAATAGTATGCTGAGGTACAGATTGCATTCAGTATTTTACAAGTGGTTGAATAAGCTTGAAAAAGTCAATTATCTAAAATGAGTTAGAAACCAAACTTATGATCTTCCCAGAGCACAATAAGTGACATTTTAACTTGACAGACATTTGGAAGACTTGCGATATAAAAATTAAGTTTGCAATCATGAACCATTAACTGGGGACTACAGACTGTCTGCACATAACGATTGCAGTTTGAATTTCAAACATAAAGAAATTTATCCCAGTATTCATTCATAACCTTTCAGCAATGACCACCATCTATTCATCAGGGAAGTGGTAAGATGCAATGCAAATAATGTTGTAAATTAATACCTAATATGAATATAAGTGAAGAGACCCGAGTGAAAAGAACAATTAGGTCCATGAATAATTATAGAATAATGGATCAGTCTCTTGAGCAGCTAATACAAATTTAAATGATGAAAAGTTCATTGAAGCTATTAAATACTTTCAACAGATATAACCAAAATGACTTTGTAAAGGCATACACTCTTACGAGCACCTTGACAGCTTTTACCGAATGAAATTAAATGCATAAACCTTTATGAGCACCTTGATAGCTTTTACCAAATAAACATAAAGACAAACACCCTTATGAGCACTTTGATAGATTTTACCCAATTAATGCAAAGGCATACATCCTTATGAGTACCTTGATAGCTTTTACCAATTTAACATAAAGACATACACCCATACAAGCAATTTGATAGCTTTTGCCCAATTAACGAGACCGAAATACATCCAAATGAAAAATCATAAGCTCCAGTCTTCAACTCAAAAACATCCATTAACAACTACCAGTGTGTACAAGATATGATGCAACACTTTGTCCTGAAAACACCTGGTGATATGGGTGACTATTATGTTAAAAGAGAACACGTTAATGTTGAAAGACATTTTCAAGTTCAGGAATGACAATATGTCCAACTACAAGTTGGATCCTGCTCTGTATTACAATGCACCAGGAATAGCTCATGATGTAAGCTTGAAAATGTTAGGCATTGGACTGTTAATGGACTGCGTCATACTTTCAATGATAAATAGTGGTATTAGAGACAATATATGCATGATACAGAGTAGATATACAAAGTTGAATCGTTGATTTCTTTTGCTACTGATAAATGTGAGATAAGAACATGGATGATGGCTTCAACGAGTTGAAACCAAAGTTATTCATCATGTATCATGGTTGAAACAATATGGCTGCATGATGTGAACACTTGCCAGTGAAAAAATTAAGAAGGGCAAGAAAAGATGAAAAAAAAATAGGTATATCAAAACTTGAGACATCTCTAATAATACAGGCTATATTTTATACATGTAGTTTGATTTAGAAAACCCAAATGAGTTACACAACAATTTCAAAGACAATCCGTTTGCTCCAGAAAAAACAATTGAAAAGAACAAAAATAAAGATTAAAATTAAAAATGGACCAAATTAAAATGATCTATTTCCGTTCCATAAAGAATTCAATGTCATTAACTACATAAATCTTAAGCTGTAAAAACAATTAGGTCTAAAAGTGACAAGGGTGCATGGAGTTGTAATTTTCAACTGACAACCTTGTAAACGCAATTACTGTATGTTTAACCGCTCTGGTGGCCTAGTGGTAAGAACATCTGCCACAGATGCAGGAGGTCATGGCTTTGATCCCTGGCTGAGTCATACCAAAGACTTAAAAAAATGGTACTAACAGCTGCCTCACTTGGAGCTCAGCATTAAGAGGTTAGTGTTAGGACCAGTCGGCCTGGTGTCAGGATAATGTGACTGGGTGGGACATCGTGCTACATGTCTGCGGCATGATGCCCCAGTGCTAGACATCACTATAAACTGCCATATTGCAGACATCGTAGCGATATGACTGAAAAATTGTTAAAGCTAAGTTAAAAATCCAAATCACACATGCACACACTGTATGTCTAAATGTGACAAAGGTGCATAGGGTTGTTCTTTTCAATTCACAACCTTGTAAAAGTATCTGGCTCTGAAAGTGACAAAAGTACAAAGTTTTTTCTTTTCAATTACAAACCTGGGTTAAAGGTGTTCATCATGTCGAATACATGATTAAGTCAGAAGGCGAATAACAATTTCAAAAAAGGACTTATATTTATTTTGTGAATAACAATGTTGCAACTAGATAAATATAACATCTTGCTTGGCATTTTACGTCAAGTTGAGAAGCATTAAATGAAAATGGCTGAACGATGGTCTGGTCGTGAGAAAGATTGAGATTGTTGGGTAACACCTGATTTACCACCTGAGGGATCTGAAAACAAGAACTAAGCTCTTGGAACAGTTGAAGGCCATGGATAAAGATAAAAAGAATAAAGGACTTTCGAGTGTATGATAAACTAGCTTTGGATCATGCAGTCTGATAATCTTTCAACAACATAGGTTGAGATTTTATTCTTTCATATATCAGTGCAATTTCTATACCAGTTGATTCATGTGATTGATACCGATTTTCTATTTACTGGATTCATTCTTTATCATAATTTTTTCTTCATTTGATAATCATTTTGTTTTGAAAATAGTTTGATCTTATTTATAATTAATTCTGCTTGTATCCATTGTATATTTTGTAATTTTTCCAAAAAATTGTACTTGTTCAATTGAACAGTTGACTGATCTAAGAGAAGTAACCCATTTACTACCTGGTGGCATAGCATGATGAACAGCCTCCCTTTAAATACTATTCGCAGCAATCCAACAGGAATTATTTTCCTAAAATGGTCATCAGCACACGAGGTGGTGTGGGGGCAAAGAGTTAGTATCCTCTCCCGGGACTTTTACCAAAGAACAATTATATAAATAATAAATACCACCTTTGATTTTATCGCTTCCATTCCTCCCCTCACCACCAAATGTTCCCCCTCTTAAAATTTTCTGCAGACAACCATGTTACCCAATATGCCTTGGAATGAATTGTAATATTCAATTATAAAATTAAAAGCTGTTATATAAAGAGCTATGCAGTTATAATGGCATATACAAATATTTGTTAAAAATACATTTAAATATAATTTTAAAAACTTTTATTCTGAAAAATTAATTTTTTGTTACAAAATTAAAGATTTTATAACAACGAATCAATTCTTCTCGTAAATCTTGTATAGTTTTGATAAACATATTGATTTAAAATAGTAACTTGAAGACAAGATAAATTTTTAAGTTAACTGAGAGTGAAAATCTGTACACAACATAATGGCTTATTTGTATATGCATGCCATAAAGCAGATCATGTCATTTTATTACATGTATGTAGTCCATTTGTCTCTTTGTCTTTTCTTTCTGTACAATAATTGGATTTGCCCACCATCTACAGCTTTCAAAACTTTTAGATGGCTTACACTTGAAGTGGGGAAAAAATAATCAGTTTGGGGGTCTAAGAGTCAAAGGTCAAAGTCACTGACTTTGGGGTCTAAAAGTCAGTCAGTGTAACCAAAAAAAATGATTTCTGTAGAATAACTCAAGTTTTTCACCATTTGCAGTCACAAAACTTTGTAAATCACTTTTACTGGTGTTAGGATGAAACCTTTTGATATTGGCGTCAACATTTTAAGGATCAAATTTACAGTGTGTGAAGAAAAATAATGGTTTCTGCACAATAAGATTAGTTCTGCATCACATACCTGGACCAAACTGTGTGGATGCTTTGCACTTGGGGTCAGGAAGAAACATATCAATTTTAGGATAAACTGTCAAATGTGAGGGCCACTGTGACTGAAGTAGAAAACAGTTTAAGCACAATAACATTTGTTCTACATCACTGACCTGGATCAGACAATGTACATGACAACTTTTTTGATAAGTAAGAATCCTATTTGATTTATAGTCCAAAATTCACAGGTAAAAATCACTGTGATGGAAAGAAATATAATGGTTTCTGCACAAAACAAATTCCCATGTATTTTAACCAAGTGCTTGTGTGTGGCTTAACACTATGTAAGAAATAAGCCTACTGATTTGGGGATCAAAAGGTCAAGGGTCAAGACCAGGGGCGGATTAAGGCTCACTGGTGCCCTAAGCACTGACAAATCTTGGTGCCCCCTTCCTTTCCACGTACACCTGGGAAGATAACCCTAGGGTGCACCATAATCAAGAAACAGAACATTATGATCAATTTGCACTAGTTTTATCAATTTTTTTTACAAATCTTCATTCATTTTTTTCTTTTCACCCTTTTCTCAATTTTGTGGTGCCCCCTTTGGCCCTGGTGCCCTAAGCACGTGCTTAGTCTGCTTAATGGTTAATATGCCCCTGGTCAACACCACCATGGCTTGTAGAAAAATGGATTTTGCAGAATAACTTGTTCTCGAGTAGGTTCCTTGACCAAACTTTATGGATGTCTTGCATCAGGGTAATTAGGAAACCTATATATTCTGGGGGTGTAATTGTCAGAGTTTGCTGTCATGGTTAGTCTAATAAGAAAATAATGACATCTGTACAGTAACTTTAGTTCACGACTAAAGGTCCAGGTCATCATGACTTGTTAATGAATAACCTTCATAGTCAACCATGCTATATTAGTGATTACATACAGGACTGTTAAACACAGAAAAGACAAATAACATGCCATTCATGGTACTCCTTTCTTATTAGAGCTACAAGTAAGAATGAAATTTCAATGTTTTCTTGGCTCTATTTTCTCTCTTAACCTATGTTCGATTTTATTCTCTCTCTCTCTCATTTGTATATCCTTTAGTATATAGAATATATACAAAAAATAAAAATAAATAAGGACTGATTTAAAACAATTTTTCTTTATTTTATTGTTACAAAGAATATTCCTTGTATGAGTTCAGCTGTAAAGTAAGGTGGTTATGCTATTTAGTTCTGTCGTTGGAATCACATTGTACTTCACATGAAAATGCTACAACTTATGTGAAGTGTTAATAGTTGGAGACTTATATTCTAAGGTTTAGATCTGTTGTGTTCATTTATAAATAGAAATTCAGTAATACTTCACAGTTCAGGATATGTCTAAATACTGAAACTGGATCACCAGATCTTTATAAAAAGATACATATTTATTCTGTTAGGCAAATGTCTATTTTTGTATATATCAATACTCTGTAGCGTCATGCTAAATTTGTTGTTGTTGTTGTTGTAGGGTTTAATGCCATTTTTCAGCACAAGATAGGCTATACATGGCGACCAGTATTAATAGTGGAGGAAGAACCCGGGAAAAGCCCGGAAAGAACCACCGACCCACGAGAAGCTACTAGCAAGCTTTCTCACATAACCACATTAGCCGAATCTGAGACTCAAACCAATGCAGACAGAGGTGAGATGGCAGTGATCCGTAACGGTGAACACTTTAGACCACTCGGCCACTCGGGGCCCCCGTCATGCTAGATAAAGAGCTGCTTGTCTTATTTACAATTATTTATGTGTCTAATTGATAATTACTGCATATGTCAAGTTGAAATTACTTTATATGGGTAGTTGGTAAATTGTTTTTATTTAATAGTGTAGCTAGGTAAGAGGGACAAGAAGATAGTCTAATAAATGAAAGTTATGGCCTTGTTGTTGTGTTTTTTGTAATGATTTGGTTCTCCACTATAGTCACTGAAGTTTTCACTCAGCAAAATTTTCATTTATTGTTTTAAAAAATAAAAAGTGGCTGACAAAATACACCTGATTTCCAGGAATTATAGAGGTCTTGCTCATAGTAAAAAACGAAAAGATCTTGATCAGTAACTTAAAATAAATACTTTTAGATCTGTTTTTTTGTGTGTGCAAGATACTAATTTTACACCTGAAATTAAAAATAATTGAAAATATATTGATTCAAATGGAGATTTTATTGCATATTTAGAAAATTGCATTAATATTCCTATGGATTAGTCACCAAATGATTTAAATACAAAGTGTAAAAGATAAAGGACAGTACTTTTCATTATTTTTCTTTCTTTGGTTTCTGCTATCCTTCCTATTTTCTTTCTCTTCTCTTCTTTTACTTGCATTTTTCTATCTTTAACTCTAATTTATTCTTTTTTAAACCATAAGTAGTTGACTAGAATAATTCTTTATTAGCAATATGTGCTTTCATATCTTATATATATATATATATATATATATATATATATATATATATATATATATATATATATATATATATATATATTTGACATATGCAACGACCATCACACTGTAGACATCAGTATGTCATCAGACTTCATTCCGTGCCAAATGGGGGTTGGTTTGCTTACAACCTCTCCCCTTTGTGTCCTATATGTAGTCCTGCAACGTAAGACACATCAACCGATAGTTTTGTTTGTTTTTTTTTGGGGGGGGGGGGGTACCACTAAAACAAACACAACATGTGCCATGTCTTACATTGTAGGACTACCCTATTTCGAGACAAATCGACCGTGGCTGATTAAGACAAAAAAGGATGCTATAATTACGTATTTTCAGAACAATAATGGTGGGCCAAACAATACCTGCGCATATCTTTTGGATCTGAAATCCTCTTGCTGGCAAAGTTTAGGAAGTTTTAACAACTGTACCAACACAAGAGACGTAGCAACCGTTGTCGCCAGGACGCAATATGTTACGGAACCGGAAACCAGATTTGAATAAGGGCTGATTCGGACTGTGGCTGATTAGGTTCAAATTACGCGCACATTCGGCCCAAAGTAAAAGCTGATTCGGTCCAAATGCCATGTTGATCCGGACCATATAAAATATTACAAGAAAAACAATGGAACATATGTACCTGATTTATTTTAGTAGTTATTACTGTTTTCGCATGCTTAGTAAATAAATGTTATAGGTTTATATTCAGTTCTTAAATTCACATGCTAGTTATTAGCACATGTAAGGTGAAATCAGGACAAAGTAGATATTAGCTACGCATTTTAATTTTTTTACCAAAATAACTTTTCATTGTTTCAATAAAGAAAGTATAATGTTATCTTTTCATAAATCAGGCCAGTATCGGCACTATCAAACAGTAATGCATATTCATGTACTCAATCTATTTATTGATTTCTCAATCAAATCATGTTTCTTCACATTATATATATATATATATATATATATATATATATATATATATATATATATATATATATATATATATATATATATCAGTGTCGTATTAACAACATTGTAGGCTCTGGGCAAAGCAATGCACTGGGGCATCCTACCGGGCAATATTCATTAACAATATGGGCAGTATGATGCCCCTAGAAGCGTGAGGCCCTGGGCAACTGCCCAGTGTGCCCATGCCTTAAGACGGCACTGATATATATATATATATATATATATATATATATATATATACAAAAACTGTATAAACAGATATTGATGACCAAAACGACAGTTTAACATTCTTCGCTGTTATCATTAGACTTTTATCTATTGTTCTCGTTGAATTGTTGTCTTTTGATTAAAATCTCGAACCAGGAAATTTTCATTTTAGTCTTGAAACATTTTAAACTATTTAATTTAAGACATATATTAAATCTTTTTAATACTGATTTCTGAATATATATTTGTGTACATTAGTACGTATATAATATTACATATATGATTTAATAAGACTATCATATAACCAACGATCACAAAGTTATTTCAAGTCAACGTTATATTTTGTTTTCATGAATGTTATCAAATTCAGTAAATTGGCAAATGACATTAAAAGTGCTTTAGTTATAGCGGTATTGGTCAAAAGGGTTTTCTCAGTTCATGGTCAGATGATCCCACTATTAGTGCTATGACTCACTGATCAAAAAAGTAATAAACAAACGGCGATAATTTAAATTAAGATGTGTCCAAGGGTAAACTCAAGAAATGCCAACGTAAACAGACGAGGAAGTGGTTGATATAATTGATGGCACCCGAAGTCTTAGATTCATAGTAGTTGCATTCTGTCCATTGTTGTTTCTCTTCCACATAATAGCTTCTTTTTTGTATAAAATGTTGAACTTTACTAAAGAAAAATTACAAGATCGGTTTAGTTTTCTTAATATCTCTTGCCATTTCTTGGAGTTGTTACGTTGAATTTTGTAAAACTAGCAATAAACCTGACCTAATTACACGACTGGACTGCTGGCAGAAACAGTCCAAAGTAATGTATTTCGTTTATATAGCCCGATGTTTAAACATTACATCTTTTCAAAGCTGTGCGCAGAATTGGCCGACATATCGCGAATCATGAAATCATGGGGGTGGTATTCTGTGTGTCCAAAATTAATATTATTTTGAACAGAATATTCTGGTGACAATTGCCTCTTTTCAAATGGCAAGCATTGCGGTATTTTATTTTCGTCAGTCGGTCAGATTCGGTTTGCGTTTTGCTTTAATATTAGAGACGGAAACCGTAGGTGCGCAGAAATGCCCAACAGCATTGTATATAACAACGCCATTATCACGCGTAAAATCGGGGTTTTACTTCTTTAAATACATATTTGAATGTTAAACGTACCTGGGATGTAATGAGAAATATCACATATTAAACAAATGTAAATGTCACATTTAAATCATGTACGAAGTTTATTATTATTCACATGGTCCGATATAGCCAGGAATTTAGTCCGAATCAACCCGTGATGGGTCCGAATAAGCTTAGTCCGAATCAGCCTGTTACCCCAGATAACCCACTTACCACTCTTAATGACGTAGTACCATATCCGGTGTAAGACATTGCCGTGGTCCAGAATTAAGTTTCTGTAAAGCAAGTATTCTCACCTTTACATGAACTACGATTGGAAACTCCCTGCCTAACCTATCAAATATTATCCATTCCTTCCTTTTAGGATTCAGTACAGGGGCTCATATCGTTGCTTACAATTGACCTGTCATACATGTACTAAATAGAAAAACTACAAGGGAGGACACTTCTCTCCTTTCTCGCGCGACCCATTTGAGAATAAACGCTGTTATTTCAAGCTACATTTCGCGTAGCGTAATAAATTTGGGACCAATGTTTAGCTCAGGCATTCGACTTTGTATGCATATCCGAAGTTTGGCTTATTATGATACCTTTAATGAATGCCAGACCATTTTCCCACACTACTGCTCGATATGCAGAATTCTTTTAAGGTATACAATGCTGTCGGGCATTTCTGCGCATTTTTGACCCAGAATAACACGTGATCCAGTGTTTAAAGAAATGAGGTATCATTGTGCAGAAGTGTCCAAAAAATAATCACATGCCCTGACTCACATTTCACAAACCCAGCCCCCAGTTGTCATATACTCAAAGTTTCCCCCCTGTTTAATATAATTTCTAATACAGCATTACAATTGCTACAATTCAAACATGAACTCAGTAGGGTTTAATAGGGGCTTTGAAGGTACTGCAGGTGTCATTAGTGTTCATCACTACATTCAGTAGAGACTGGATGGTACTGGTGGATAATATTTTCAAGTTTAGAATATGTTTATTCTATGATAAACTTTCCATATTAATGACTATACATTGCATATTGAGACAGGTTACCATAAATAGGTTAAGTGCATTTGAGTGGGTATATCAATTACATGTGGATGAGTGGACTGCATGCATTTCATTTGAAAAGTCTGCTGTGTTGCTATTAAAGGTCTAGCCTCTCCATGACAACCATGAAAGCCACAAATGATGAAGTTACAGTAATTACTGATGCATGAACTATGCTTCTGATAGTGCTTATACTAAAAGGTTACTCAAAACCTACGATTTTCACCCAGTACAAAATTGGTTTTGTGTGGTTTGCAATATTAAAAGCTTCTGAAGCAGATTTTAAGATTATTTTTAAAAAAAGAAACGAGAGACAACAAATTTAATCTTTTTCCATCACATTATAGTACATCAATTGGTTACAGCAAAAAATATTATTTTTTTAAAATGCCTTTTATGCCCTGTCATTGGGACATATTTTGTTTGTCAAGATGACTTTAGTATGAATTTATTTTCTGCATGATAATCAATGCCTTCATTGGCTACTCGAAATGATAAAATTCTTCATAGAGGTATAACTACATATCCTTTTTTTTTACAGAATGGCCTGTAGGGTTATTGTTCGTAGACTGTTGGCTTTGACAAGATCCCATAGCAGGAGGGCTTATACTTCACATTTACCAAGGCTTACATCAACCCAATTCTCACAAATTACACAAAGATACCAGTCAACAAGTTTGCGTTATTGCCAGCTTCGAAACTTGAGCGCTACTACAGGAGATCACTTTGTCATTAATATTCAAGATCATAAGGACTTTCAAGAAAAAGTTATTGACAGCAAAATTCCTGTAGTTGTGGATTTTCATGCTACGTAAGTTATACAGAATTATAAGTATCATACATAAAAATTATATATGAAGGTGTTAAATCAAAACTTAATAATAAAACTTTTGTCAAATGGATGAAGATATTAAATAAAAATGTAATAATAAAAATTATATAAAAGGGATGAAGATTATAAATAAAAATTCTGTACATGAAGTTATATCAAAGTGATGAAAGTGTTAAATCAGAATATAATAATAAAAATTATATCAAAGGCTCACTATCAACGTTACATTACGTTTTTGCCAGATCTGAATGATAGAAATTGAAACTATCAGGCTCAGTGTAATCCTTCATTTCTCATTCATATGATATGACATTTTTCTTTGTGTTTTGTAGATTTGCCATGTTCTTGCATCATTAGATTGTCATCTTTCAAATGGCAGGGGCAGTCATTCTTGATATGGTCCTTAATTACCAATAAAAGTTTAGGGTGTCCTTTGATTAGCTCTCTGAGCCAGTTGTTATTTGTAATGGACCATTTTGAAATATGAATGTACAAATGACTCATGGCTCCTGCCTATCCAGGTCACTACCATGGAATGCTTATGAGTCAGCTTTCGTTTAGTTGGTTTTAACAAACATTTTGAACACATTGGTTTTATTATGCTGAGAAATTTTTATTTACTCTGTTTACAGCATGTTTTCGGATGGCAAAAAATAATTACTTTTTTTGTCATCTGAAGACATATTAAATTCCTTAATTTGGTGTCTGAAAATAAACAGGGAGACATAAATTTGCCCCCCCCCCCCGACCTAATGAGGTTCAAGAAGTGAGTAGGATTTATACTTAGAGAAAATAAACAATGGAAATGTTTATTAAAGTAAGACTAAACTAGTCTGATATGCACATGTATATTGACAACTTACATTTGTGTAGTACAATCCATGATATTTCAAATACTGTACATGTATATAAAACATCCATGAATTTGAGTATATATCACATGTTAGAAAATTCATGTATCAGTCACATCCCTTTAGAAAATGCAAATAACAGGTATATAAAAATGGTGATCATTGTTTGATCTATAATCCTTTATGTATTGTTACATCTGTATCTCCATTTGCTATACTTTCCATATTTGCACAATAATTTTAGTATTACATAGTCTGCCATTATCACACTTTGTACCTGTGGTGAGGAAGAATATTGATTTTGGAGTTCATGAATGAAAGAAGAAAATCATTTCCTCACAGAAATATAAGCTCAGTGTTGCAGAGCTGGATCCAACATTTTGGAAGACTTACACTTGGTGTGAGGAAGATGTCATTTGATTTTGGGGTTAAACAGGTCAAAGGTCAGTGGAGGCAGGACTCACAATCACAAGGGTACAGGTTTGAATCCCACAGTCAGATCAGGGTCAGCTATTGTGGTGTATCATTAGACAAGACACTTCATTACAATTTCTTTCAGTGCAGTATATATCTGCTTATGAGTTGAGTCAGACTTTAAACAACAAAGATCCTGATCTGCCATATCATAGTGCACCTGCAGACCAGGATCTATGCCTTTTTTTTTCTTCTGATTACTCCTAACAAACTGCATGGATCTAAATCTGCCAGTGCATTATGTGATGGAAAATCTGGGTCTGCACAGCTTGCAGTTGACCTCTTCTTATAAGCAAGTATATTTGTACTAAAACCTTAAGCCAAGGTCTAACTATATATATATTATAAACACATTTGGGGCACATTTTAAACCTCTCATATTTATATGCACTGTATTTTGGCAATATTTCTTAGAGAATAACAGAAGCTTTACATTTGTAAAGAATTTTAACTGAGTAGTTGTTGTTGTTGTTGTTGGGTTTAACGCCATTTTTCAGCACACGATAGGCTATGCATGGTGGCCAGTATTAATGGTGGAGGAAAACCCCTTTGAAGAACCACCGACCCACGAGAAGCTACTGGCAAGCTTTCTCACATATCCACATTGGCGGAATCCTAGACTCAAACCCACGCAGACAGCACTATTTAACACAAGGCAAGAGTATAATGTAACCATCACAATACTCGTGTTTGAGTTTGATACCCACTTACTTTTCTCTGATCACTTTTTTGTTCATAATAGTATTAATTTTCTCATATTACAATTAATGAATAGTATCACACCGAGGACATAAATGATTTGATTGAAATTTAAAGGAAAGATGTATTCTCTTTTTTTTAGATGGTGTGGACCTTGTAAATTGCTTGGGCCTAGACTAGAAACAATTATTGCTGGAAAGAAAGGAAAAGTCATTTTAGCCAAAGTTGACATAGATGAAAATGCTGACATAGCCATGAGATACGGAGTAAGTTTTATAAAAATTGATTCCTAACTGTGTTGCCTGAAAGATGTCTGATTGCACCCCAGCAGGTGAACAGAAAGACTATTGCCTATACTCACTTATAAGATGAGCCCAAGTGCATAATGTGCCAGCCGGTCTGGGTCTGTGCAGTTTGTTAGGAATAATAAGTAGAGACAAACAACATACACATTGATCTGCATGTGCATCATTCAAAGGCATATTAGGATCTTTGTTCTTTACAGTTTGACTTGACTTAAAGCAAGTATATACGGTAACTGGTATCCCAGCTTATATGCAGTATCCCAAAGAAGATACTTAAATACAAGTTTGTAGGCTTTAAGTACCCATTATCTTTTAGATCTCCACAGTTGATGTCTTTTTTGTGTAAAATTAAGTTTTGCAAATTACGTAGAACAGTTTATTTTATCAAGGAGTAACTTACTGGGCTACCTGAAATAAATGTGTGATGGTTAATATATAGCAATTTGGTTGCCCCTGGGCTCTGGGCACAGTATTTTTTGGACCCTGTACTAGTTGCTCTGGTTTGCATGTAATATACTGATATCATCTTTCTTTGCCTGACAAATAAATCGGCATTGGCAACATAGACCATTTCTTAGAAATCTATTTCCATCTTTCACATAAAAGAATAACAGACTAGGAATTTTTTTCTTCTTCCTGGTAATCTTGTATAGTTAAACAAAACCTGGACTGGAATTTATAAAATGGTTTCATGTTTAAACTGAGAATCAGCTAAAATTTATGGTGTCTGATTGGTAAGTGCTAGCATATTAGTTAGACATTAGCATTTTTATTTAATATCAGTAATTTAATACCTGCTACTATTGCATTGCATTTTTTTCTGGGACTTGTAGTCCTCAATTCAGGCTAAGTATTCCCTCCTTCAGTTTGTATTGGAAGCCCAGAATTAAGAAGAACCTGATCCCAGTAGGATTCCTTTGTCATTGTCAGCAAAGTTTTATCTTTGGATATTGTGCACTATATTGCTTCTCAAAATGCACCTTTCATTTCACGTTTCTTTGGCAGTTCACATACCTTTTTGTATTGATTGTTTAGCTTCATCCTTTTTATTTGAATGTTATCTGTATCCTTTTTTTATTTTGAAGGTTTTTGCACTTTTCTTAGGAGGTGGTGATTCAATAAATTGTGTCACCCTTCCTAGCTGTGGTGCTAGGGTAAATATTGCCTACCCCTTGTTGATTCAGGGTATTTGGTATTGTGTGAATTTTTGTGTTTCAGAGCTTCATATGTTGTAAGGTATGGGAAAGTGGGACCAAAGGAAGTCTCAGTGGGACACTCAACCCATCTGCTTCTCATGCACTGAGTGTGCACACATGGACAGATGTCCATTTATCTGTCTTTGGTCTAACCAGGTTTGGGACTTCACAGAAGGTTGGTGCATATATAGAGGAAGGAAGCAGGGCCTCATTTCTTTCATGTCTTCATGGATGACCCTTTTCTTTCCCAGAAGAGGTCAGGATCTCTATTCATATGTTTGAGAAAAATTACCGCCCATGTGGCTGGAAAATTCTGCAACCTCTGTGGTTTGCAGATCAATAAATGGCCATGGGTCTGTGACACCTATTATGATGCTGTTGGTATTGGAGAGGGGTCAGTTCTTGACCCAGTTTAAGGGAGGAAAACCACAAGAGTTGCACCTTCCACTTTGAGACAAGCATTGCCATCTCAAGCTCATTTTCCTGGTGACTGAAAATATCTTCTAGAGAGGGTAGAGCACTGATTTCAGTCAGATAAATCTGTTGTGGGCTTGTCCATCAGATCTTCATCACAAGACCAGTCTCTAATCAGGCACTAAGCAATGGGACGTACTAGCCTAGAAAGGGGGATTGTATTGGCATCTCCATCCTCATATGTTCCTGTTTTACATGATGTATGGCTAGAGATCCACTTTTCTGGTAAGTGAATCTTATTTAGCCAGCATGGTGCCATGGATGTCTCTTCCTTGTTTTCAAGATATGGCAGATGTGATGAGCCAAGAACACTTTCTCTTGCCTACAGCCCAGGCCAGCAAGAAGGAGGGGGCCATGCAAACTCACTCACCCCCCACCAGATTAGAAGGGATCACTGATGCCATTTGCTTTGGAGGACGTCTGGTAGTGTTCTCCAGAGAGATATGCTGGGAGGGACAGCCCTGTCTCACCTGTGGAGCAGGCTCAGGATGACAGTGTCATTTACGTTCATGTTGGATTCAAATGAATTCTCAGAGGAAATGATGGCATCAGTTCCTCCCCCTCCACTGGGGTGCCCCACTTCTTTCCACCTGTTGGGTTAGGTGTTGGAGCAGGAGGAGGAAGTTTGGATGTTCAAGGAGGTGGTGAACAAAGTTTTTCTTTCCCGAGATTCATATCCCAATCCATTTGATACTGAGGACAAGATTGTCTCCATTCTGGAATTATTCTCCAGATCATCTTTTGCAGATCTTCCTTGCTGCCATACTCTCTGACGGTTTAAGAGCTTGCACATATTTTCCAGGGATACAAGTTTGCCAGACAGAAGAAGGGGTGGGATGTCCCCTCTTGTACATTAAGCTTTTCTGCCTTCAGCTGTTGAGTAAGTTCTTCTGGACTCTTGGGTGTCAAAAATGGGGATATCGGCTGTGGCCTGGGTTTGCCTCCAGATTAAACCTTTGAGTTTAAGGCTTGCACTGTAGTGAGAATTGGCTTGCATAATGATCTCTTTTCTACAGCTTTATTCAGTCTTATGAAGGAGGAGTCATTGTCTCCGCAGTGCTTAATTGATTGCTGGAGGCTGTAGTGAAGATGTCACATCATACACCTTCCTGCAGAGGTGAAAAAGCTCTGTAGAGCATTCCATTGAGGTACTCACTGCAGATATTCTTCACCTCTGCAGGGATGCCACCATGGAGATGTTGAAGGTCTTGCTGGACCACAGCAAGAACTTATTAAGGCCAGCACATCTTGAGGCAGAGATGCATTTTGGGGGACTCATTCCCTCCATGGCATATGGCAAAGTGGGGACCAGCAACACAGGTCCTGATAGCAGCTCTGGGCCTTTTGAAACATTCCAACAAGCAAGCATGCTTGCCCAAACGAATGTTCTCCCAAGTTCTTAGAGCAGGCACAGTCTCCATAGTCTTTGGACTCCTCCCCCTTCCCCAAGGTTGGAGAGGGTCAAGCCTCTTCTGCTGCATCTTTCTCTTCCCTTCATCCCAGTTTGTACTCTTCTATCTCTTTCTTCAGGGATTTGGTTGGGCATCACAGATGATGTGTGGGTCCATTCCACCTTAAAGGGTGATTAATGGCTTAATTTCCAGGAATATCCCCCACTGTCATGGACACCAGACTGCGGCCTTCTGAATGACCAGACTCCATATTTCTATTACTGGATCTTCTTATGTACAATCAAGACCAAACATTTCAGTGCATAAACAACCTTTCTGCCAAAAATAGATTTCTTCGGAAAAACTCTTCAAGGTGGAGACTACTGCTTTAGGAATGCCATAAGGCCCTGTGACAGGATGGTCTGAGTCAATCTTCAGGATGTGTACCTTCACATTCTTATCTTACCACCACACAGAAATTCCTTCGGTTTTTTTCTTAACAAAGTTTCAATTTCAAGCTCTTCTGTTTGGCCTTGCCTCCGTTTGCAGAGCCTTTATCAGGGTGATGGAGGTGGTTGCAGCTCTCTTGAGGTCATCAGAGACTCCCATTCTCAAGTATTTTGATGGTTCATGTGGAACATTCTTGGAGCTGACATTCCTGACAAAAGCAGCAGTCTACATCTTGAAGTGTTCTTTCCCAGCTCGAATAATCTGATATATTTCACAACTTTTAAAATTATTGCCATCATCACTAGCATCAGCCAGTATCTTCTGAATGACTAACCGTTGCCTCACTTGGCGCTCAGCATTAAGAGGTTAGTGTTAGAACTGGTCAGCCTGGTGTCAGGATAATGTGACTGGGTGGGACATCATGCTACATGTCTGCGGCATGATACCCCTGTGCTAAACATCACTATAAACTGCCACATTGCAGACATCGTAGCGATATGACTGAAAAATTGTTAAAGCTACGTTAAAAATCCAAGTCACAAACAAACAAACTTCTGAATGAAATTGTCATCTGAAGATGAACCAGCTTGGTAATCAGCCATTTGGGGTTTCATAGGTGGCCTGTAATTTAAACATTCATTTGTTAAACTTGCTTGATGCAGAATTCATGCATTTAGTTTAACAACTATTCATGTTAAGCCAAAGAATTCAGAAGTGTAAACAGTTGACTTGCATCACAACAAGCACCTTAAGTGTAAATGGTTAAACAAAAGTTGTTTCTTGCACACAATACATTTTTATTTGCACAACTTTAAACAAATTTTTTGGGAGTTCTCTCTCATCACTATTCCTCAAGAGTGTGAATTCATTCAGATTTTTGCACCGTTCACACTTTCTTGCACCCTGCAGCATCTCTGGCTCTGGTGTCAAAACAGACAATACAGTGGAGCCCTGCTATATCCAACACTGTAATAGCTTCAGTTCAGACATAACACAATTGTGGTATGGTTCCCCAAAATGTGTACATTTGTTCATTCATAAAAAATTCTTTCCTCAAAGCATAATTATTAATGTGTGTGTGTGTTATTTAGATTTTCAACGTAGCTTTAACAATTTTTCAGTCATATTGCTACCATGTCTGCAGTGTGATAGTTTATAGTGATGTCTAGCACTGGGGCATCACTAACCTCTTAATTCTGAGCACCAAGCGAGGCAGCTGTTAATACCATTTTTGTAAGTCTTTGATATGACTCGGCCGGCAATAATTAATGTGTGAAAAGTTAATTATCTTTGTGGGGAAGAGGTTGTGTTTGAAATCAGATACAACACAATCAATGCATGGCTCACAATATTTTCACCAATTTCTTGAAGCAGTGCAGTGTTTTGTCTCAAAATAAATAAGAATTCTAGTTAATAATTTTGGCAAGATGTGATGCATTCTTGAAGAAAGAATTGTCTTATAATTGCATCTTTCTTGATTTGAATTTTTTTCCAGAGTTTCTTTCATTTGTTAATAGTCTTTTCAAATGTATCAATAGTTTATCAATGCCCTTTCATCTTAGCTTAGTTTCAAAAGAAGTCAGTTCATTATAATTATTGAACAATGAACAGTAAAAGCCAGTGTCTTTTCCATTTTTGTTTGTACAGTTTTTGCCGAAAGGAAGGAAAAGTTTCTTCCCCAAATTTATAATTGATTAGGTTCAGTAATTGCTAATCATCATTGTTAATCTCACTGTTAAAAATTGTTAAAAAACGACAAAAAACAAGAAAGCCACCAGCACACGCATGTGGCTTTGTGGTGTTATCCATCTTCATGCAGTCAGTTGACCATTTAATGCTGTTCTGCATTTCCTATAAAAATGACCCAGTTCTTAACATTTATTCTTGTTGTAGTTGTTCAAACAGTACTTACTAAGGATATCAGGATACTGAAACAAGAAGCTTGAAGCCCCAGGCAGAATTAAGTCCAGAGTTGAACAAATGCAATTGGCTTTGAGAGTCACAAGTCAATGTGGTGATCTTAAAAAGCATCTTGACCGACTTAATTTACCTCCCATTTTATGGGAAACCAATAGGTTATTGATGCCTGCTAAATAATCTGTCATAAATACCTGCCGAAACAAGTTTATGGACTGAATTGTCAGTAATTTTGGTCTTTGCCACACACATATGTAATTCAACCACCCACCCACCCAATCATCTTAACCTTTTTGTTTCTTGGCTTTAAATCATTCAAACATGCACTGGAAACTGTCCTTCCATTGTCAGTACTTCTTGGAACAAAACCATTTAATGTATAGGGGTGGAGAGATTGGTAAATATAATCAAATATTTTACTCTACGATGAAGTAAAGTCATAGTTATCAAACAAATGTGTTAATGAATACTGGCTTGGGTGGGGGAGAGGTCAGGTTTCCCTCTGTCCTTTTGAGAATGACTCAACATTTTTTAAGGAACTTGCTCTGGACCCACATAGCTGAATGGTTTATTCCCAAACTGGGTTCGGGCAGTTTACAAACACATGTTTCTCATAACAAGAGCATTACTAGGTCAACACCTTTGACCTTTTTCATCTGAAGTAAATGTACTATTCAAACCTAAATATCTGTTTGTTTTTAGAAATTCTCTGGGTCAAAATTATGTATTTTATTGTCTGTCAGAAATCAGACCTTTGCAGACACATCTGGCAAATATGAATGCTGTCAAGAAGAAAACCCTTCTTGTGTTATATATTTATTTGAATATATTAGCCAGATATTAAATGGATTCTAATTGATCTAGCAGATGTTTTTTTAGGATAGATATTGTGCTTCTTCATGCACATTTTTTATGGAATTACTGTTATGGATGAAATCAGATTCAGTTGCTGAGTACTTCTTCACAGCTTTTCACGCTTATGTTGCAGATTTCATGTACATAAAAATATATATTCAACATGTAACAACTGTTTTAAGTACTTGTTTAACATGGAACAACTGTTTTAAGTACTTGTTTAACACGGAACAAGTTGATATTTAATATGCACTGATTTAAGATGCTAACTGTGCCAGTGAAGCACATATTTTTGCACCAGCTTTTATTACATACACACACATACTCTACCATTTTTTATGCATGCATCATTTTCTTCAGTTTATATGGTTGGTTATACCACAGTGACTTTGTTGCCTATACCACAGTAGTTAACGTGGTCATATTTTATGGAGATGAACCATCGTGTTATAGTGGTGTCTTGCTGTTTCTGCTTCATAAATAAAGGCTAGCTACCTGCTTTTCTTTGATCAGTTTTTTGTTAAAGTTGTTCAGTTATTGCATAAGAGAGACATGAAATACAACTTTCAAGCCAATGCATTTGTTTTGTTTCTATCATAAATATTTATTACATTGAGCCAGTCTGTATCTTTGATGAATAAATGCAGAAAAAGCTTGGCTTCAAAGTCACACCCTGCATTTGTTCATGTATGTATTTCATCAGTTTCCTGATTATTCATATATTAAAGTCAGCATTGATAGCACAACATTAAAACAATAACTCTTATAAACTATAGTTACCTGCCTCACTTTATACCTGCATCTGTTCTAGAACTAACGATTTCTGAATATGCAGATATACAAAGTACAGCTTGCCAAAAATATAATGTGCAATTTTCACATATTCTGTTAATATTTTTATAATTGTTGTGCTGATTTTTTTTATTGGTGTGTTGATGTTGATTTTTTTATATTGCTGTGTTGATTTTTTTTTATTGGTGTGTTGATTTTTTTAAAAAATTGGTGTGCATTTTAGAACAGACTTAACCCACAGCCAAGGGAGACAACTGTTCAGAACTGATTGTTTGATCTACAATGAGGTAGTGGAAACAATAATTTCTGATAAGATTTTCCATTTGATAAGAGACTTAAATGTTGTCAGGGAAGGTTGCTGCTTGAATATTTCATAATTGCAAAATAAGCAGAATATAAAAGAGAAATTATTCAATTATTAATGCATGGAATTTAATCTGACAATTTTTTTTCCTGTAGGTTCAAGCTGTACCAACAGTTCTGGCCATAAAGAATGGAACAGGTATAGACAAATTTGTTGGTCTTCAGGATGATGATCAGATTCAGACGTTTGTTGAAAAATTGTGTTGAAGAATAGGTTAACACCATGTTTTGCTTGTGACATTCATTTTCTTGTATTTCTTCATAACACAGTGTTCTGCTTGTAACATTCATTATCCAGTATTTCTCAAGATAATCGTGAGCAAATTGACAACTGGAAATTTTAATAATTATCTCACTGAGGCTAGAAATAGCTAAATTTTAAAATTCTCAACAATGATTTATTGAAAATGCTTTAAAAATATACTTGTTTTTATAATATATTGTGTGGATTTTCAGATATGATGCATGAAATTGTACTTGCCCAACAGAATATTAAACTTGTCCCAGGTGGGCAGACAAAACATTTCCAGCTCTGCACCCCTTTCAGAGAGTTAAAAATTTACAAATTTACTTGGCTTTGTTCACCAACTGCAAGGTTTTTTAGAAACATACACACAGAAGGCTGGAAGTTCTGCTGTATCAGGTAAAATATAATATGAATCAGTCCTGTAAACCCTGTACTATTGAGAATCACCACTGATCATATATATATACCACAACAGACATTGGCACCATGTACATATCTGGGATTAAATGCAGTATTGAAATAAAATATATTTACTCAGAAAATTTTTTTGTATGGACTCAATGACATCTTCAGAATTAAAACAAGTATAAACTGTACTCACCATTTACAACATCGCAGCGGCGGTCAGAGTACAGAATATTTTACCTACACATTATTAATATTAGTGTTCTATTGGTATAAATTCCAGACTTAGATATCAGTGTTAACATTAGTGGCTTTCTGGTATAACCTCCAGGGTGTTATATCAGCTGGTTCCACTGTTTTTAAGTCTGTAAAACATTTACTGCAATACCCTTAGTGATGATATATGACCTTTAAACTACTATAATTTTAATACTAACAGAAGTAAATTTATTTTAGTATCGTATTTTAATGAATCTTGGCATTCCAGTTTCATTGGTGATTCTGATGTTTAAAATATAATGCTTTTTCTTACGTTACCATACTTCTTTTGTACCTTATGAAATAGCAGATTTTCACCAAGTTCGATTTTTTGTATCAAGTTGTTGAGCAGTATTGAGTTTTATTTGGTAACTTTAGGGTGTACCTTTCTTAAAACTCTTGATGCTTCAGTTTTTGTTAGGAATTATAGAATGGCTATGCTATAAGTATTGCAAAGAGTGTATGCACATGAGTTTGGAAACATGAAATGCAAAATCACTTCTTGAGTGCTTGTTGGCAATTTGGGGCAGTTGGTACTTTTTTGGAATATTTGTTCAGATTATGCCCTTTAAATAGAGAGCAGATTGAAATAATTCATAAAATAAATTAATAAAATTAGCTCAGGCATCTTATCATGAAAAAAATTTTTATATGCTACAAATATTTGTATGCGAAGACAAGGTTATTGTAATGTAGTTAATCACATGTCAAATGCAAGATGTGACTTTGAATTATCTTTTTTATATCTGACTTTAAATTTGGATTTTGGAATTGAAAGCATTTATATTTGTTTTAGATCTGTTTTGAATAGTTAGGAAACAAAATTTGTACAACAAGTAGTTTTATTTTTTTTTTTGTTTCTCAGTATTATACTTGTTAACAAATATATGCACTGGTTAATGAGCATTATGTGCACAAGTTATCTCCCTTGATCAGATAAACCATAACATGTATTATCCAGCAACATAAATGCAGGTTGATATTTCCATTAAAATTGGAAAGTGAGGTGTCATGCAAATAAATTTCTCACCTTGGGCATTATCACCATGTGCAATTGATTTTCCATAGGATTAATGGGATTTACCCCAGATTAGGCATTTTTACAATTTTGAATCTATTTCTTCCAGACTTGTCAAATACTTTGCAGGACTTTCTTGAATAATATCAGTATATGAAAAATACAATAAAATTCATGGGTCACCATGCTAAATATTACACTAAATAATTTTTATTAATGCAGTTTATGAATAAATGTGTATTGAAAGACTGTAGATACCATAGCACAGATAGGAATATTTTCTTACATTACCATGTTGTGCATTCAGATATGGCAAAACTGCTTGAAAGTGCTAAATTAAATTCAACTTTGTATGCTGCTGTGTAAAAATGATAAAAAGGAGAAACATAATCCTGTACTACATCTATTAACAAATTACTGTACATTCTTGCTTATGAGTCCGACTGCAAGCTGCACAGACCCAGATCTGCAATAACATAATGCACTGGCAGATTTGGATCTGTACAGTTTGTTAGGAATAATCAGTAGAATTAACAGTGTAGACTCTGATCTGCAGGCATATTGTGCTATGGCAGATCTGGATCTTTGTTGTTTGCAGTTTGACTCAACTTAAAAGTGAGTTATATGGTATGTACCTTTGAAGCCACTATAATTCCCACCCCAAAGCTATTGTTTTCAGGTTTTGTGGTTGTTTTATCACATAGGTAAATATAGAGCTCATACATTCTTTTGTGTGTATAATGTACAGAATATTTAAGAGTATGACGTGAAGTTTATAATTTAAATCAAAAACATATTTCAACATGATAAAATGGTTGTAATAAAAATGCATTTACTTATCAAGATGGAATATTTCTTTTCTATTTTAGTATCAGGTGTTACTTAAGTATTAATTTCCCAATCCTTTCTCATAAATCTGTTTGTATATTTATTATATATTGGAATTATTTTGTCCCTCAGTCTTCCCTATTCTAGCTGTTGTAACCTGTATTCCATCGTATCTTGGAATGAAGGAGTGTTGCAGCGCACAAAAATGGGGCTACTTGGAATGAAGACTTTTTTTTTACATTAGTTAAAAGAAACATTATGTCTGAACTCAGAGTTTTACGTTCTCTCTTCTTGTCAGCAACCTTCCTTTGTGTTCATCTTAATGCAAGAGTGTATCACTCACCAAACTGCTTTCCATAATTTATTAAATTTTGCTCAAAGATCATGTTTGATAACACTTTTTTGACTGGAATCAAATTTGCAGTGTGGAGTTGTAACCTGTTCATTTATATTTTTTCATCAGTGCCTAAAACTTAACATTCAGTAAAAAAATGTAAACCCATCCAAAGGTGGAGTGTAATAAGTTATGACATATTTTTATTACCTATTTCATTTTGCAAAGTAACTGAAGTTCTCCACCATCTACATTTACCAAACATTTGGATGCTCTGCACTTGGGATAAAAAGAAAAAAATCTAGCAGTTTTAGGGTTGAAAGGTCAATGGTAAAGGCCATTGACTGAAAGAGGAAAAATGATTTCTGTACAGTAACACTAATTATACATGATAGACCTGATTGAAGGAGGAAAAATGGTTTTTGCATAATAACTGTAGGTCTAGACCACATACCTTGACTGTAGAAGCCCAGAATACATTCTAAAGGGAAGGAAAGTTGAGGAAAGATGGTGTTCTTGTCCTCAGTTTACATCCAAAGTCAATCTCCATTGTGAGCCTTGTGGGCAACGCTGGGGCCACACACACCCCCACCAAAAGTTTGTTATTGGCAGCCATCAGCCACAGTAACATCAGCAGCAGGGGAGGAGAATATTATGGAAAGGGTGCAACTGTCCCCCTTCAAACACATGCTTGGTCTGGTCCAGGAGACGACAACGTAATAACTGACTTTAGGCCAATTGTTCTTTCTATTTCCCTCTCTTCTCCAACTTTTTATGCCTCATTGGGGGAGTGTCCCTCCAAGTTCAGGCAGCTCAGTGGGCGTAAGTACCCTGGCATGGCCATCAGGCCTGTAAGTCAGGACGCATGGGGTTTGTACCAGATGCATAGGATCCAGTCCGGTTCATAATACAACTGCGCTGGCCGGCTAGCCATCCCAGCATGGGGAACTTTTACTTGAAACACTCCAACCAGCAAGGATTTATGAGGATCTTGCTGACAGATCCGTCCGTCTAGCTGTACTGTCAGTGATATACTTTTACTATGATGGAGATTTCAATGAAAAATGTTTCCACCAAGCCCTTACTGCGGTGATAGCTGGACCATCTTCAATACCACCAGCATCCAGACTGACCATATGCCAGGTAAACCAGCCAACAGTGCCAGACTTCCATATGTTCACTGCTTATCCACAGGAGAGAGCTAGTGACATTTTCAAAGAGGATGGAATTGAGTCATCGATGCCAAATGGTATGACTTGTCCAGAGCTGCAAGAGACTCGACACATAGTGAGTGTGACGAAGTTCCTTCAAATCGGCCTTACTCAGATCCGACCATGAATGGACTGCTTTAAAGCCACAATGAAGGATTATTTATTGGGTGTTGGCAGCTTCAGTATGCCCTTCGCCCCTACGGCTACTGAAGGCTATAAGTTAAACCTTGGTAGGTTTCGGCGAGGAGGAAGAGATGTCATACCTTCGTCTCCTGCCCCAATTGGTTACAATTAAGGAGATCAATGACCAGCTTTCAGGTAGAATTGGATTTGGCCTCATTGGCAGTTTTACAACTCCCGGAGAAATCCGGCAATAATCATGCTTGGGAGGCGACAGCAGGAGTGATCGAGTCATTAACCCTTGGATTTCAAAGAGAGAGTTCTTATAATTTCTTGGATTATACAGTTCCGCAGTGAACTTGATTCTGCTCGGCCGTCTTTGTATACGTCCCGTACAAGCGACATTGCTAGTACAATGGCGTCCCTTTTCCAGTCCCATATATCAAACAGAAATAGGATTATTCCTGCATCAGTGGTGAAACCCAGGTTGGCTGACCATGGGATCCCATTGAAGAAGCCACAAGCAGAAATAACAGCATGTACCGATGCCAGTATGTACATTTGGGGTGCCCATCTGTTGCCGGACTTTACTACCATCAGCAGCACATAGAAGCCGGGGTAGTGGCCTCTATAGATCAACCTTTTAGAAATTAAAGCTGTTGATCAGCGCCTTTCAGTTCTGGAAGGTCCGACTCTCAGGCAAAACGCACCTCATTATGTCCAACAACTCTGGTGGTATCCTACCTCCTGAAACATGGCACCAAATCACCCGACCTGATTTATCAGTTTCTGTGTTGTTCGACAATCGCCATATCAACATACAAATCAGATACATTTCAGGCAGACTCAATGCCTTGGCCGACACTCTCTCCAGGAATGTTCAAGTTCTTCACACAGCATGTCTCTCCTTCACTTGGTCTTCACTCGGATCTGTGCACTGTGGGGCATTTGATTGATCTTTTTGCGTCAGGGTGGAATTACAAGTTACCCACCTTCGTCTCTCCAGTAACAGATGCAGAAGTTTGAGCCATGGACACACTGTCATTCAGTTGGGAGGATTTGCTGGCATTTGCCTACAACTTCTCCCTCCGGTCTTGATATCGAAAATAATCCAGAAGTAACAGGGTCAGAAATGCATGATGATTCTGATAGCCTGTCTCAGTTGGGACAAATCCTGGGTCACCTATCTACTTGATCTAACCATAGATCTGCCCAGGAATTGTCCAGCCAACCTGAAACTTCTCAAGCAACCATGGGCAAGAGTGTTTCATCCCTGCTCAGGCCTTCTTCTGCACGACTGGCTCTTATCTGGACAGCTTTGCGAGATGAACAATTTAAACCTGCAATTGTGGATAGAATCTCGAGAGCAAGGCTGTCCTCCACTCTGAACGCTTACAAGGGAAGGTGGCGTCTTTGTCAGGGACAGGTGCCATATCAATAACATTGTCCTTATGAGTGCCTCAGTCCCTCAACTGGTCGAATTTTTTCCCCTGGCTCCTCAAAGAGAAACAGTTGGCCCAAATAGGGTGTTTCACGGTTACAACGGAGTTACTGATCGTAGTGCCTAAAATTACCAACCTTATCTTCACTGCGCATGCTTTCAAAAAAATTTCAGTTCCGGATAGTTCATCGTTCTACACTTTGTTAGCGAAACATAAAGTTAACAAAGGAAGGAATCTTAGCTGTACTAAGATCATTATGGTTAAACCAATGAATCAATTATATATGTCAAACATCTTTTGTTCCTATTAGGATAATAATTATAGACATTAAATCAGATATTTAGATTCAGTGTCCATACTTACATTATATCAGATAATTAAATAATATTTACTTTCCATACTTAAATGATATCAAATAATTAAATTAAATACTGTCCATACCTGATAATATAGATTCATTATCCATAATTTCAGATACATTTGTAGGAACATTTCACTTTGCTCTCCAATTTTAAACATTTATTGCACATTTTTGGCTATATAACTTTAACGAAAACAATCGCAACAATTTCCATTCTTCATATGTTGATATATCCTTCTTTCTCAGTTACTTTCGCAAGGCTAATAGTTCGTTTATAACACGAGTTAAGAAAGTTATAACACGAGTTCGATAAGAAAATTATAACACGAATTCTATATGTCGGCTGATTTGTAATGCTAAATATTTTAAACCAGAAAAGTTTTGTTTATTTAAAATGGAACATAGTATTTTAATGTATTCAGAGGAACTTAACAAAGCAATAATTGCATTAGCTATCATAACGATAAAGGAGTGTAATTAATGCAGACCGAATATTTATTCATATTTGGGTGTAAATATTGTACAATACTCAGATTAAATAACATGCCCAATGACATTCTTTTTTTTTCATTTTCTTTTTGATTTTTGATATATAATGCATCGGACGGTACATGCAACAACTTTGAGCATGATTTTTCTTTGCTTATGCTGACACGTAATAACTTTAAAATTTGATTGGGTCTTTAGACAACATTTCTGATTGCCATCAGAAATTCATCTAGAACAGCCTTCATAAAATTTGTTTAATTCTTTTTAACTTTCCTTGTAAGTTTTAAAGATCGAATTATTTCACAGTTTCCGTCCTATTACTTTGGTTCGCCTTTGAAATCAATATTGATCCACATGAGCGGATGTGAAATTGCAAACAGTATGATTTTATAAAAGAGACTGCTTGTAAGAACATGCTCTACGAATCAGTAATAAATGGATACTCACAAATATTCATATTTATCTTTTTCTGTCAGTCACTCTTTCTATCTTAGCATCATTTTATAATCATTTTTAACCAGAAGTATGTTTATGTAATATACGTATGCGAACACATTCATTCGAGGATATACATACCCATGCACCAGATGAAATGAGACAGACATGCATACAGACAGACAGGCCGATAGGTTATGATCCACAAATGTCCTATACATGCATAGTGTGTATAACATCTTTATTTCTCCAAATTGTATACTCTAAAATTTCCAACCGTTCAAGGAAATGAAATTAAAATAATCATCAAAGAAACTCGTACGTCTGTTCAAGCGTGGCTGACATTTGTGCATTTTGAAAAAACTCAAGTTATTTCATGAAAAATATAATGAACATTAATAGAAAAGCAACAGTCTAAAGCAATAATAAAAGAACCTTAAGCCTTAAGAAGTTATAATTTTTTTCTCGTTGTCGTTCAACCTCCGTTAACTGCTATGATTGAAACTGTAAAAAAATAAACATATTTTCATTATTCTTCAAGTGAGATAAATTGCAAGAACTTTTTACGCAGCGATACACTTTCACACAATCAAATAATACAAACTAAAGTATAAGGTAATAATAGAAAGATAATGAAGTTCTGAAATGGGCAGAGAATATTTATTTGAAAGCTGGGAACAGTGCAAGTTAGTGAGAGAAAAAAAAAGATGTAAAAACAATTGATCAGATATTGATAGAATTTATTTTTAAGATAGTGAGTTATCGATCCTGCTTTCATAAAGTGAGCGGTCTGTCACATTTTCTTGATCAACATCAGCCATCTTAATTGATTGAACTATCCGGAAGTGAGTTGCACCAAGATGCCGTCTAGTGTTTTCAAGGTGAGATACTAACCGTGAAACCCCCTATTACTATCAAAAGCTACCGTGCTATGATTTTTGACACATTCCGGCATCATGGTAGATGCGATATTGTCTCTATGTATAGCCAGTCACATGATGAAGAAATAGCGTTAAAACCACAAAACATTTTCTGGAAATCCCACATGCTGGTAATTAGCTGAGTAAACAACTCTTGCAGGCTGTACGAGTTTGTATGGTACAGATAAAAACAAACACGACCTATATTTATTAATAATTAGCCATTCAAAAATGTCTGAAAGGCTGCATTTTTATGAAGAAGAAAAGACAGAAGAATTTCTACATATCAACTTGGATTATAAGAAAATCATATTTGTGGAGTTTAGACAAAACACTCATTGGAAAGTTGCAGGACAAACATGAGGTTTAAAGTTCAGAATGTTCTGTGGATGCTAGAGCTGTCCCTAAGATCACTCAGTTAGAAAATCAGTTTGAATTTACTCACAGCTTTTGTACTCCTTGGATTACAAACAACCATTACTGACAAAATGAATAGGCTCGGAATAGTTATATGGCAAATAACAGGCTGCTTTGAGAAATAGGGTTATGGAATGAAGAAAAAATGCACTGCGACATGCAGACATGTTTAGCAGAAAGGAAACAATACATAGTGGAAAAGGTGTTAACATAATACTACACCTTGGCAGATCGTACAAATACTTCATAACAGTGACATCTATTTGATTTCATGAGTTGTCTTCCTTAGTATGTAATGCCAACTAACCAATAGCGTGTAACAGTGGTACGTTGTTTGTCTGCGGAAAATGGTGAAGGTAATTGACTTCAAAAGGATACTTTGTAAGTTTAACATCGAAAGTATGACTGTACACCAGAGAAAAGTCATTACATGTGTATTTCAGGGAAAAGATGTATTTGTACAAACACAGACCAGTTGTGGAAAATTGCGCTCAACTTGTGTCGATCTTGTAGGAACAGTATTCAAATTTGAACAACTTGATTTTGATTAGATGCGGTGGCTTGTTGCCGCATCAAATGAAACTCAATGACCCGAAGCACCAAAATATCGGAACGATCTGCCAAGGTGTAGATTAACACATTGGAATCTTGGCTAGCGAAGATGTCCTGGAATCGGCTAAAATATAGTGCCTTCTGCGTAAGTGCATAGCACGATCCAGACATTGATTTAATTTGTCAGCTCACCTGATCTTAAGGCCAAGAAGTGCTTACGGTATGGTCGTTCTTTCATTCTTCCTAGTCCGTTCACAATTATTATTAGGAACTTCTAAAAAAAATGCTCGACCAGTTAGCACATAATTTTGCAAAGGAACATCATGACACAAGGCATTTCAAATATGTTAAGTTTGTACGAAACAATCACTCAATATTAATGACTAAAAATCGGATTTTTGTTTACAAAATTATTCTCAAAACCAGCTCAAAACTTTTAGCAAAATCTTTTTACAGAGGCGTTCTTGTAAAAATGTTTAAAATTGATAAAATGATCAATTAGCTATCAAATATCTTCACCATTGTTGCAAATAGAAAAACCTTTAATGATTTCTTGAAAACTATTCAACGTAATTTGATCAGATTTAAAGAAAACCATTCAAGCATTAAGGACTTAAGTTTCAGCAAATAATTCATATCCGCCATTAAACATGACTACCGTTCCAAACAGAATAGAAAAACCTTTAAACAATACCTTTTAACAAGCAGATCAACAGACTTGAAATAAATTTAACACAGAACATCCTGACCTAAAGGGCTTTCAGATTGGTACAAATGATGCTATTTAACACAGAACATCCTGACCTAAAGGGCTTTCAGATTGGTACAAATGATGCTGTTTAACACAGAACATCCTGACCTAAAGAGCTTTCAAATTGGTACAAATGAAGCTGATCAGCCATCAAAAAGTTGCAGCCGTTACAAAAAAGTTACGAACATTCTTAAAACGTTTTCTTTTCTATAAATACTGATTAAAACCGTGTCAAATTCGACAAAGAGAAACCAAGCATTGCGAGATTTCAGTTAGATACAAATTATGCCAATTTGCTGTCCGATATAAACCACTCTTTCTATAAATAGTAAAACTTAAAACGATACTTTCTCAAACAACACTAAACAGAGGTGTTGTTTAAAGATTTTTCTATTCATTTGCTAACCTTGTTTTCATGTTCATATTGGTCTTGTTAACATTCCATTTCCAATCAAATTGAATTGCACCATGGCATGAAGGGCTTTCACACTTGTACAAGTAACGATGATCTACCATAAAGGAGAAACAAAAAAAAATAACATTATTTTCTTTCCTTTTAAAATAAAACGCTGAGTACAACTAGTCCAGCTTGATATTAAATGTCATTTGACTACTGGACACGTGACATGAATATGTTGTGAAATATGGATGCACTGTTTGTTATTTTAAAGTGGAGACAGTTTTTCTTTTTGACAAACTGAATGACATACTTCAAACACTTTCACCACTGCCGATTTAATGATAAACGTTATTATCAGCTAGGTGAATTTCTTGCATTTTCCGAACAACGAAGGTGCACTGAGTGATGTTTTGTCCTCTTTTCCATTCTTTGTCATTCATTTTTGGGTCTTTTTTGTTTTTGTTTTTAAGTTTCTGTGAACATTTTCCAAGTCGTTTGCCATCTTAACTCCTCTTTGATCGTTTGAATTTTGTGAAAATACGTCTCCATGTCATTTGCTAACCTTGTTTTCATGTTCATGTTGGTCTTGTTAACCTTCCATTTCAAAGAATTTTAAAAAGTTAGCTCAGTATTAATCATAACTGGAGAAAAATTATTTGCACCTAATAACTCAGTGTTACTTTGAATAGTTAAAAGTAATTTAAAAAATTGGTAAATGAAAAACAAAGGTGACAAAATTGTGCTCAAAATTTCAAGAAGAGAAAAGAAAATACCTGACTTTAACAGAACTAGCAGTTACTGTAAAACTTTTCAATCAGCGTACACAAAAGTACATAAACAGTTTGAACAGAGAAAATATTGCACTATAATGAATACATAAGTCAAAGATGTTTCAAGGATGAACCTTTTATGCTAATTAAAGCATCAGTAGAACGTGCAAGAAATTATATACGACTTTGAAAATATGTGTTCCAGATGCAGATTTCTCTCTTAGTCATTTTGTCGTCGTTAGCTCATTCTGTCAACTATTTAACGATGTAAACTGGACGAAATCTAATAATCCGTGATGTTAGGGTAGAATTCTGAAAATGATTTTGACATTTTGCAGCTACAACATCAATAAACATTTCATGTTTTCTAGATAAGTTTCCTATCCATTTTACAACCTTTTCAGTAAAATGTTCACCAGTTATGTTTGTAAGTTCCATTCGAAATAATGTTATATTTAATTCCTTTTTAACTGTAGTTGTTCCTATTTCTTCTCTTCGATTAATCCTAATTAATTTTCCACTTGTTCATTGCCCATTGAACAAAGATAAAATAATGATCCACTTGTGCGGGAAAATCGCAATCTTCGCTAGTGAAATACCCTAGCAATGTCTGGGAGTGACGGTGAATTTGATTGTACGATGGCATATGGTGTATATGTAGATGATAACAAAATCAACTTCATGTTGTTGATACTATAAATCCGCCGTTGTAAAAATGCTGCCTCAAGTAAAACTGTTGCTGTTTCAAGCCAACTTTTAGACTTCTACCAGGAGGATATAAAAAAGAAAGCATGATACAGAGTCAATGAAAACATAAATTGGAAGTAAATAACTTTAAATAAAAATTAAAAATAAACCACTACAGTATGAACAACAATATGGTAGGACAGAATGCGTCTCAAGAATAGGCAACATTAAACAATGATAGCACCTATCACTATCACGCGGATAACAATGGCAGCAAATGGGTCTTTCCAGCTGAAGATACAAAACGAAAATATCTGCTAGAACCTATTGATGTACCAAGGCAACCAATACAAATCCCAGGTGATAGTAAGATGCAAACAGTAGACATAAATGAGTTTTTGACCGAAAGTAAGATATGTTTAAACTACAATTGCCGAATACCAGTGATGAATGCAAATTAAAGAACTTCTACGTTCAGTGAAAAGATTATTCAAATAAACAAGTGGAAAGAAAGTGTAAGGTTTAGGCAACTGCAGCGGAATTTGTCAACAGAACGATAGAATACACGAAATCGGTTGTAAAAATGTGTGAATAACAGCTTAATGACTTTTTAAAAAGACATCAGTGCAAAACAAACAGTTCCGAATAAATTAAGCTTTCAGGCAAGAAGTAGCAGAGAGGGTGAACAGACCACTTAAGGGAAGGGTCACCCTTGTGTTTAGACCAAAAAAAAATAGTGACCTTTCATAGAGGTCAATACCACGTCTACGATTATTGTTTGTCCGAAACAGAATTGTAGACGAACCCTCTCTGCTGCTATCAATCTTGGGAATCATCATCTGAATCTTGGGAATCTTCATCTGAATCTTGGGAATCTTTTGTTTTGTTCTTCAAGTAATATTCAAGTTCTGATGTTGGTTTTGGATTTATGTTCTTTCTTTTTCTGTAATAGTTCATCAAACTTCTGTATCGATCTCCACCGCAATTTTTATAAATCTGATATAATCCTCTAACACCGTTGTTACATCCAACACAACTTCGTGGACCAGCATGAGGATTTTTCTTTAAAATATAATTATGTTTTTTACAATATTCTGCAAGACACCTTTTGTTGCATTTATTTGTTGTTCCTTGAATTAACCACGCACAGTTGTTCATTATATTAATGATATCTGTTTAATTAAATTTAATTTTATCATCCAAATATTTTATCAAGACGCACACGATATCTTGTTCTAGGATCATGCAAAATTTATTGTTATAAATCCATGCGGAGTAGCTTGCGCTCGTGAAAAGAAATTTCTGAATTTAATTATATCCATGTCACCGCTGCACCAGGTTTGATGAATATTTCGCAGCGTGTTTGTGTCTATGCCATTAAACACAACTAAAATATTACAATTGTCCCTGATTACTTTTGGTATTTGTGTATATTGTTGAGTAACATAGATAACATCTGTACTTTTATGTCTGCCGCGAGAAAATATCCTGGCTGGATTTGATTGTTTATCTAGCATCACATCATCATACACAACTAAATTATTAATAAATCCGTCCAAAACATCAATGGACGGTGCTTCATCAATATCTGTTATAAACTCTATTACATCATTATCTTCGTCCAGTAATCGCGCGTTTTCGTTAAAATCTTTTAATACTTCATAACATCGTTGATCATCAGCGGATGGTGCTACCAAATACAACTTATCCCATTTCAACCATCTCATTATCAGATTAAGTAATAACTGCGTTTTACCCGATCCAGATGGTCCTATGATAATCATTCTGATGGAATTCGGTAGCGCAGGATGATGCTTAACAGGTTCTCGTTTTCTTGTCGCTGAGAAATCAATTATATCCATATATATTATAACATGAATTTATATTGTTTACGCTGTAGAGTTAAAACTCCGACTACTGATTTAGCTACAGTTATAACAAAAAATAAAAAAATAGCGTATGGTGGAAAATGTTCTGTGTGCGGTAGAAAGAAATTTTCATTTTTACCTAATAAGCGCGGTGGTGATGTTGCTAATTTGATGTCAAAGTTTCCAGGTACTCCATGGGCTAAATACCCAGGAGAAAAACATCTACCAGGATATAATTATTGCGGTCCTGGTACTCGACTCGATATCAGACTTGATAATCAGGATCAACCAAAACCAGGCGAGGAACCAGTAAACGCTATTGATCGAGCTTGTCATATTCATGATGTAGCTTATAAGAGTAAAAATCTACAAGACAGACATATTGCAGATGTGAAATTAATTCATGCATTAAATTCTATAAAAAATAAAAATATCAGAGAATCATTATCTAATTGGTTAGTAAGATCTGCGATGAAAGGTAAATTAGCGTTTGGGGCTGGTAATATATAATGGAATTAATTTATTATTCACCAAGAGAATATTGGAGAGGCAAAGCAGCAATTAGTAAACTTGCTGATGCAGCAGCGGTTAAACATTCTACTGCTAAAGCGTGGTTATCCAAACAGGCAATATGGCAAATTTATCTACCACCACCGAAACGAATTCAGTACGCGTATTTCGATGTTAGTGTTCCTAATGAAGTTCATCAAGCAGATATTCTGCTTTTACGACATGATACTGTAGGCAGAAAAACGTACAAGTACGCGTTAACTGTAGTTGATGTTGCAAGTAGATATAAAGAGGCAGAACCGCTATCAACTAAAACATCATCTGAAGTAGCCGATGCGTTTGAACGAATTTATCAACGAGGACTCGGACCACAAGGTGGTCTGCGATGGCCACAGCTACTACAGGTTGATCCTGGTAAGGAATTTCTTGGTCCAGTATCATCGTTGATGAAACGACATAATACCAAAATACGACGAGGTCATACTGCAATTCACCGTGATCAAGCAATTGTTGAGCGATTTAATCGAACATTTGCTGAGCGGTTATTTGGATATCAATACGCGAGGGAATTTATTCAGGATACGAGATCTCGTGAATGGGTTGCAAGATTACCAAGCGTGATAGCTGCATTAAATAGCGAGATCACACGAACAACCAACATGAAACCCATTAGCGCAGTCACAAAAAAAATATACCAATACAACGAAAGGATATTGAAAAACAAAAAATATTGGGTGATGTTACAGTTAGATATTTATATGAACCGGGTGAACTTGAAGGTGGTAGCGCGAGAGCAACTGATCCTATTTGGAGTGTTACCACACACAAAATATCCACCGTGACAAGATCCTCAGGTAGACCTGCAATATACAGATTAGATTCGGCTGCTCCTCAACGTGGATTTGTACGTGAACAACTACAAATAATCCCCACGGATACACAATTACCACCGCGATCACTTAACTAGCGCTGGCGCCTCTACGTCGATTACACTCGAGACAGGTCAACATGGTATTTTCTCGTGTATGACCGCGACCATTATCTTTTCTGTCTACGGTAAATTGTCTTGAATCATTACTCGAATATCTCCACAGCATTATGCAATTGCAACTTGCGCAATGATTATTCTGCGGCTGTTTTAACTCAATAATAAATTCAACATCAAGATCAAAGTCGCGTTTATTTTTTTATCAGATTGTTTGTATCCGATTAATTTTTTTCTTATTATATCATCATCGATGATGTTGAATTTATTAACGATTTCAGGAATTATAATTCTCCGTAATTGAGATATTTTTCTCACCCTCGATACCGCTAAATAGACTAAATTTGACCACTCGATGTGATCGTCTACAATCCAGACTCGTTTGTCAGAAATAGTTAATCCCTGAGACGAGTGGATCGTCATAGCGTATCCCAACACCCATGGAGATTTGTCAGCGCGTAATGCATCTTCGACCACACTGATATCAACAGCGACAATATCATTTAATACGAGATTTTGATTCTCAGTCTGTCCTGGAATATCAACATTAATATTCTGTTTTCGTGTATCTGATGATCTATAACATAACGTTACGGGTAATTCTGAATATTTTTCTTTATGCAGCTGAAATAACTGCTGTTGTAAATCGTCTCTGATTATTTTTCTGCTTGCTACGATCAAATCGTTGGGTCTCCATAAATTTAAAAAATCACTCATTGAGGTCTCTGAGATTACTCCGCGTATTATTTCACACTGAATTTTGTTTGATTGTAATCTGATTAATTTTTTAAATTCCTTTAAATTTGCATCAAGAGCTCTGTGATCATCATCTATTTCTTCGTAATAATCAACGAAATTTTTTAACCAATCATGTGGAGATGGTCCAACAAAAGGCGGAGGTTGACCATGATCGCTACACACCGCCACAGCGGTAGTTTTCGTCAGCAACCAATCAATAAACATTTTTAATGTATCCAATGACACCGTGCATATCTCGTCCCAAATAATTATTTTAGGTATATATTTTTCTCCCATTCGTTCAGGAGTCCATGTATCTCCGCGCCACCGAAAGAAACTATGATACGTGCACGATTGTACTTGCCGTTGTTTCATCTCCCGTGCAAGTCTATGTGTGGGTGTCAGCACGATCATATCTGAATTTTTAAAAACATTAATCGCTCGAGTCGTTTTGCCGCATCCACCAGGTCCATTGAGATATACTGTCTTATATCTAGTTATTGGATCACTCAACGATGGCGCTTTCGACATTTCTGATATTTTATTACACTTACGATAAAATTGTCTCATCGGAACATCTGATGATTCTGTACAATTGTGTAATATTTCCTTTTTTATTCTCCACGAACTCCATCGTTCATCATTACTTGTAAATTTCATAACAGACTCTAAATATTTACTCGAAATATAAAACGAATCTGTTGCGACTCTGACTGCGGTCTCAGCAAATCTATTAATCATCGATAATGAATTTATGGAAACATAAGCCAACGTGGAAGATCTTAGATGAGTATACTGTGGGAAGATATCATTTATGTAACTAACGATCGTACCCAATTTTGTTCCGTCGGATAAATAAACACTTTCTCGATTTACAAATATATTTCTCGCTGTTGTATCAGCGATTATAAAATCGTACTCGGCATCATCTAAAATTAATCGTGCGTGATGTCTTTTATGATCATATGCTCCACCTTGAGTAAATTTACCAATAATTTTTCTACCGAGATCTTTTGCGTTTTTGAGTTTAATCTCGAGAATTTTAGGAGTTTCTTTGATAATATCATCTTCGGAAACATCAGGACATTTTTTCCTTAAACTCGCTAATAACTTCATCAGCACTGATAGAATCTGACATGGGCAATCAAACTTCGGTCTGTGCATGATATGAAATAATTGCTTCACTAACCACCAACGATGTCAGTACAGCACAATCTAGCATATATCGTAATAAAACTATAGGCGCCCAACGTTTTTCACAAAAATGTGTGCCAAACCAAAACCAAACATAACAAATCTTGTGAAGATTTTCCTTAAGCTCAAATGATTCAACACAAGCGAATCCAGTCAGATCAAAATCAGGTAATGGTCCATTAATTGCCACTCGCGTCATCTCGTTTGTAGGGTGACCGAATCTTTTAAAGTATACAGAACAATCTCCGTATCCTAGAAAACTTCCCGGATAACATGCAACCATATCAACCAAAATGACATCGTTGTAATTATACTTGGTATTCCATAATCCGCCATGTCCGTATTCGACGCAACTTGCGCGTACGTCTTCAAGTAAATCAAATCGTGTTGGTTTCCATGAATTTCTTTCTCTAGCGAAATGAGCCGCAACAGATGGAACGGTAAAGCAATTAGTTAGTAATTTGTCAGTATTTTCCGCGTGTTTGTACATGGAAAACGTCTCCGCGAGATTTTTCATCTCGTCATGGAGAGATTCTGTTCGATATATTTCACCGGTTGGTCTAACAAACTGATCAAATTCATCTTCCTCATTACTTTTAAATAACCATACCGATACAGGATCGTTTTTACTTATTTCGTTGATAAAATCAAACATATCTGACCCCATATCTGAGGGGTAAAATCTAATAGTTCGATCACGTGGAAATATTGTTACTGCGCTGGTCCATGCGTGCGCGTTATGATCAATAATATTTATTGGAGCTCCTTTCGATTTATATTTTGATTCGTACAGTACTTCTCCCGTTATTGTCGCTACGGTTATTGGAAATTTTAATATTTTTCCTAACTCAGCAACATCTTTTATTGTAGCACCGGTATCCTTAACTGAATCAGCCCACGAGTTTATTTTTTTACGTCTTAAATCAGTTAATCCATTTCCACGCATCGCGTTTGTAAAGTGTTCTATTACTCGCTCGGCTACACAATTTAACCTTGAAAATTTCATGGGTGTCAGTTTATCAACGTTGGGTTTTTTATTTATCTCATAGATTCCATAAATAACCGCTGTTGCAGGATACGCTCGCTCATAATACGGTTTGTCAATACCCGTCAATAGACCCGGTCTGGAATTTTTACTTAATATGGCAATTTTATTATTGCCAAGGATAGGATCATATTTGTCACGGATAATCCAACTACCTGTTTCTGTTAATACAATAAATTTTACTCTGAAGAAATATTTTTGATTGCCCTCATACTCAGCGATGTAGTTAATGATAGTTGCCGCTCGCTTGTCATTCATTGTGGCCTCCTTGACAGTATTGCGTATGATCTTGAACGTTGACCATGTATGAGATGCACCATCCGTGTAAAATTCTTTCTTGGCGTCGTGAATTTTATTGATCAAACTTTTATTTTTCGGATCAACCAAATCTCGTACTGGTAAATCAGAAGATAATCTGTCGAGGTTGAATTTATATTTAACAGGCCTAGTTTGGGATAATCTCTCAAACTCATTCATATAATTAAAACAAATATTTAAATAAAGAAAATTATATATATACAATGTCTCAATGCAAATGGTTGATGATTGGCTCAGTAAATCGATGCAACAAATCCTGCAGAAAGGAATTTTGTTGGATGCACTTACAACGTATACGACGAGGAAGTCTAGGACCAATACCGTGTCTGCGATGTGGTATTGGAGTGCGAGGAAAAACAAGATTATGTGGAAAGTGCGGTGGAAAACGGTTCAGAGAACTTAAAAGATATTATGACAAAAAAATTAATAATAGTGAAAACGCTATAAAATCCGTGGAGGATTATATATCAAGATTTCAGACAAACAATGATTTGAACAAATAATATTATTGCATATATGGAGCAAAATATATTTGTCCCACATCCCACAATAACAAACTATGAATCAGATCGTTATGGCATGATCAGACACTGCAGGTTGAAGAGACCGGTTGGCGTTGTTTCTAATACTGGCTATCTTAGATTTACAGTTGGGAAGAAAAGATATCTGTGTCATCGATTCACGTATGAGTGTTTCTTCGGAGTGATCAAAGATGATCTTGTTATTGATCATGTTGACGGGGATCCTCAGAACAACTCCTTATCCAACCTTCGTGTTGTCACACAAAACGTGAACTCTGCACGTGGTAATAATGGAAGATGTAAATCAATCGGAAAGAGGGCGGTAAATTCCACAAACACAGAAACTGGCGAAGTAATTACATTTCGTTCGATACGTTCTGCTGCGAAATACTTTGATATTAATCCGTCTTCAGTACAAAGAGTAGCAGAAAATATAACCAGATCTGCTTTCTCAAAAAAATATAAGCAGAAAATCACCTTTCAGTACTGTTAACTCTCATCACCACCTCGAATTATTTTTATTTTTTTGGGGGGGGTCAGAAATTGTCATTATTATACTACTTATTTTTTGACTCATGAAAGGGAGGTAATTTATGGTCATAACATCCAAGGTCAGTCGAACAGTATGCATTACTGAAAGGATTTATGATGTTGATTGATTTTGATAAATTTGTGTTGGGAAGAAATTCAGGATCACTATTATTGTCTAATTGACCCCTTCATTTTGTAGACCTGGGTTACTTGCAAGTTTCACTATGAACAAAATCAACTAATAAGACAGAATTAGTATTAGTATTAATGGAATTAAAATATACATGAACGCACTTTTGGAGGGTTGATTTTACAGTTCGTGTATTTTTCTGCCCTATTAGAACAGCGCAACACAGAGACATTACATCTAACCTACAGAAAACCGACATGTATATCCCAGCTTACTGAGTGCAGAATCCAGCGCCTAGTCTGTATCGATCGTGGCGGGTTAATTTTAGATCCAATGTACAGCGCACGTGGATCCTGCATGTACTGACTCGTAGGTCCATGATAGTGTTTTTAATTAAAAATCAGTTGCATTTTCCTTGTTCAGTGCAGAAATATAATGCTAGATTGTGTATGTATGTGTGATTATTTATTTATCGAGTAATAGAGAGGATGGAAAAATCTGGCAATAAGACGATCTAGACCGGATGTTCTATCATACATGGCGTGGTATAGTAAATATGAAATTCCTTAATTTAGCTTTGTTTGGTGAGAATATATTATATAAACGTATTTCTTGAATTCAGAATTATATTATTCGAAATTAGTTCCTTAGCTATATATTAACTTCCGAAGCATATGTTTGTAACAAGATTTGATAGCTCAATCGGTATCGTATTGGACTGTGACGCTCGCGGTCCAGGATCGAATCCCCATGGCTGACAACATGTCGGTGGTTTGTGCATAATTGCGATTTTTATAATAATTAGGGGGCGGCAGCAAAAAGCCTCTGCGCTCAGCAAAACTCAATCACGTATCAACCGGTGGTTGATACATATTTTCGTATCACCCACGGGCTTGATTATTGTGGGTGGGTTTTTGCTGAGCGTATTTGTTCGTACCGTCCTTATTCAATTATTCATTGTATATATTTCATTTCATACTTAATGAACTTGCTAAAAAACTCGAATAGAAGTTCATTTCATAATATATATTTGTGCCGTCATTCATTCATTGTATATACCCATTTCAGTGTACATACCCATTTCATTGATACTTAATGAACTTGCTAAAAAACTCGAATTTCATAATATATGTTTGTGCCGTCATTCATTCATTGTATATATCCATTTCATTGTACATACTCATTTCATTATACATACCCATTTCATTGTACATACCCATTTCATTGTACATACCCATTTCATTGTATATATCCATTTCATTGTATATCATCACCAAACACACCCTCTTGGGCCTCTAGACCGTTGTTTGACGGGTTAGGGGCTCTCATAGCGGGGTAGTGTTTCGTGTACCTGTACCTTGAACTCGCTAAAGACTCGATAGGGGTTCTAGTGATAATTTTTTTTTTATTTTAAAGATTTACATATTATATAATGAACCATGAAAATATCAAAGACATTATTTCTGCTATTAAAAAACTAGAAGAAAACGGAATAAATATATCTGATGAACTAAATCCTGAAAAAATAATATCTGATTTTGAAACGTTAGAAGAACTTAAAAATGAAAATAAGTACGTTCTATCATCTCAATATAAGTTCATAAAGCGGATTCAGGCAGCTATGTTTCAGTCACTGGCTATGGTGAACGATGATCAAGTAAATGAATTTATTCCTCTTTCTGTTGCAATAGAAAAGATCAGGTCGGAATTATCCAGCGAATACGAAACAAAAAAAAAACAAAACAATCAGTACCCGCATAAGATACTTAAGAAAAATTATGTCAGTGGGAAACGACTGAGTAGTAATATAATTTCCCTCACTGTATATCACATCAGAATTAATTTACATAAAAAAATAAAATATTTCAGAATAATAATAAAATATTTTTTGGAAAACTGATTAATTTGTATACTTTTGAGTAGCAACCACCCCATCAAAATTAGCACACTGATTGATTTGTATACTTTTAAGTGGCAATTACCCCATCAGAATTAGCACACTGATTGATTTGTATAATTTTCAGTACCAATTACCCCATCAGATTCATTCACAAAAAAATAAAATATTTCAGAATAATAATAAAAATATCTTTTTGTAGTATTTTTTGGAAAACTGATTAATTTGTATACTTTTAAGTACCAATTACCCCATCAGAATTAGCAAACTGATTGATTTGTATAATTTTAAGTACGAATTGATCTCAATAATATGTTCTTGGCGGAGCTCATCTAACTGTTCTCGCTTCCGCATTCATCATTAACTAAATTGCTCTGTGTTTTGAAAACGCTGTTCTGATGGCGTTTTTTAAGTGTATAAAAAACAATCACGTGCTGGTACATTATATAACATTTACTGGATTAATTAAGATTTCACATACAGATTTATCACAAGCTCTTCTCCACGCATGTCAATTAAGCGATTAAGGTGGTCTGTGAGCTTAAAATGTATTCGTGTTAACATATTATTGTGACACCGCAGATACACAGGATTAGTTGGTTCTTGCACGATTAAATTTCCAGGGGGAACTTGTGGTGTAAATGTATATAAAATATATCCTTGTTGAGCCTGATTTGATTTTCCGAGATCTATTTGATAGCTGCCATCGACTACGTCACAAACCAGATTGACCACGATCGTGCTGGTTATATTAACGATTCCCGGAGAAACGTGTCTGCCGCCGCCATGTGGATCATTATTATATCTGAGAACAGTTGGAGGTGGGGCTAGTTTTCTCCATGCATCGAGTATTTTAGGAAAATGTTCATCGATAACATCATTGACAGATTTTCTTAATCTATCTGGATTATAATCAGGGAACTTAAATGTTGCAATATCAGCTCCGGATATTTTGTACTTGGTTGCGAAGGATTTTTTATAATCGCTTGATGACTTAAGAACTACATATATAATTCTATTATAGATAATTTCAGAAGAATCAACTATAAAATTTAAAACCTCTATGTACCTGATGATATTTATCGCGCGCAGATGTCAAATCAGATAAATACTCCCGAAAACTATCACGTAAACTATTTAACTGTATTGTATGATCTGAGTTTATTGAAGAAAATATAGAATCAATATTCGAAGCAATAATACGTCTATTAAGATTATAAGAAATAAGTACAGGATCAAAATAAAGTTCTCCCCCTATCACCTCTGGTTTTAATTCTATATAATCTAACTAATTTGAACTCATTTCAATATCGTGACCAGAGCTACTTGTTGACGTAAAATCAGCTCGTTTTGGTTGTGGTGGTCCTTCATACACCGGGGGAATTTCAGGCCAACCTAGTACGGATCTTATCGTGGATTGATAAATATCAACGGCATAATCAGGAGAATGCATCTCAACCGTTGAGGACAGCGTCGGTTCATAAACGTTAATTGATATTTTTGCTCTTTTTCCGGTTATTGATTTTATTCTACGTTGAAATTCCTCATTGATTTGTTCGATCTCATAACTACCAGTGGGTATTCCAACATCTATCCAGTCAGGAGTACCATCTGGTTTGTTCTTGTTAGCAAATACAAGCAAATTATTTGCTGGTGTACCATTAAATGATTTTGATCTGATATTTGGCCAGCTGTAATATACCCGTAATTGAGCCAGTGCAATTTCTTTTACTGGAATTGCAGTAGGAAAGTTAATACTAAATTCAGGATTAGTTGAACTTACCGAGATTATCGTTATCTTTGGCGGAGTTGTGTTAGTCACGATCTGCTGGAGTAATTCTATCATTATTAGTATTTATGTCTTTAATACCGATACCTTCGTCGTATATTTTAGTCATCATTGAAAACTCGACATCAGATATAATTCCATCACTGAGATTCGCTGATAACAACGAAGATAACTTCGAATATGCGACCGTCGCTGTATGCAATCTTATCATGTAATCGGATAATTTTTCATTCATGCAGGTGCATATTTGTTTGTGATGATATTAAGCAAATAGTTACGGCTGCTGGTGCCATCATTGTCACCGTTGATAATATAACACCGGTTTCAGCAACAACAGCGGATACTGAATAAACAATCACATCAACGATAACTAATCGTCGTCGATATTTTTGTACTTTTACTGTATATTGTTCGACTCGATCTTTTAGCGCCGCCTGCCATTCACGCGCTTAATTGTATCTGTATTGTGCACCGTCCATATATTTTTATACAGTAAACAATTGAGGTGTTTCAGCTACAAATTCCAAACACCACCAGTAAGATGTTGAGTCTAATGTTTCATCATCTGCTTCCAGAATAAATATTTCTTCGGTCCCGCTATTTAATATAACAGATATAACCCCGGAAAACCTATCCGTTGAATGACGCCATATATACGTTGTAAATATTTTAAATTTTGCACCACTGAACACAGACAACCTGTACACGCCAGTGACTGTTGCGGTATATTTGATGGTTTTATTTTGCTGCGACCATGTTGCGAATCCCGATGATATCGTGTATACGATGTTTGTGATATGCCCAGGAGTTATTCCGGCTGGAATTTTAATCAAATTGGTTTTATTAACGATCTCAGGAATCCCCTCTACGATGTCTTGCTGTGTTCGTTTGATCGTGTCGATGTTCGTATTGATATCAGCGAGATTTATGTCAACGGAGTACGGAGTGCCGAAGAATTCTTCTGCGGTTCTTTGATGGTTTCTGCGAAATTTTGCAAAGGCGCCCACGTGAACGTCATACTCGGCCAGCAGCGTGGATAATTTACCATCTACGGTGTCAACGTATTTTTTTGTTGCTGCGTCTTCGTCGGATGTTGGATCTCTTAAAACCACTATTTTATTTCCGTTCATGCTGAGTTCACCCGTCATTGTGTCACCGGTATTTTTCACGCGATTAGCAACGCTTCTTGCAATTTCATCTCTAATTGTTGTAAATGATACACTTGAATCTCTGATTTTGCCGCTGTCAGTAAACACGGGAATATTATCTGTAACTGCACCGAGTACTCGTCGAACTATATCATTCCATCTGATATTGCTCGTTTTTAGTTTACCATATCGATCCTGAAAAATAACAACCTCATCTGGATCAACTCCAGCAAGATTCATGATATCAGCGAGTTCATATTTAGTCGCATACTTCGACAGATCAACATCGGATTTTATTTTCTTACTAATAGAAGATATTCTTCCGTAAATATCAACCATTATATAAGATCCAAGATCTATTTAAAACGCTTTACGCGCAACGAATCGGTTGCTTGTATAATCATGCACAACTTTATGTGGCGGTTTGGATGATTTTGATATAGCGTCGAGTACATTAATTACTTCACGGCCGCATATTGGCGGATCTGTCATTGTTTGTGTGGGTAGCGTTGAATACCAAACTTTGGAACCTCTGGTTCTTGCGTGAAGTGGTGAGATATATTTGATAAATTCAGCATGTGGAGCTAACCCGTATGAATCAAAATAAACGATTCCACGTGGATCAACCGCGTATGATACCCAATGAGTACCAGGTCCGGAACGTTCGTCGAGATTAATAATACCTGTTTCGAGTTTGTTTGGTTGTTTTGGTAATTGATCTCGCATAAAAACACCTCTAAAGGCTTTTATTTTTAATCGTTTAGCAGCCGCAAGTAAATCAAAATTTGATGCTGGAACATCTAACGTGGGAGCCTTAGACGTTTTCCCCAGCGAGATCCCGGTAATCTTAGACCGCGTCCCTTTTTTTGCTATATCGTCCACCAGTAATTTTATCAAAAACTTTTTTACCCGCCGCTCCAGCAACACCTAACGCAGCATCTTTTGCTAACACCGGTGCAGCAGCTGCGGCTATCGCAGGTAACGCAGCAGCTTTTGCTGCAAGTGGTGCTGGTATTGCAGCTAATAGTGGGAACAATCCACCTATTTTAATCATATCTTTTATAGCGCTCGGAGAAAGATGTATTTGAACTCCGGTTTTTGATTCTAGGGCTTTATTGAAATGTTTAATCTGATTATTTGTCAACGATAATTTGTTTGGACCACCACCCATCTGATTTCGTTTTAGTGATATTTTAGTTCCGTATTTGTTGGTGGTTTTTGATTGAAGCTTTTTGACCTGACCGGGAGTCAGAGTAACATTAACATGACTATACGACATTTTTATATAAATAATATTTTTCTGAATAATTAGAGATTTTCCACTGGTGCATCAACGACTCTCATTTGATCACTACCACCTTCAAGTAACGTGGCTTTATCGCTGAGTATGACCGCGATTGCTCTATAATTAGCACCACCTGTATTCAATGTTGCTTTAAGATGTACATCAACGACAGATTGTTTTGATAGATCAAGATGTTCCAGTGAAAAATAATAAATCGGATACAAAGTTCTGAAATCATATTGTGATATTTGCAAACCGGTATCAACATTTTGATCACGTCCCATGAATGACATTAAACGATGATATGCACGTCCTTTACGATTCTGTTCATAATTTAGTTGTATATTTTCTGTTGGTTCTTGTTGTCCGTTTATCCGTAAAGAAATATCTGTGATACCTAGTTTATCAAATATCATATGAGAGTGAACTTGTGAGCCTAATCGATTAGTTTCCTGAAACGCAACAAAAATATGTCGCGGTGCAGAAACATCCTGTTGTGATGCTATATGCCATGTGAACTGACCGTTAACGTAACTTTGCATACTATCTGTGCTTGTTGTTAACCATGACAATAGGGATTTACCACCAGTGTCCATGAAAGAAATTAATTTTTGTTCTACTGCGATCGTTGGAGTCATTACCGGCATCCACAGTGAAAGTTTAGACAATATTACTTTACCAGCATCACCAACAGGTCTCCACAGAGCATCGTTATCATCACCTTTTCGCACAAGAACAACCGTGTGTCTAGCTCCAAAAATAACCTTTCTAAAATTTCTACAAAATCCAAAAATATGCGATAGTGGAATTGCACATGAAAATCTTCTATTGTCTCCTAGTAACATATTTTTACGTGTTGCAAATCCCAAGTTAAAATTTTCGCTAGAACCATGAACCACTGGGGCCACATCACCATCAGTGTTATTGGCAAAATTTCTTGGTCGTCTTATATTATAGGGATCGCTTTCAGGGTGATTGGAGTTATCTTTCACAAACATCATTGTAGGACCTGCTGATCTTGTATAATCATCAGAATATCTTGCTAATCCTATTATTGTTGTAGCAACGTCTACATCTTTCTGAATTGATTCAATATTTGTTCCATTGATCATATAAGTGGCGCTATCAAACAACGCCATAATCCCATTGTTGACAAAACCAACTTTTACTGCACCTCCGTAATTAGTATCATCCGTTTTTATAACTGTACCTTCTACCTCAAGAAAAGCCTCAGCGGGTAAAAAGTATCTACTTGTATCATGAACTTGTAGTTCAATTCTTCCACGTTGATCTGGTATTTGTGCCTCATAAGAATAAAACTGATAATCACGTACCGATTCATCTTTAAGGACAGGTGCCTCCATATCAAATGCTTCATCGGATTCGCGCTTAAACATTTTATTATAATTATTTTCGTCTAACACGAAAACCGTGCTTGGAAACTCCACTTCCTGATATCATGCTTGAAATATTATTTCCTGATTCACTGAGTCTTTGATCTATCAAATTTGATGTTATATTTCTTTCTGCCTCTTTAGATAATTCCGCTAGTTTTTGATTTGCAGCCTGATTGATTATTTTACTTATGTCTGCGGGCATAATTTCAGTACTTGACAGTTTCACTGGTGGTTGTTGTTTTCGTCGCAATAATCGTGCTAGTCTTTCTTTGATTGCCGAGAACGCCTTACCAGCAACATTGACAATTGCTCCAGGAGCTTTTTCACGAACAATACCGATAGCTTTCATCGATATTTGTTTTTCAACGGGTGCTGCTTTCGGAGCTATCCTTGTGAATAATCCCCGCACAACATCACCAAGTCCATCTCCGTAAGTAGCTCTGTAGATTGGTAATCGTGAGTTCACCGCTCTGACCTGTACAGGTTTACGATGATTATTATGTATGATCATCTTTTTTAATTTACCATTTATTTAACAACTAGTCATCAACAAGTTCATCGATAAGTTCTCGGTAAACTCCGATATCCATGATACCACCTTGAAATAATCACCGACAAATATCAGCTGCTTCATTAATTATTTCTGATGAATTATTTCCGGCACGTCTTCCTCCTATGAGAAGTTCTAACCGTGACATGTCATTGAGGATATTATCAGGACAAATAAAATTATTTCCTTCTGATGTAGTCAGGAACCCACTTCCTACAGCGCTTGGAGGATCATCGCCAGGATCTCTTTCTTCACCCAGTGAACGTAATTTCTCCTGTTGTTTAGTTTCTATATCTCTAAATATTTCTCCTTCTTGTTTCCATTTTTCTTCTGCTTTTCGCTTCATTTCCTTTGCCATCTGCTTCCTTTTCTCTCTAGATGGTTTCAACATCAATTGCTGTTGTTCTATTTGTTGTAAAGGTGGAGGAAGTTTCTGCTGGGCAAGTTGTTCTTGTTTTAGTTGTTTCAGTATCTCTCTATAAAGTCTTTTTACTTCTTCATTAATAATTTCATATTCCTGACCTCTAGCTTGTTTTTTGTTGTAATATACGCGATGTATATATTTAATAAGATTATTATCATTTACTTTTTCATAATGGGGTTTTAAAATACTAGATTTATTAAATATACTATTTAATATTGCTTCGGGTAATTGTTCTTCTTTAGTATTTCTAATTTCTTCAACAACCCCTTTCCTAAATTTTGCAATCAATTCTACGTTTTTTTTTCTACTAGTTCGGGTTTAGGTGCATGTTCTTTTTGCACGTCGGCGACTTCAGTACGAAGTTTTCCAATACTTTCAAGTATTTCCTCACCAACAGGTGGAGGCTGAGCCGCAGCTATTTCCCTGGCTATGCCAGGTGGAAGATCTCGTAAAATCTTCTTTGTCTGTTTAGTTCTTCTTGCTATTTTTTCAGTTTGTTCTGCTGTTTGTTTTGATACCGGAAGATGATCTTCTTTGATGACAGCTGTAACCTTTTCAGTAGCTGCAGTGACGGGTTTAAACAGTTTTTTAGTTTCTTCTTCGTACTCAACTTGTGCTTCTTGCTGCGCTTGTAGATTGTTTCTAAATGAATCTCTGACAGGAAGAAATTTTTTAATTGCTTCTAATCGTTCTCGTGCTATTCTTGCAGTATGAGATTCTGGATATACCATTATTTTTAATATAACAATTTTTTAATTGATATTAGCAGAAGGGGTGTAAATTTAATTAAACAGATATCATTCATATAATGAACAACTGTGCGTGGTTAATTCAAGGAACAACAAATAAATGCAACAAAAGGTGTAGTGCAGAATATTGTAAAATACATAAATATATTTTAAAGAAAAATCCTCATGCTGGTCCACGAAGTTGTGTTGGATGTAACAACGGCGTTAGAGGATTATATCAGATTTATAAAAATTGCGGTGGAGATCGATACAGAAGTTTGATGAACTATTACAGAAAAAGAAAGAACATAAATCCAAAACCACCATCAGAACTTGAATATTACTTGAAGAACAAAACAAAACATTCCCAAGATTCAGATGAAGATTCCCAAGATTCAGATGATGATTCCCAAGATTGATAGCAGCAGAGACTGGCAACAGATATTTGTTGGTAAATAGGGATCTGATGAGTCATTGAATAGTTGGAAGCTAGATGAAAATGTATCTCTAGAGTAGGCACTACGTGTATTTTATATTATTCTTAACATTGCCGTATTCATACACATAAAAATATATATAAATGAATAAATCGCATGCTATATATGGAAGGCGCATTTGCGCGTACGTTCTGCAGAACACCGGAAAGTTCATTCCCTTGCTACCTCTAGCTCATTGTTTCTTTGACTCCTTTAAGCCACAGTTGTAAGGCTATCGCTCGCCTATCGCACTCGGGCATTCTCCTTCTTGCCTAACGAGGCTCAGCCGGTACGGCTGCACGCAATGCCGTCTACTTCGGCCCTACGCTTATTTTTGGAATACAGTTCATCTGTTTTCTTGGCTGCACGCCTCCAGCTGAACGGCAGCACTCCGCAAGTGGTAACGCTCGGCACTATGGGCCTTCTACTTCTGACAAGGTAGTTGTGATCGCTAGATGAACCTAAGTACGGCGTGTTTAAAAATTGTTTTTCACGCTTATCGCCCCTAAATTTAGCTGCTAACATTAATTTTGTTGTTGTTGAACAAATCAGTTTTCGAGTGGGCCACCATCCCATTTGACCAGTCAGACCCATACTGTGTTGGAATAAGGTGCACATGCACTGTAAAATGCATATCTGACTTGAAAGGGATAAGGAAGAGGTAAGATGAATTAGCAGAAGCAAATTATCGCTAACTCCTATTTTGGTCAGGTATACTGATATAAAATCGCTGTTTTGCACTGTTCGTTCGATCACCTTATCCACCTAACTACGCATGCAGAGAATGCGGATAGGGGACATGCTATCACTAATACAAATATGTGTTGGGTCTTTTTGTCGTACTTGCCGGGTAAACCGTTTTCCTATTATAGTCAACATTTCCCTTCTATCATGTAACTTAGGAAGTCCAGTATTTTTGGGAACACTGTTTTATTTGACCACATACAACTAATTAATCTATATTCTGCGGAACCAGCCGTGTGAGCTGGTACATTAAGCATCATATCTGAAAGAATTAAGGCTGCATTTTCGGTGAAAAATTCACCGAAAACAGGAACGTAGTTTTTTCGGAAGAAGCGTGTGTAGGGGTAAACAGTACGCATTAGAAGGCTTGAACCTACTTCCATTTTAATTCCATTGCTATCGCTGCACAGACTAACTGATATAAAAGGGGAGATCTTAAAGAGCTGGATTTTTATAGTATACAAATACATTGTTGTTAAAAAAGAGGTGCGCAGCAAATCATCTTCATCGCTTTAAACGTTTCCTCTTGCATATATAATTCTTAAGATTGAATTTCCGATCTAATAAAAAAGTATAGTAATTTGGCCAAATATTTTCCCCCATTTTTTCTCGTTACCAAATCCATCATATTTATCTTTATTACCCCAGACGCATTACGGTGGTATGGTTGGCTTTGGACTCACCATTAACAATTTATGAGAAACTATTCAGAATAGTACGTCTAAGATTAAACTATAGCTAGTACAACTGTCAGAGGTTTGAGAGAGAGAGAGAGAGAATTTCAAAGTGAAAATCTGTATTTGCATATATTACATACAGTATTTTCATATTCTGAGGTTTCGACTGTTATGATTTATGTCATCCATCCTTTCCACCCGTGTGCGGAAACGTAGCCTTATGCATATATATATTTGTATGCGCATCTGTCTGTGTCTCTCTCTCTCGATATATATATATATATATATATATATATATATATATATATATATATATATATATATAAACACAATTATTTGCCTACATATAAACACACATACCTACACGCCTATAATCATGCATGTATACAAGTATGTACACAAATACAAATATGCGTGTACCTACACATACAGGGCATTTATAGACATAAACATATTCATTAATAATGTGAAACCTCCTTGCACCAGACATTGCTGGGACAATCCGAATGGCGAGGAAACGGTCTAACGAGTTGACCGACACAGGGATTCATTATTGTATATAAAAACGTATCATAAATATATTTCTACATTCACACATTATCAACACATACCTTACTATGTATAAATTGGTAAATAGCAATAAATTAATATTCAGTTTAAAAACAACTTTTTGTAAAGTTGACATTTTGTATCGAAATTTCCCCACGCGCAATTTGCGTATGGACTTTTCTGACAGAAAGTGTAATTTTGTTTCATTCTTAATGTTAGACAAATCTACAGCTATAATTATATAAATTTATATATCTAATATGAGTAAGTTAATCAGATTTTTCATCTGTTATGCACGCATAAACTATCTCTTTCATATATAAATAATATAGATAATTGCACTCACTCTTTATCCGCTCTATTAACCAAGTTATGATTAATTCTGTTTTTGAATACTTCCATAGAACGTGTGATAGAACTCCTACAGAGTTTTTACAGAGAGAGAGAGAGAGAGAGAACAGTGTTATCTGCATCCTAAGAAATAAGATATTATATTTGTAATCCTGTAATACTTGTGTTTTTTTTTCTTCTTCGTGATCATGTTGGCTAATATCTCTGCACGCCGAATTAAATGATATGCTGAAAGGGTGATTTATTCAAATACTAACATTACAGTCTGTGAGAATTGAATTAGTTGTATATGACATTTTAACAATAGATACCCTCAATGAAAACTGGACTTGAATAAAATAGTATTTATCCATTTAGCAGGTGTTATCAGCCAGTTTGGCGGAATTTTTTCTTGTAATTTTAGGAATAAGCGGTTTGTTGTGTAATTTTTTAGGCGTTTTTACTTACAGCACGATATTTTGTACTATGGGCTCCAAGATTTACTTCCCTTTTCTATAGTAACCACTATACACGCACAACTTTCATATAAATATTTGCCATCCATCGAACTCAAAAGGACGAAAAATAAATGTTACCGATTTTATACAAGAATACTGATGACACTGAGTAATGTTTTGAGGAACGTAGAAAGATATATCGTCCTGGAACCTTTGTAAGAAGTCCAGATTACCTCCCTTAGCCAGGATTGTGTGCAATGTGCATTGAAATTCATTTAAAGTTACGCGCTAGATATCTTCATGGGAACCAAAATGATTAATTTTGGATACATTAAGGAGAGAAATGTTGTCAAAAATGTTATAAATTTATTATCTTAGCAGTTTCTGACATTGAAATAAATTCCTCTATATGGTGAAACGGTTTTTTTTTTAAACAACTATGCTTTCGTAGTAGGTTTGAAGGAAAAGTGCTATTGACTCAATAATTGCTAGAAAAATAAAATTGTAATTTTAGTCACATACAACCAATTATTGCACGAACTACGAAATCAGGTTAACAGTGGTTGTATATGAAATGTAATATTTAAAATAATTAACGTCGTTGATTGGCTGAAAATAATAGCCGGAAAAAAAATAACACATTTCTTCAGAAGAAGCCTACAGTGTAGGCTTGAACATAAAACTATTTTTATTTTATGACTTTCGCCACACATGTACTTTTGGATGTTAATGGGGAGATCTTGCCTGGCTGGCTGTATTTTATAGTGGACCCCTATAAGGGAAATTTTGTGAAAAAGTAGACGCGCAATGTATCATTTTCATCATCTTAGATCAGTGCTGTCCGACCCGCGGCCCGCGGACTGATTTTAAATGGCCTGCCAGAGCTCGAGCAGCTATTTAGTCGTTGCTTTTCAGCTTTCTGCTGCGGCCCTCGGCTTCAAGAAAAACATTTTTCAGTGGCCCATGGTGTCAAAAAGATTGGACAGCACTGTCTTAGATAGATCATTCATAAGATCAACGTGTGATTTGATGATCTTAGCAAAAAATGAATGCATTTAGGCCACTATTAACGTTACGATCTATGAAAATTTAAAAGATGTCTGTTTCTATTTACATTGTGCTAGTTGGTTCTACCATTCTACTATTAGAATACACGTTTCGTGTATGATTCAAGTTGAGACAGTCCATTTAGAAAGTACTATATTGTTTTGAAAAGTAAAAACAGCTCCTAAATAACCCGTATATGCTATATGGTTTAAGACTTAGTATTGCACTTCCTACGCATTTATACTGCCTCGTGATACACGTTCCAATATTATGCCTAGTGAAAAATATCCGTCAAAACTTAGTTTCATTTACGGCTGAAGTCGGAGAACCCCGTTGCCTACGATGAACATCTACATGTATGCGTCTACGGAACAACTTCCTGACGGCCATATTGAAATCCCTACGCTGCCATGCATAGATCAATGGATTCATTATGCTCTTGGCAATGCCTACAAATACAATCCAATTTGCAATGTTCCATTCCCATGATTGGATGTAATCCGCTAGATCTAAAAAATGCCCTTATTTGGAAATACGTATACGGCAACCAGCAGACAGAAAACATCAATGTCACAGCGGCCACGACCTTAGCGCCACGAAAGTCTTTTAGCAACTTTCGATCTCTGCTTATTTGGGTATTTTTGTTCATGTCTAAAGCATTTGTCAAATGGCGTCTTCGGTTCGGACGTACTTTGGATAAGTATTTCCTAGCTTTAAGTACAATTAACATGTACATAATGAGTGTAAGTATTGTAAAAAGCAAAACATTTAACGCCATTATGAAGAGCTGCAGCGGTTTTACGATTAGTTGATATAAACAAGGAATGCCTCTCTTCCAGTTGTTAAATCCAGTTAACGGTAGGATAAAGAAAATTAAGGAATACACCCATGACATCACAATAAGCAGATTCACTGTAGTATTAGTTATTTTGCTAGGATGCTTATGCGGATGACATATAGCGAGATATCTGTCTAACGTCGTGAAGAAAACTGTCAGTTGTGACGTCAAGGTCATTAGAGTGACTATCTGGTAACGAAGGAGACAAGCTGCAAAATCACTTTGAATTGAAGGGAAAACGAAATAGAATACTTGAGACCCAGATGGGATTCCTGTGAATAAGTCGGCCACTGCAAGATTGATGACAAACTTGTTTATTGATGAACTCCAACGAAGATACTTCAGAATCACAATGATGACAATCACGTTTCCAAAACACGTGAGAATACATACGATACTTTGAAGGATAAGAAATACAATAGCTTCAATCCGTATCGCTTGGTTGTTGGTCGTAGAATTGGACACATGTCCATAACTCTGGTTAGAATGGGATGGTAGGATGTGAACTGTTACATCAGAATTGTTCCCAGAATCCTACAAATAAATATCATCCTACAAAATTGACGCAAATGCACAAAACAAAACAAAAAGAAATAGATTACTCAATCCATATTTCCCCCACCCCACCCCACTCCCACCGGAAGTATTTGGAAGAACTCATTTAGAGAATGGAAAATATAAGCATCCTGTCTTCAAACATTTGTACCTTAGTATGTATTTAACAATAGAATTCAGTATGAACTTTGACATCCAAAGAAACTAATTGGTCGATAATGATAAGTCGTATAGCATATTTGCTTCAGAAACCATCCCCCAACCATGTCTGAATCTTTACACATTCGAGACCTTTTTTGGATTTTTTTCACAAATATCTTGTATGTTTAAGTGAAATGACCGTTTTTAATCAAATAGAATTTGTTATGAAAATTTGGACAAATATGTAGATGATCTGATACTACTTTTAGGCCATCTTAAAATTGTGTGTATTTTTTTTAATACAGATTTGTTAACAAGTTGAAATGGGCTCTTTGTTATAAAACCTTTTATGCATGATTACGCAAAAATCACTTTAGGTTGACAAATAAAACTTGGCAGGCTCATTTGCATAACAATATAGATTGGATGTTTAGACTTTCGAACCTTTAAAACAATTGTTATTTTCTATATTTTTTATTTATATTGTTTTAGGTGCATATTTTAAAGCTTTATACGGACGTAGGCTTGTTAAGAACACGTAAGCACGCTTTAGCAAACATTCTGTTAGATAAATACAAATTTGTATGAATATTTCTGTTAATATGTTTATGACAATTTAACAAAAACGTTCTAAGTCAGACAAATCAGGCAAATGCAGATGAATCGATTAATGCCATTGTAGCAATTATTCTACCTTTGTGATTTTGTTTTTAGTTTGATGTTTTTTGGTCTGCAGAATTTTTACAAGGACAAACATGTTTTGTTGATTACAGAATTGAACCCTCCTGTCCAATCTGTTGGACAAATGTCAAACATATCACAATGTTCGCCACGTTAAAACTTTCTGTATTCTAATTAAATTAACTGAAATATTTCCATTTAACGACAGGAGGACTAAAATACGGTTTTTAAAAATCAGGGTCTTTATATTATACACTCCTAATACATTTATCTGATGACCTTTCTAGCTTATTTTATTTACCTCAGTCAAGTAACAGTGTCAAAGAATAATATCATTTAATTAGTGTAGAGAGCGGAAGGGGGATGGGATATGTTTCGCTTTTAAAAAAAGAAAAGTTTCGATATAAATAAATTCAAATGCACAAACTCGTTCCGAAACGTTTACTTCATTTCATTCAACGATTTTAGAAACATACCTCCATAGTAGTCCAATTCCAATCAAAATTTAATATTTCCAAATGTACATCAGAAGAGAGCACGTCTTTTCAAGCACACGACTATTTTTCTTAGGTAGCTATGAATATTTCCATGATGTAATATTCTAATGTTTCTCGATGAGGACTGCATCTGCTGAGCACTCATCTTAATTGTTCACGTAAAGTTAGATCGATGTGTAGGAGTTACATAAAGAAGATTAAATCTACCATTTTTGGTACCCATCTTGTGGTTAAAACGATAACCAAACCATAAAATAACATTACCAACAACAGTAATGCAAATAATTTTACCTTTAGTTACACAGCCTGCCATCTATTAACACAAGTCCATTTGTGTGTTATACACTCAGAAAATGACCTTGCAATTAATTTGCGATCCCTCTAGAAACTTAAAATCGTCATAACAGCCACGTTGCATGCGCTTCTATTGAGAGTGTTGTAAATCAAGGAAATCGTGCAAATAGAATGCAGCACATTCATTCATCAGATCCGTAAGAAAATTGCTTATTAAGGAGTTTTTATCTAAATATTTCATATTGATCTGAGCTAAGCCACTGATTTTTTAAAGGCGTTTACTGTTTCTGGATATTGTTTCTGGTGGAAGATGTCGACTCCCTCTTGAAAGCCAGCTAGGTGCACTGACAACACTCAGTTCTCAGACCCTATACCATCGGCATATGCCCTTTTGAGACTATCGGGTACCCATGATAGAGTAACATCGTGAGTTTATTGTTTACCAGTTTCAGTTATAACAGCTCTAGACGATTTCTCGCCCATTCAAACCAGAATAAACAAGACCGTCATACGTTTGTGCATCCCCATCTTGTTTAGGGAAAGGAGAATATTAGCAACAGAGAGGGTGAACAGACAACTTGCTTTAAACTCCATTTATGAGCATAAAAACCTCATTAAAAAAATTATAATAAAAGGTCAATAACGTCAAGCCAAAGCCTCTAACTTACCGAGAGTTTCTCTAATTGGGTTACTTTATCTTTGTCAATCGTGTTTTTCAAAATTTTGTTTACCCACCGTGACACTTAATTCTGGTCGCACCCTCTCTGCTGCTGTAATTAAATCATTATTAAATCAGTCTCTCAACCAAATATTTTAACAAGATCTATACGATATCGCGATCGAGGATCATGTAAATTTATTGTTATAAATCCGTGTGGAGCAGAATGTGCTTTTGAAAAGATTTTTAAAAAAAAAACTTAATGATGTCCATATCCCCACTACACCAAGTCTGATGAATATTTCGCAGAGTATGTGTATCGACTCCATTAAACACAACTAAACTATTACATTTATCTCTGATCACTTTAGGTATTTGTGTATATCGCTGAGTAACATAAATCACATCCGTGTTTTTATCTCTGCCTCGAGAAAATATTCTAGCTGGATTTGATTGTTTGTCCAGCATTATGTCGTCATACACGACTAAATTATTAATAAATCCATCGAGGTCATCTACATATGGGGCTTCTTCAATATCGGTGATAAAATCAATAGTATCATTACCATCTTCGTCCAACAATCTTGCGTTTTCTTTAAAATCTTTAAGTACATATTAACGTCTCTGATTATCAACTGACGGAACTGCTAAACACAACTTATCTCACTTGAGCCATCTAATTATCAGATTAAGTAATAATTGCATCTTACCAGACCCAGATGGACCGATGATAATTGCTCCGATAGAATTTGGTAGTGCTGGATGATGCTTGACTAGTCTTGCTTTCGTGTCGCTGAGAAATCAATGACATCCATGTTATACAAATATAATACATAATATGGATTTATATTGTGTTTGATGTTGAGCATCCACCCCCACCAGTGGATTAACAATAATAATAACAAAAAATAAAAAGCGCAGTTACAGGCAAGTGTGTGAAATGTGGTACAAATAAATATATATTTATTTAGTCTCTTATGAAGACAGGTGGTGATATCGTTACTTCATATGGAAAATTACCAGTAACTCCATGGGCTAAATTCCCAGGAGAAAAACATCTTCCAGGATATAATTATTGTGGTCCTGTAACTCGATTTGATATCCGACATGATGAGCGAGATCAACCAAGGCATGGAGAGTATCCAGTAAATGTTATTAATCAAGCATGTCACGTTCATGATGTAGCTTATAAAAATCCAGATCTGCAACAACGACGTATTGCAGATGTGAAGTTGATTCATTCGTTAAATTCCATAAAAAAATAAATCTTTCAGAGCATCATTAGCTAATTGGTTGGTAAGATCTGCGATGAAAGGTAAACTAATATTAAGAGCCAGTAATTAATCAATAGGTATAAAATAATGGAATCGATTTATTATAGCCCAAGAGGATATTGGAGGGGTAGAGCAGCGATTAGTAAACTTGCTGATGCAGCAAATGTTACACGTTCTGTTGCTAAAAAAATGATTAGCACGAAAGGCAATATGGCAAATTTATCTGCCACCACCTAAAAACATTCAGCATGCACATTTTGATGTCAGCATTCCTAATGAAGTTCATCAAGCAGATATTTCATTTTGACCACACGATACTATTAAAATTGGTAGACGTACATCACATACAACATACAAATACGCGTTAACTCTCGTTGATGTTGCAAGTAAATCTAAGGAAGAGCCGTTATTAACTCAAACAGCAGCTGAAGTTGTATCTGCTTTAGAATGAATTTATCAACGAGGACCCTTGCGATGGCCACATTTACTACAGGTTGATCCTGGCAAGGAACTTCTTGGTGCAGTATCATCTCTGATGAAAAAGACATAATGTGAAAATTAGACGTGGGCATGCAGCAATTCATCGTGATGAGGCAATTGTTCAACTAAAACAATATAATTTAATACAAGATTTTGTTTTTCTGACGATCCTGGTATATCAACGTCGATACTCTGTCCTCGCGTTTCTGCTAGCCGATAAGACAATGGTACGGATAGATTTGAATATTTTTCTTTATGTAACATAAATAATTGTTGCTGAAGAGTATCACGAACTATCTTTCTACTTGCAACTATCAAATCATTTGGCCTCCATAAATTCCAAAAATTGTTTATAGAAGTTTCTAAAATTATTTCACCCATTATTTCACATTGAATTTTATTCGGTTGTACTCTGATTTTTTAAACTCTCTTCATTCTGGATCAAGTGCTCTATGATCATCAGTTATTTCTTCATAATAATCTACAAAATTCCTCAGCCATTTATGTGGAGACAATCCAACAAAAGGTGGTGGTTGACCATGATCGCCACACATTATCACAGCAATATTTATGTCATAACCAATCAATAAATATTTTCAACTTTTCTAATGAAACGGTGCTTATTTAATCCCAAACAATAATCCTTGGAATATATTTCTCGCCCATTCGTTCATGAGTCCATTTATCTCCCTTCCATCGAAAGAATTTATGATAAGTGCATGTTTTAATATTTCTTTCTTTCATTTCTCTTGCGAGTCTGTGTGTAGGCTTTAATACAACTATTTCTGAACAACTGTTCAAGAATAATTAAATCACACGAGTTGTTTTACCAGAACTTCCAGACCCATTGAAATAAATTGTTTTATGTCTAGCTACAGGATCATATACCGATGGTGCTGATGACAATTTCGATATTTGATTTTGGGGTAACAAATATCCTTAATTTCAACATCGGCGGATTCAGAATAATTAAGCATATTTTCTTGTTTTATTCTCCATTCACCCCATCATGCATAAGTGCCGATATGTAGTTGTTCTAGCAATCCTGTATTTTTTATTGATATTAAATGAATCCGTAGCGACTCTTGACAGCAAAATCATACATTCTATTTATCACCAAAACCTACGCGAGCATTGCAGATCTTAAATGAGTATAACTCACAATTGTACCTAAATTAATTCCGTCTGATAAATTAACATTATTTCGACTTATACATGTGTTATCATTCGTTGTATGAGCAGTTATAAAATCTGGTTCAGTATCATCTATAATTAATCTTGTACAATGTCGTTTATAATCATATGATCCTCCTTGGGTGAATTTACCGATTATTTTTCTGCCAATATCTTTTGCGATTTTATTCTCAAAATCAGTCATATCAGGATGTTCATCATCAGAATATTTCTTTTGTTGTGGTGACCAAACTCGTTTCTGCGGACGATACGATATAATTGCTTCACTTACAATGAAGGATATCATTATTTTTACATCGAGCATATATCACAATAATACTGTTGGAGCCCACATATTTTCTGAAAAGTGTTTGCCAAACCAGACCTAACAAATCGGATGAAGATCTTCGGCAAACTTAATTGACTCGATACAAGCGAATCCAGTTAAGTCAAAATCCGGCAATGGTCCATTTATCCATTCTCTGGTCATCTCTTGTCTTGGATGACCAAATTGCTCAAAATACTTATTACACTTTCCCATTCCAAGAAAACTTCCGGGATAACATGCAACCATATCAACCGAAATAGCATCCTTATAATCGTATCTGGTATTCAATAATCCACCGTGTCCGTTTTCAACACAACTGCGTTGTATTTCTTCAAGAAAATCCAATCGTGTCGGTTTCCACAAATTTTTCTCTCTAGCAAAATAAGCAGCAACTAAAGGAATGGTAAGACACATACTCAGTAATTGTTCAGCATCGTCATGGGTATATTTCAACGCAAGATTCTTCATTTCTTCGTGGAGAAATTCTATACGATAAATATCTCCATTAGGCAGTACAAACTGATCATAGTTTCCATTATCTGAACTTTGAAATAACCATACTGATGCAGAATCATTCTTCCTTATTTCGCTAATAAAATCAAATATATCTCCTTGGTAGAATTTAACTGTTCGATTTCGTGGAAATATTGTTACTGCATTAGTCAACGCATGCGCATTATGATCAATAATTTCAATCAAAGCTGCTTTCGATTTATATTTTGATTCGTATAAAATATCTCCGGTAAACGTTCTTAGTGTTATTGCGAATTTTAATTTGTTTCCTAATTCAGCAGTATCATTTATTATAGCTCCTTTATCCATGACTGTTTCAGTCCATTTGTTTATTTTTTCACGTAATTGATTTATTAGTTTATTTCCACGTATCGCGTTTGTAAAATGTTCCGTTACTCGTTCGGCTACACAATTTATTTTCGAAAATTTGATCGGTTTTAGATCATGAACGCTGGGTTTATCATTAGGCGGATTAATGGCATAAATAACTGCGGTCACAGAATACGCTCTTTCATGATACGGTTTGTCAATACCAGTTAGCATTCCTGGTTTGTAAATTTTACTTAATACGGCTATTTCTTCATTATGAAGGACAGGGTCACGTTTGACACTGATAATCCAAGTATCGTCTACTTCTTAATAAACTTTAATCTGAAAAATTTTCTTTGATTGTCGAGATAATTAATAATCGTCGCCGCTCGTTGGTCACCGCTAATAAACTTCATCTGGGATAGTTTTGTTAGTTGCGATTTGCAAAAGGCGACTTAGATAGTCCATAACTGATTCAAAAGACCCTTGCTGAGTTTGCAAAATTTATAGATCTAAAATGACATTGTCATTGTAAAATCTACATTTAAAAGCTGTGACTAGAATGTGCCAATTGTTTGTAACAGTATCTGGTAAGGTATCGTACCATATTTTAGCAGGCTCCTGAAGATGAAAAGGAAAAGCATTTAAAACTTTAGCTTCTGACAATTCATAAAACTTAGCACATTGTACAAAATGATCTAACCATTTAACAGGATTCTGCGATTGATCACCATTAAAAACATCTAATTTGATAGCAGAAGACATACCTGTTCGAGAGAATCGGTTGTTTCCAAAAATATTAGCACTCCTAGAAAATGTTCTGGTGGAGTTAGAGTTACATGCACTGAATTAGACGGCTGAACCATAAATGTTCTAGTTTTTGACACAGCTGGCAAACTTTATGTACTGTTCCCTGCGTTTGCCGTGAAAAGAGTACTTTTTGGAGTCACAAGCACTGGCGAATTTGTCGGAAACGTTGGCTGTAACTGGCTGCAACTTTTGAACGTTTCTGTGGTCACATCAAATGGGCGCTGGATCACTGGTGCTAGACTGGGCGTTTGTGGTGTTAGGTCAGTTGAACCGTGGTCAAATGGAGGCTGAATCACAGGTGCGGACCTAGGTGTGGACAAGGTACCTGTTGAACTTGTTGAAATGATCTGCAAGGTGGTCAGTGGTGGGTGGATTGTCACTGGCGATGTGTAGATGGCTGCTGTACCATCCAATAGCAGTGAAGTTGTATGAATCAGGGATCTGTCTTGTGAATATGGTGGCGTTGTCACTTGTGGAATTGATGTAGCATAGCTGGGCGGCGTGAAGTCTGATGGTCGCAAGAGTTTCGGTGCAAGTCTGTTTCGTAGATCATGATTATGAGGAGTGACACCCTTATTCATGATATTCTCCACTATTCTTTTGTTTATTCTTCACCAACTGTTATGATATGGATTTGTATCATAACCTTCTTCTCATCTCTTGCTATGAGAAGGGATAACTCATAAGTTAAGAAATTTCTTTGCCCATGGGGAGAGAGAGAGAGAGAGAGAGAGAGAGAGAGAGAGAGAGAGAAGAAGAAGAAGAAGAAGAAGAAGAAGGAGTTCAGGCTCTTTAACAAAGGTGTCACCAATAACCGTGGAGATACGGCTACATCTTGGGGAATGAGGTACGGAATCGCTGTAAGGAAAAGTCAGAGCTGTTCTGACTCGAGGAACGAAATAGATATAAATTTACACATTCCCATCGTACTTACCAACTTCATTGTAAAATTTCTGCCTTTTAGAATGTAATACAGATAGTTAAATCTCAATTAACTTCATTATATCCAGTGAGTAAAAAATTAAATAGTTGCGATTAATGCAACAATCATTTTGAAGAAATGTATTGTGCTAAATTTAAAATAGAATACTAATTTGGAATAGGTTACTAAACATTACTTAATATTACTTAAGGAATCTTTTATTTACAAATTAAATCTAAACATGAAGTTGGTAGAGAATTCATCTTATACAATAATACATACCACAAATACAATTAAACATTCCATTATGTTATAATATAAAATATAAAGAACTCACAAAAATGTTGGAAAATATGAACTTTACCGTTAAAGTCTCAAATATTAAATGGTGCCCATTCTTTAAAGAAGTTTGCGAACACAGACGATTCTTACCTGTAAGGAAAAGACAGAGCTGTTCTGACTCGAGGAACGAACTAACCCTTCGTAAACCCGCTTCTCTATTTATACAGTGTTTGGTTTCGTTCAGTCCAGTCAGAACAAGACCCTTGATCTTTTCCCAGGGCGATCGTGTGAACCATCTGCGTAACACATCCATTATTGATATAATAATTTGTCTGTTCAGCAGGTTCCCCCCAAATCTAAATTGCTGACATTTAGATACGAGCGAAATGTATTTTATGCTGACAATTGTTGACATTTAGATACGAGCGAAATGTATTTTATGCTGACAATTGTTGACATTTAGATACGAGCGAAATCTGGCAATTGTTGACATTTAATTACGAGCGAAAAGTATTTTATGGATTTCTGCACCTGCTCGTAAAGCGCAATTTTTATAAAATAGCATACAGTTATTACACAAATATATAAAATGTATCTCAATATATTTTAGTGGAAAATTACTTTCAATATAAATTAATTAAAAATTAATTGTAATACAATTTAGAGAAAATTTCAATCTTAATACGTTTACTTGAACGTTCTCTCCTAATAATACCCTCCGGGTCATTTGAGCCGAGTCCTCGAGGCTCGATAGAGGGAAAAAAAATACATTCAAAAAGGTGAACGATCAAAAATACAATAATATTTGAAACAGTCGGTAAAATTCAAGATATACAATGAAAAAAAACATTGCAAGACATTTAGTGAAGTTCAAAAATACAATGAGAAACCTGCAAAATAATTAGTATGATGCAACCAAAAAAAGACGAAGAAAAATTAAAACACAATGAAAAGTACATTGCAAAGTTTTTAGGAAAATTCAAATAAAAATAGAATGAAAAGAACACTTCACGACATTCAATAAAATTCAAAATTACAAGGAAATAAGCATGGCTCGACACTAAATTAAAAATTGAAAAGATACAATGACAAAAAAAAACATTTAAAATATTGCAATAAAATTCTACGTTATTTACATTTACGACTAGTGTTGTTAGACGATTATCGCCGGAACAAGAGGATTCTAGACGGTTGCCGTCGTAGACATCCTACGGATCAATATAATTTCCTGTGTGGTATTTTAGTAACAGAAGCACTTAACATTTTTGATTATCTTACTGTGTATTTGTGTTTTGTGCAGGAGTGGCTTGAATATCCTTGAGTGCCAAATATGAGGGTAACGCGGACTTTTGAGGAAAGATACGTATTCTACCTGGATAAACGAGTTGACGTGTATATGTGTTAGGAGATGGTCGACAACTTTCTGTGCGGTGCTGAGTGCATCGGGGACACATACAACCTGGTCTCACTCGTTTAGCCAAATATTCTTCGAAATTATGGGCATCTCGGCATAACTTTTTGAATTTGTGATAAGGAATTTGTGGGTTCTGTAACAATGAAAGGGGTAATTTAGCGGAACGAATATATAATTCGGCCAGTCCAGTGTAAGCATGGGTTAGAAGTTGATGAAAAAAAACCCTAGAAAGCTAGGAATCATAGCAAAAGAGGGTACAATACCCGTGAGTAATTGTGCTAAAGTTTTCTCAGTGAATAAAAGGTAAGCTGCAATATTAACAACGTGAAATAAGGAATTTGGATTATTATATAATGTCGTGCCTTTGTCAATCAATAAAAATAAAATGCCTGGCTACAGTGATGTCGAATTAATCCATATGGAGAAAAGATTCTCTCCACCATGGATTCTGAAGCGCCTGTAACACCGGTGAAAGGTCAACCACTTTTTCGAGTACATGAAATCGCAGAACAACATTCTTGTTCGTACCGAAAATTAATGTGATTGACTCTTCCATCCTTCACCAGTTGCCTTAGCTGATCCTAGTAAAACATTTATTGCTTTAAAATGAATCAGAACTGTCTCCCACCACACGATCCCTTCGGGAATATGTCCAGTGTTACAGTGCTAATTTCGACACACACAAAAAAAAAACATATAATTTGTGACCTAATTATTTTCTTATAGAAAAGTCAAGGTGTGTCCAAATAACTTAAGTACAAAAGGGCTGGCTAAAAATTGAACGAAATTTGTATGCGATTACAAGATCAACACGAAGCGAGGTTGGCATGATTAGTTCAGAGTTACTGTTTGGTTTGGTGAGCTTACAACCTGTCCACCTGACATGTAATCGTGGTCCAAGATAACCCGTGACATGAAGGTTATCAATCATTGATGGTCCAGTAAGGTTCCAATATGAAGATCATAGGCTAAGCTGAAGAATATCTACCATTACGCACTGAACTCCCGTATTAATTTCAAGACGAAGTTTAGTTCGCGCATTGGATTGTGAAATCCATTTATAAACTTGGATAAGGGCAACTGCAAATGTCATGATTGAAACTGAAAATCTCAAATGATCCCATGTGAGTACATCCGAAACAGTAGTATGCCAATCGGGAGGAGAACTCGTAGGTACAATGGTATACTGGAAGTTAACTATAGATTGGGCTTTTTCGCTTGTGCAGGTAACAGTGCAGTCGACAATACTCTAAAACGCCATATGAGCCAAACAATTGCCGATGTGTTAAGAATAGACAAGGAAAAACTAATTATAGTCATAATATGTAGGGAATCAAACCAAGAATTGCTGTCAATCGCGATTTCACCACTCAACGTTGTTTCAGCTAAAGACGAAAAGATTCTTTGATCGTTTTTAGCACGTGCAGCTACTTTCTTAAGACTTAAATCAATTTCCTTACCTGTAGCGAAAAACTGTGACATTTGGTCTCATATAGTTTGAATTCAGATAAGGAAATAGTCAAGGGATTGTCAAAAGAGGTGTTACCCACGATGGCCGCTAAATGCGTAGAATTGAAAAATTGTTGTAAAAGTACCAAGTTAATTGGGTGAAGCTGAGTAACTTCTGTCGAATTGTCGGAACAAGTAGTGATGTATCCGTCATATGTCATAGACGTAGTAACGATTGCACAGTGACAAGGAATATTCATCACACAAAAACGACAACCTTTAATAACGCGACGTTGATTTTGACATTCGAGTATTATTTCGTCCATGAGGTAAACTAATATTTGATTTGAGGAGATATCGAGAATATATGGTACCACGCGGTTTGTCATAAAACGGAAGTTACAGGTCTGATGGGTATTATCTTTATCATCGAGAAATAGACTATTGGTACATTCAGGCTGAGACAAGGGTTTAAGTGTAGGGCGGATATTACAGTGTAAAATGTCCTTACCGGTACATTGATTTAGGGTTGATAACGCTAGTGTTGTATAAAATTGATGGTCATCAGATACAAGCATTATGTCGGGTAAATCAAGTAATTGTGTAACGTGTGTTGATGATGCGTTAATTGCGACCGGAAATGATTGAATTCGATACTCTCGAATGGTCGCTGTCGGGACGAAATTGGAATCTGAAGCGCAATATATAGATTGCGATCCTTACGCGTCGCTAAAAATGACCCAAATTGATAATATTAACGAAGATCTTTCGGCGTTATTGAATAACCCGGATAATCGGTAGATATATGTTTTATATATGTTTTTTGTGTGTCGAAATTAGCACTGTAACACTGGACATATTCCCGAAGGGTTCGTGTGGTGGGAGACAGTTCTGATTCATTTTAAAGCAATGATGTTTTTGCTAGGATCAGCTAAGGTCTCGATTTGATTGATTGATCCCGCTAAAACATGAGGTGAAATCAGTATAGCAGGTAACTTGCCTGCTGACAATTCAGCTGTTGCTAATTGTAATTTCTCTAATTCATGCCTAATTTGCCGAGATTCCAGCATTTGAATGACAATGACTTCTTCTGATTTCTGATATTGTTGACGTATATTTTCTTCATTTTCAATCATCGCTTTCTCTAATAGGAGAAGCGTTCTCGAGTTTCGACCAATTGCTGTTAACATATTATTAAATCGATTATCGACTTGTGAGATATAGGAGGAAAAGTCACCTCCATGTCGAGCAAAAGCACCTAGAATTTTATTATTCTGTCTCGTCAGCATATTTATGTGGTTTTGTTTACAGGAATTTGACACTTTCCAGAAATTAGTTTGACCTGACTTTTTTTTCGTAAATACCTAATAATAGAAATTTGTATCTAAAAGCTGACCTAGTTACTGACCTTGATACAGAATTAGTAAGAGCTGAAGTAAACATTTTCCTTTTGTATTCATCCTTAGTGTGGATTTATTGGGTGGAATTGAGGCTGTACTGGGTGCACGTGACTTTACACATGTGCATAGCCTCTATTTTGAAATTCTGGTTTTACCGAAATTGCGCAGTAGTCAGATATAATAGTGATATATTGAGAACTACATATAGTTTGGCTTTTAAGCACTTAGATATCAAGGCGTTTTTTCTGTTGTGACCATTTGGAGTTAAATTTTAACTTCTCTTAAAATTATTTTGATTCCAAGAGAATCATTCTTTTCCCTGGGTATATTTAAGTTCTCATACTGAATTCTTGGACAAAGACATTTACTGAAATTTTATTCGGTATTCAAACACCGGAATATTATTGTTTGTGGATCAACAAAGAACTGTTAACACGTTAATACTTTACTGGCTACAGTAAACGTCATCGCCGTCCATTTAGGATTTTCGTCGGGACTTGAACTCAAATTCATTAGAATATTTTATTACTAGGACTTCTAATTTTTAATTCTTGTATTATTCTTTGATTGTTTTTGGATTTGATTCTTAAAACCGTAAGTTCTTTTCCTCATATTTACCTTGCTTTTCTATAAGTTATTTGTTAAATTTTACAAAGCCTGTTGTCCTCACTTTTTACTTGTTACTGTTTATGAGAGCCTAAACACGTAACAATTGCTTGTGGGGTAAAATTGCACAACGACCTTGTTTATCCAAGACGGAGTTTTTGACAGAACCTTCCCGCTACTTCCAGATGATTCACGATAAAACCAAATACATGGAACACGTGGACGTCGTTCGTGAGGACTTGATATTAGTCAATTACGAAGAAGAACTGGACTTTGTAGAAGCTAACGATTTGGAAATGTCATCATTGCGGCGTACGTGCCAGGCCATGCTTGCTTTTTAAATTGTACGAAGTTTTAGAACTATTAGGAGATCGTTTGCTGCATATGGGCACGTACAGTTGCATCTACATTGATCGCCTATGTCACTATTACGCTAATATCGAAGGAGATCGTTTAGGAGCCTTGACGGACTAGCAGTCCAACGACAAAATTCTATGTTTTGCTAGTGGCAGTCCTAACAATTACGGCTACGAATACTGGGACAAACAAGGAGAAGTGCACACTGAGTGTAAAGTGAAAGGATTGAATATCAAGTATCGTACCAGTGAAGTGGTGAACTTTGGCGTACTAAATGAAGCCTTGCAGTCTGGACAGGATCAAGATTTTAACGTGATCACCTACCAATCTCACAAGAATGTACGTTTAGCCACACACCAAATCGTCAGTTGGCCTTTATAAAAGAAGTGTATCAAATCGTGTACCAGAAGCGAGTGCGGCTTCCCAATCACTTCTCTTTACCGTATTGACGTGCAAGTATAAAAAAATGGTTACAAGTGGATAGCCTCCAACAACAAGGATGACTTCGACTCAGCAAGAATTGAGTGAGTGACCCACTGAATACTCCAAGTTCAAACCATACCATTTTCCTGTCTTCTTGCCTGAATATTGTAATTGTGCCCATCTACTGGAAACGTTTAAAAATGCACCACGGATAAGGAAGGATTACCTACTGGGAATGTTTTAGCTAGAACAGGTTTTGTCTACTTGGCACATGAGACTGGTTTGGGATACAAAGTACAATGTTTCAGATGTGGTCTTTAGTTTCGAATGGATAGATGCACGTATAACGATTCAGCTATTCTGGAACATACTCGATGGTCTCCGTAATCCCCTTACTTTTATATGGCCTTTCCACCCATCACACTACGGTACAGGTATGACGGTACCTTTGATAAGGTAGTACCGTTGTCCAGGAAGAAGAAAAAAGAAGACTTCCAAAACTAGGCATAAAAAAGAAACGACGTACAAGCTCGAGACTTCATTACGGCTAGTATAAAAAGGGACAACATCCAAGATCGATAGTTCATTGTAACTACCAAGACCAATCGATAAAAACGAATTCTTTCAGAGAAGCACAAAACAAGTTCAGACATTCACAATTCAAGTTCGGGGATTCTCAGGTGGAGTGCGATGCTGTACATTACGATTGCTGAGATGCCTTACGCTGTGACCTCGGCGATTCGATAAAACATTATGGTAACTTTGATATGACTACTATTACTATTACCACTACATCTACCGTAGAAAGTGATGTTGTGCGTGGCAAACCTGAGGGTTGCAAAAGCGATACCGCTTGTTATGGTGGACTCTGTACTGGTTTTTATCAACCACATGAAACTATGCGACTACCACCCTACGGATGTCATCCAACCCTAAGTAAACTTTTGTGGATTTCACCGTACCCTCATCGAAAAGAACCTGTGCAAGACGAATATTCGTCCCCTGTGCGTTTGCCTGAATACTGTGACTTTGAAAGTCGATTCCAAACCTTTTGAGGAAAATGGTCTAAATATCTGGGAGGACCTACCCCCGAAGAATTATCCATAGTCGGATTTATCTACTTGGGCGAAAGGGATAAAGTCAAGTGCTTCAGTTCCGGTGTGTCACTTCACTAGTGGGAGTAGAAAGATTCGCCTTACCTGGTATATGTTCGACGGTCTCCGGATTGTCACTATCTACCTTTAGTGGGACGACCCCGCGGTAATCTCTGGATGGATGCTTTATAAGAGAACAGTCGTGGTTTGCCTGTGGAGTTGAGAGAACGCCTTTTACCTAGAGTTGGTCAAAATACAAGTGAAACGCAAAGAACAATTGCATCCGTTACGTCACCAATGTTGGAACCACTGCTACCTGAACGGTATAAGAGGACTGATTCGTTTGAAAACGTTCCATCGTTCAGACATTCTTGAACTAGACGAGAACCAGAAGACTTTGGTTGCTACTCATCTGACTACTTACAAGGTGGCCATACTACATCGAATTTCAGCGGAAGAGTTAAAGGATTACCAAAATGTTTTACACTATCAAATTTTGTCTGTAGACGAAAACGTTTTGCGTTGTTTAACGTGTGAACCAGTGACTAAACAATTTGGATACGACGACGGAGTACGATCAGTTCTTTGCAAAAAGAACACTTATTACTTCCGACAAAAAGAGGTATAAAAACGGACTACCATGCCACGACCTTTATCACTTGTGATACGATTGCCGTGGAAGGAAATTAATGACAGGATTCAGTCAGTGGTGGAATACTAACGCTTTTTACGAGAACTGTTTCCTTTGAATTTGGGTCTTCGTATAATGTATGTCTTAGTGACTTGCTTTCTGGGATTTTATTTCCTGTCGATTCCTTGTGGTACATATAAATATATGGAGAGGTTCATTATGTTAAAAGCCTTGCGCTTTCATCAGGATACGTCTCAACCTCTACAGGAAGAAAAAAATCGTCAACTTTTAGGTACTGAAGATGTGTACGACGATGTGTGTGTAGCTTGTGATTTACACACTCACTGGACAGATGTACATGACTGGAAAAGTTGGGGTTTCGTGGCTTGGACCAAAGAAGTGGCCAATTAAGCCCAAGAGTTGTGATCCTTAATTCAAACTTCCAGTGAAAAAAATAACTTTTAAACCTGTGTTAGTGACAGTGACAGAAGGAGAACCCGTTACCCAGGAAAACCACTCCCTTCAGGACAGGACCGTCATGGACATTCCCTAAAGGCCATTCCGAGAGGACACCTGTGTGACTGTAAAAAATGTAGAGACTCTAAGAACATTACTCACTGTCCCTAGGACACTACACCTTCGTCAAAAAAAATGTTGTACCGTGACTTGTTTATATTCCACTTTGATCATTTTCATATGTATTTTAATGATGTATTTAACCATTTGGCTTTTATGTATTTTTATCTTTCGTGTTGTTTCATTTTTTAAACAAATCAATAAACCTGTCCTGAAAAAGTATAAAAACTCTTGAATTGTCTGTTTTATTGTCTAAAGTGACATTACGTGTACTATGGCTACCTCTGCTGTCTCTGCTCCCTCTTCTTCCACTTTCAAAGTCATTTACTCGTAGATTTAAAACCCACCCATCTCAATTATTTGCAATTTCGTACCCATCCGTTTTACCAATGGTGCGAAGACGGAGGGCGTGTCGTGTACACGTCCCCGTCTTTGAATTAACAACAACAAAAAGAAATCTATAAAAACCTTGGACACTTTGGGTCTGTCTCATACAGCGTCAACATGACGTCCCTTCAGTCTCATCTTCCAGTCACATTGATTCCTGCCTTGTACGGCATCAGTCGCGAAAAAAAAAAATCACAAATACGTGCTCGTGTCTTAGAAGCCAGTCTCAATGAAGTCTTACGATGGTTTACGGTGACAGCACGTCAATTTCTGCAAGGCATCATTCACATTTCACACCAAAAGAAAATCCCCATCCGTCAAAGGAAAAAGATTTTGGCCCACCGAGGATTGTTATCACTTTTAGCACCTCTTGCCAGAGCAATAGTACAGCCCGCATTGGGACTCCTTTGAGGTATTTTACCCACGCTTCCAAGATAAAAAAAGGGCCAAGAGGATAAAAGGGACCTCTGGAATTAAAAGATCTTAGAGTTGACCACTGAAATCTGATGGAAGGACAAAACTGACTTTACTGCCTTACAAATAATGGATGGAATATCATCGATGGCAAGAACAACGGACCCCACATTTACCTCCCAATCCTCATTTGACCGAGATGTCCTAGTTACAGCACGAATTGAGATTGATGATGGATCTCAGCGATTTGTCAAAAACAGAAGAATCTCAACGGTACGGTCAAGTGTTGAAACGACTGCAACTCTTGCAGTAAACAGCTATAGACAAAACAGCTGAGCCGACTCTGAAAGATTTTAATACCTTGATGAAAAGTCTATCACCGCCACTAACCCCAGTGACCAAGACAGAAATAGGAGAATAAGAGTTTCAAACTTCACCAGAAAAAGTACGCAAGTCAACAACAGCACCAGAGACAGTACGCAATTTAACACCACCACCTACATCCAGAATTAGATGGATAAAAAAGATGAGGCCACCGCATACTCCAAAGAAGAGAAAAGGAATGTGAAGATAGAAGTGAAACAAGAACTGATTAGCCCTGTTTAGACATTCTCCTCCTCGACACCTATTGTTCATCGGACACGTAAAGCATCACAATCCAAGAAAATACCACACAAAAAAGAGTAGCATCAGTGACCAGTGGGTGACCTATTTACAAAAATGGAGAATTGTTAGCTAGCATTTACCACGATCCGTCCTTTCCTGCGGGATACGGAGGAGTTCAGAAATTGTATCGTGCTGCCAAAACTCGACTGAAAAGTCTCCGTTTACCTCAATTGCAACGATGGTTACAAGAACAAACCACGAAAACCTTACACAAAACCATTCGACGAAAATTTACCAGAAGTCGCACCCGAGTGGAAGGCTTCAATCATCAAAGGCAAGCCGATTTAGCCGATGTCTCTCATTTTTCCACCAACAATCGTGGCTACAAATATTTGTTTTGCGTCATCGACGTTTTTTCCAAATTTGCCTGCCTCGTGCCATTGACTTCCAAATAAAGCACTGAGTTAGTACGTGCTCTCAAACTGGTGTGGAAACAAACTGATCGTCACCCTCTTCGATGGCAAACCGATAAAGGTACCGAATGTCTGAACCAAGCTTTCCAAAAAGAATTAAAGTAACGTGACATTCATTTTTTCACCACCGAGAATCCTGAAACAAAAGCTAACATGGTGGAAAGTTTTCAACGCACCTTGAAAGAACGCATGTGGAAATCTGTTACTCATCAACACACTCTCAAGTACATCGACTTCTTACCGCACCAGGTCCAAGCGTACAACCAGTCTTACCATCGGAGCATCGGATGTTTCCCCCAAGAAGTGAATCCCGACAACGAAGTGACTGTTTTTGAGCGCCTGCTCGGTACGTCCCCAACAATGGCTGTCCCCAAGAAAGGTAGAGTGTTGGCAGCAGGAGAGTGGGTGTGCATTGGCAAAACAAGAAGCAATTTGGACAAAGATTACTTACACAACTGGACCACTGAATTGTTTCATTTCACTGGACGAGTGCATGGCCGTCGCCTACCGTCTATATATTGGCAGACATGAACTGGAAGTGTTAAAAGGAACGCGTGACTAGAAAAGAAGACGAATTGTACGACTTCGAAAGCATTCTCGAACCAAGAACCCATAAAGTGGGAATCAACGTGTCAAAGAAGTCAAAGTACGTTGGAAAGGATATCCTCCCAGTTATGATTCTTAGATCGACTATAAAAAGAAGTGACCATGATGCCCTTCAAAACAGCCTCAACCGCTACCACCACAATGACCACTCCTTCACCGAGTTCTTCTCTGCAAGATCTACAAAACAACCCTTGTGGGTGTGGTGTCGAGAACGTGTGCCTAAAATGCAAATCGTCTTTATCTGCCAAATCTTTGCGGTGTATTGTGTCATCGGTGCTGACATTGCCAATTTGAGTTTGCAACAAGGAGACAAACGATTGTGGACCATTTTCCTGAGCAGCTCCACGGTTGTCTTCACCCCAATCTGTCCATGACATACTCTTCAAACGGGAACAAGGGGAGGCTTGCGCCCAACGTCATTTATCCTTCCAACAATCACTACCTAAACAACAACCACCATAACAACCCTCTTTGAGACACACCTCTGACTTCGAGTGACCCCACGGACGGCAGAACTCTGGAATTATGAATAACAACCAATTTTACTTAACAATACCCAGTGACAGTTCCATGGAGGTGTTTCCCCAAAATACATTGTGCTCTTTCACGGTCAAATTAACTCAGACCATCCAATTAGATCACGAAGCTAGACAAATTATCGATGATGAGTAATATCTAAACTGACATCTGCTATTCTCAAGTTGGAGGTGTGTAAAAGAATGGTTGAACATACAGCAGGATCCATGCTCGACTCTGATATTAGGGCAAAGTACGTTTTTTTTCCAGCCACAATAATGAAGTGGTGGGAAAATAGGGAGAAGTGAGCTGACAAAGGTAACATTTAGAATGTTAAAAACACTTCTCTAAAACCAACAGTTGAGACAAATAATATAAAAACAAACAAAACAAATGCTCATTAAACTTTATGAAATAATTACTCTGAGTCAGCAAAATTGCTGCTTAATTTTGTTTTTGCTAAAAGAAGGAAACTCCAAAAAGAGATTACTATCGAAAATGGGTAAAAGATACTGAGGTACAAGTCATTTCCTCTTTTTAAAGGATAAAATAAACTTTTTTCCCTTCCCTTGAAAATAATCTAAAAAGCTCAGCAGCGTAATGATTTCCTCGTGATGAGGCTTTCAAAAAACTTCAAGCTTTATGTGTAAATATTTCATAAAGAATCTCATTGATTGAAATGTAATTGCAGATATAAACACTAGTCCCTCAAAGGGACCGATGAAAACCTTATGTCAAAATGTCTTTACGATTTAAGAGGAGTAGCAATAACAAAATTTTCAAGATCACCACCATTGTGGCTATATTGAGTGTCAAATCAGTACCATTTTAATTTTGAACCAACAAGACTTTATATGAAGTCTTCTGGTGAAAACGACAGGGTGATATGACTTTCCGTTTTGGAGGAGTAACGATGACAAGGTATTTAAGATGGCTGCAATGGTGGCCATATTGGATATCAGATGAGCTCCATTTTCATTTAGAACCAAACAGAAGGATTCTGGTAAAAGAGCAATGTCTCTAACCAGCCATCTTGGCAGACAAATCAGCATCATTTTCATTCATGACCAACCAGACGTTATAAGAAGTCTTCCGGTGACAACCCAATGTCCAAACGAATTTTGTCAGGAGCAGCAATAACACGATTTTTACAAGATGGCTGCTGTGGTGACCATTATGGACATCAGATTCGCACCATTTTCTTTTATGGCAAACAAGACATCATAAGATGTCTCTCTTTGAAAACTCCATGTTGATATGACCATCCATTTAGAAAAAGTATTAAAAATATTTTCCGGAAGGCTGTTGTAGCAGCCATATTGGATATCATTTAGATCCAACTAGACTATAAAAATGTGTGTAAAATTTCAGTGCATCCTTCCATGTACTATGGGAGGAATAATGATAACGAACTTGTACTAATGAACAGACAAAATAAAATATCCAACAAACTCTTCTTGTCTTGATCTGTTGAGCTAAATAAATCATCAAATTAACAAAAAAAAACTGATATAAAGCACGAAAACATAATGTTTCAATAGTTTTATATTGCTCATTGAAAAGAATGAAAAAAGCTGATACCATACTCAGAACATGAAAGCTTTCAATGGCCTCAAAGAGGGAGTGTGTATATGTTTGTAGGGGGAAGGGGGCATCAACTTGAAAAGAGTTAAAGTAAACAATGTTATAGGCAATGGGTCATCTATTTTGCATCCTAGAATGGACCCTGATACAGACCTTGAAAGAAGTAATTTTACCAGTGAAATGAAAACAGAAAATGTACATGGACACAAACAATATGCAGTATGAATGCAAATTAAATGCTGAATGAATGCAAATTATAAGCACTAAATGAATGCAAATTATAAACACTATATGAGTGCAAATTATAAACACTAAATGAATGCAAATTATAAACACTAAATGAGTGCAAATGATAAGCACTAAATGAATGCAAATTATAAACGCTGAATGAATGCAAATGATATATGCTGAATGAATGAAAATAATAAACGCTGCATGAATACAAATGATAAACGCTGAATAAATGCAAATGATAAATGCTGCATGAATACCATCAAGCAGCTGTACGCCAAGGTTACCAATGCAGTAATTGCCCAAGATTCTGTGGGGGGCTGGTTCCAGACAACAGTCGGAGTATGTCAAGGCTGTCTCCTGTCACCCACGCTTTTCAACGTCTACTTAGAGCGCATCATGAGCGAAGCCCTAGAAAACCACTGTGGGACAGTCAGCATTGGAGGGCGTAACATCACCAACCTCTGCTTTGCAGATGACACTGATGGGCTGGCAGGCAGTGAAGACGAGCTTGCCACCTTAATGAAGAACCTGGATGAAACATCTTCCAGATTTGACATGGAGTTAAGCGCTGAGAAGACAAAGCTGATGACAAATAGTGGCAAACAAATCTCAGCCAAGATTAAAATCAGAGGACAAGAACTGGAAACAGTGAGCCAGTTCAAATATCTTGGTTCCATAATCACTGAAGAGGGATCAAGAGCAGAAATTTTGTCAAGAGCAGCACAAACAACAGCAGCTATGTCAAAGCTAAGATCCACCTGGAGAGACAAGAATATCTGTCTGAAAACTAAGATCAGACTATTGTCAGCACTAGTCATCTCAATCTTTTTGTATTCATGTGAGGCCTGGACCCTGACAGCAGAATTACAAGGAAGAATCCAGGCACTTGAAATGAGATGCTACAGAACCATCCTTGGCATCTCTTACATGGACCACATCACAAGTGAAGAAGTGCGTAACACCATCAAGCGCAAAGTAGGCCAATATGAAGATCTCCTCATCACCGTCAAAAAGAGAAAGCTGATCTGGTATGGCCATGTCACTAGAGCTAACAGTCTATCCATAACAGTCCTGCAGGGCAGTGTCCAGGGTGGCAGACGGATAGGTAGACAGAGAAAAAAGTGGACTGACAACATCACAGAATGGACCAGGAAAAGTTTTGCAGAGACACAGGCATTGGAACATGATCGAGAGAAGTGGAGAGAACTGGTCAGATGTTCAGCAGCACAGCGCCTCAATGACCACACTAGGTCAAGAGACTGATGATGATGATGATGAGGGGTAGAAAAATTGGTAGTCTGCGCACGTGACTACCAATTTGTGATTTTTAACTCATTAACTATACGGTTCTAAAGCCCACAGGATTACCATTCACATTTTTAGTTTAACTGTTAAGTATAAACTAAAGCGCAGATTTGTACTACAGTCCTACAATGTACAACGTCAACTGTGATACCATTTACTGCATAATAAGTGATACATTTTGATGTGTGTTCCCCAATAAGTTGATACTATGACATCATATCCTAAGATGCACAGCCTCAAGGCAGGCATATAAAAACAACATAGATTTACTCATACTTATAACAATCATGATATTAAAATTAGTAGCTTTTTTTAGTAAGTAAAACCATAAAAACTGTCAAGTATAATACAATTACTAAATTCACATTTGACACAAACATCTAACTAAAAGCTTTTATCAGTTGCTTTTATAGTATTATTTTACCTTAAAATTTTTGCAAAATCTTCATACAACAACTCTACACCAAGAGTCATTCAAAGGGACTGGCACTTTTCTGGCTGAACATAATTATCTGGTACCCAAGGTTAGTCCATATGTTTAAGTGGTGTTCAATAATATTGAATACAAGTATATTATGGTTTTAAGTCACTGATAAAAATAATGGCAGTATCAATGTCTTGTATCAGTATTGTACTATACTGATGTAAATTTGTACCCTTGATAATCTGCATCAATAACATTTTGTTTCCTTGGGAAGTTGCAGCATGGGTAATCAATAGTTACATGTGAATCTTCATCCTGCTGAAGCTTTAACTTCTCATTGCCATCAAATGAGCACTTTGCTGATACTGATGACTGATTTACCTCAAGCAACAAGTGTTTCAAGCTGGCTGAGTATGTACGACCTGGTGAAAAATTTGAATGCATGTTCAGCCATACTGACTGATTCTGCTTTAAGAAAGAGTAAAATGGATGAGAAGATTGGTGAGAAAACTATTGTGTGCAAAGTATTCGAGGCCCATGTTAAGTTTTCAAATCTAATCTACCAAGTACCGTACTGAGAAAATTGGTCATTACAGGAAGACGGTTGATAGATCATTGATGTCTACAGATGAGAGTTCATTGTGTGAAGATATATATGATCCTTCTAAAACTAAAGCGTCATTACCAACCCAGTATTCTCATGGGTCGGTGATTCTTCCCGGGGTTTTCCCGGGTTCTTCCTCCACCATTAATACTGGCCGCCATGCATAGCCGATCATGTGCTGAAAAATGGTGTTAAACCCACAACAACAACAACAACAACCAACCCAGTAAACCTTAAAAGATCTCACTGGCACAAAATATGCCTTCCATTCTTCACATTTTTTTTATGATCACTAACCACAAACTGTCCAGACATTGTATCAGCTTTGAATTATTCTTTTCCAGTTTTGCACTAAATTAATAGCAATCTGTAATCCTTTCTTAAATCACTATACTACAATAATATTGTGATATTTCATGCAATTATGTAATAAACTTAAATGATTTTTAATTCAATACCCATGCCTAACATTTTGTGTCCTTTCATTATTGCCGAGAACTGTTAACTATATCCTATATTCTTGAACACCTCCAACACAAGATTTATGTGAAGATTTTAAAACTGAACAGTATCCTCTTTGTCACAGTCTGGCTTTTACAGTTCAGAGGAAACTACAAATTTGTTCAACTATATGATTTCAAATGAACAGCACTGATTGTAATCTGCTGGCACATTATGCATCTGGGTTTATGATGCTTGCAGCTGGACATGTGTTACGTATTTTATATATGGTAATGGATGGAGAAGTTTATGGTGGCACTTTCGTATATTGTTGTCACATAATTTATTAAACGTCAGTTATTATCAAACTTTAGAGCTGCCGATTGAACTTCATATGCTTGGTAAGGTTTATAACTGAAACAAAAGTATCTAAAATAATCTCATTTAATTATGCCAAATGATGAAATTAATGTGATCATTGAAAGTTTTTTAAAAAAAATACATTTTTAATATCTTAATTGTGAAAGGCAATATTCTTTGCCTGAAGCCCACACACATCCAGGGCATAACAGAATCCTAGAGAGAAAAAAAACAACACAAATTTCTACTTGCTCAGAATGAGATTTTAATGATAATAAACAAAAATCTATTTTTTCCTCCAGATGTGACATAAATGTCCCTGGCAGAAAAATGGGATATTTTGTTTTCACTTGATTTACAAGTCAATATTCATTGTTATTCAGTCATTAGGCTTTATTATGTAGTGCATTCTTTGTTAATTAGTCACTATTCATGTATATCCTAAGATTTCTCTCCCATATTCTATCTCTTTGTTCCTTCTTTCTTTGGGCCCTCTTACCTAATGTCCTTACAGATTCGATTCTTGTTGATGTCCCATGTACTGATTTGACAGACTTAGTATCTCCAGGTCCAAAATGTGTGATTTTTGCTTTTTTCTCCTCTGATTTATCTGATGCTCCAAGACATTTACGATCTCTTTTCAGGACAGTTTTTATAGGATATTTCTGTCCTTTTCCTTCTGGGCCCAAGCCATGCTCTCCATCCCAACCTGATTTCCGCAGGATCTGATACCCCTTGTTAGTTGATGGAATGACAAATGGATAAGATTTATGGGTGAGCTTCAGATTAAATAAATGTACAGTTGAAGATTCATGTGAATTTCTTGAAGTGCCAGTAAATTCTGTCTTACATACATCACAGTAAAAGTTTTCCGACACATCTTTAATCACAACTTTTGTTTCGTTTGTTTTATCTCTTTTTCTATTATGCGTGTGACGACTGCCTAATATTTGTACCATTCTGTGTTTTCTTGCTAATACTGCTAATTCCTTCATGGTCTGTTGGTTATTATTTCTAATATTTGGGTTAGCCCCTCTTTCGAGAAGACACTCAACTACATGTTCATGTCCGCCAACTACAGCACACATCAATGCAGTCCAGCCATATCCATCCTGAAAATCAACTGGTACACCCATCTCAAGGTTTCTGAGAACGTTATTCAAATCTCCATCTTGAGCGTTTCTTAGAAGTTCATTCCCATGATGCTGATTTCTACTTCTCTCGTAGGACTTCGACTTGGTTTGATCTTTGCATGCTTGACTGCACGAAAATTGTCCATTTAAAGGTCTTTTCATTTTTTCATGATTCCTCTTTGTAAATTTTATATCTTTCTTGTTAGAGCTGGAAAATTCTTGATGCCCTGATATGCATTTATTGCCATCACTGGTTACAGATTCATAGAAGGATTTGACCTCCTCCCCAGTGAGATTTCCATGTGACTTTTTCCTGACCTCCTGTTTGGTTTCCTGGCCCTCCTCTTCTTTAGCAGAAGTAAAACTTATAAGGTTCCGATACTCAAAGGACATCATGGTAGTAAACTCCTGACTGAATACCTGAAAATGATAAAAATAAAACAATTACAATCTCACAAATGAATTATTCTGGAAAATGTATATTTCAACTTAAAATGTTTCCAAAAAATGTAAGATGTTCCATATGACCTCATAAAGATAAGAGTGTGTGTGTGTGATTTGGATTTTTAACATAGCTTTAACAATTTTTAAGTCATATCGCTACAATATCTGCAGTATGACAGTTTATAGTGATGTCTAGCACTGGGGCATCATGCCGCAGACATGTAGCATGATGTCCCACCCAGTCACATTATCCTGACACCAGGCTGACCAGTCCTAACACTAACCTGTTAATGCTGAGCGCCAAGCAAAGCAGCTGTTAGTACCATTTTTGTAAGTCTTTGGCATGACTCGGCCAGGGATCAAACCCACAACCTCCTGCAGCCAAGGCGGACGCTCTACATAAAGATAAGAGGACCATATGGTTAATCTGAAAAGTACTGAAAGTGACTATATAGATTTATGCACAACACTGCAAGATCTCCAAGGCATACATCACTGAAGAAAAAAAACTTAATACATTCAGATGTAGTTTTGCAGAACTATGCAATGTCTTTTTTTCAATGTTTCCTGTGGCCATTTTTAGGAGGGTGCTGCCTTGCTGTCTTAAACCTTCAGAAGTACATGTACAATTTAGAGCATTCAGAAAATATTCTACATGGAAATACCAGACATATAATTTTTCTCATATTTTTCACTTTTAGTACAAATATAATCTTAAATTCACCAGTTGAGTGATAAAAATGCCCTCTTTCATAAAGAAGGTACCCTATTATGTTAAAAAAAGTCAGGGACCAATATATCTGGCTGTTTATGGATGTTCATATGAGTGTCTCTGAATCAACACCTTGCTGACAACTTGGATTGTGTAGGTCCTGCAAGATTGGGATCTGTATGACCTAACTCGTGTTATTTCTTTCTTGAGTGCACTGATACCTACATAAAGAAACCTGTTCATGTAAACCAGCAAGATGAGATTCTATTTATGCATCATGGCACTTAGTGTTACAGTTGCCAGAACATTTGGTTCAATTGCTGATAATGCTTGGAGTACCTCTTTGGTTTGAGAATTCATGCATGTCTCTAGATTTTCAATCAGTGTGAATATACTCGGTTTTCAGATTTCTTATCCAACTTTTTCACAGGCATTTTTATGTTGTAAACCCTTATAATAACTTCTGTCACTATCTACTGTCAAATTATCAAAAAGTACCAGCCATATTTATCATCTATACTGGGTCAGAATGAAATATTTTATTTCCTGTCCCAGAACTTTTGCTGAAATTTTTTTTCTTACAAAAGTCTTATGTTCCAAGACTTGACAAAAGAAATAAATCTGTGATGAATTTTTTGCCCCCCCCCCACTGCAACAAAATAGACAAACAAAAATATTTGCCAATCAAATGAAAGAAACTAACCTTGCATTGTAATCATTTATTGATTGCTTTTTTATCATGAGCAATTTATTAAAGAAAAAAATATATCCATGAACTCCCAATATGTAGCATGTGTATCCATACTGTAGTGTGTAACGCTTATGTCCAATAACACATATATAATTCATTGACATGAATTATAGACAAATGAAATGTGTTTGGTTGTAGTCAAAGGTTTGAATATGTAATCAGACTGAAAACTGGATCCAATAAAATTGCGAGAGAGAGAGAGAGAGAGAGAAAGAGAGAGAGAATGAGAGATTCAACCAATTGCTTGAAGGTACCCGCCATTCATGCATATATTGTGTAAGGTGCAAATTAACCAAGATTGTATTATACCTAAGTTAACTATATGCTAGTAGCTCACAAATAAAAATCATTAAAAAATACATTTGCTGTGAGTACAAATGGCAATCTTTTCACTAGCATGGGTTACAAAAAGTATTATTGAAGCAAGTTACTGCTCTGTATACTATTTACCATGCTGGCGTCAATGCCAATTTGTATCAGTTATGATTACAGATGGCAAGCAAATCAAGGCCCAGGTGGTGAATAATGAGAACTGCCAGTGAGCAATAAATTCATTGTTTGAACTTACCAGCAGGATATCAGTTACAAAGGTTGCCTTATTACAAAGCAAGCCGACCCTGGAAGCCAACATTGGATTCTTTTTACTGGTATCCATGGGAATTTTGAAAATAAATTGAAACAATGGAACCGTTTTTAAAATGACAAAATCTAGTGTTTTAAGCACGGACATCAATGACCCAGAGTACTGGTATCCCAGAAGATTTGGAGGAGAAAATAAAATCGTTCAATAAATTTGGGAAGGCCAGAAGAGAAGATGATTTCAGCAGCAATATGATCATTAACATGGATGAAACTCCAGTGTACTCTGATCTCATTCCTGTAGACTATCAATAAGAAGGGGGTTAAAGCCTGAGAATTCAGACGACTGGTGCAGATTTTAAAAAATCTTCCTTTAGTCCTTGCAGTTTCAGTAGCAGGAGATATGTTATTGCAAATGACAACTGTTGATGGCATGAAGGAGTTTAAAAATATTCATTCACTGAAAGGATGGATCGTATGTGTGCAGCAGGGTTGGGCTGATCAGGTGACACTGCAGTGGATTAAAGAGATTTATCTCAAACACAGCTTAATATTCTTTGAAAATAAAATGCAAGTTTGAGTGCATTATTTTACATGTAATTATCAAATGATTTAAAAGGTGTTCCCCAAAACATAGTGCAAAAAATGAAATTACTTTAAAAATTAATGTATGGTTTCAAAGCAAATAATGTGTCCCAATATATACGGTAAATACAATACATTACTTTTATGTCAAAGTCTGATACAGACTTACTGATCGAAACCAAAGCATTTTTATAGAAAACATTCTTTTCTACCAAATACTGTTTTGTTTTGTATTTCTTTAAAATCTTACATTATCTGGACAACCATGATTCAGGGTCTGAAATTAAGGTCCTGAACCCTCTGCTTGGCCAAGACTACTAAGTTCTGGTTAGTGGCAAGTCCTGGATTTACTGTGGCAGATCCTCAGACTACAGTGAATGGTCATGCAACTGTATTCATGTTCCCTATTTCCAGACACATGTATAAAGTACTTACATATCATTATGCATTATGATTTGTTCAAATAATGGTGATTCTAATGTAAACATTTTTTAAAAATGAACACCAAAAATTAAAATTAATCTGAGAATAGCTTGGGAGGGGACAAATAATGAAAGATATGGATTAACATCAGGCACTAAGAAAGGGTATGTGTGCAGTCTTAACATCACAAAAGGGCTTAGAAAGATTGAAAAACCTGCATGCAGAATTCTTCATGATGGAAAACAAAATGATGGCAGTTATTTTTAAAAAAACTCTGGATAAAAGTACTGTATGTAAAACAATATGGGGCGGATCCCCGAGTGGCCAAGTGGTCTAAAGCGCTCTCCATTACGGATCAGTGCCATCTCACCTCTGTCTGCATGGGTTCAAGTCTCGGATTCAGCCAATGTGGGTATGTGACAAAGCTTGCCAGTAGCTTCTCGTGGGTCGGTGGTTCTTTCCGGGGTTTTCCTGGGTTCTTCCTCCACCATTAATACTGGCCGCCATATATAGCCTATTGTGTGCTGAAAAATGGCATTAAACCCTACAACAACAACAACAATATGGGGCATCAGACTGGGAATTTGTTTCATTCCCAGAATCTAAAAGTAAATATGACATGTCACATGGCTTGGTTTGGTGTTTATGAGACAGAAACACATGCATTCAAGGCAGGGTTGGCCTGGCATTCTTGCCACTACCACCCAACCCACATAAATTGCTGACAAAACTTTTCAGACCCCAGGATGCCCTGTAAAATCTTTTGGTATTCTGGAGGGCCAGTCTGACTTTCTGAGTTATATAGTGCAGTGGATATTAAAGATGGTTGGAATCATATATTTCCATGTTATGTCCCAGTGCAAGCCACTTTGTATATATTTTTTACATACAAAACATTAACAATTTAACATTTTAATATTGACTATGACCCACAGTACAGAAGGTATTTCTGTCACTCTGTATGATTTGTTCCTTTAGATTATTGTTTTTTTTTTTATTCTCAACATTAAGCTTGCGTTGAGCACCTGTGGCCAAATCATGGTGGTAATTTTTCTATCTACTCCACAGCTGAGTAAGCATGGCGGGGCTTAAATGCCCACTGTGATGGGTGCAGATATGTTAAGCTGCATTAGCTATACACTAACTCAAACACTAGAAAACTTTTTAACTGCAGTTACCAATTTATGCTGGGCAATCAAATTTTCAAAGCAGTCTGCAAAATTTCAACCATGGATTTACACAAATTTTCCACCCTTAAGCTGGTTGAGTAGTTTTATCTGGGCATGGATTTCTGAGAGATATACAATGCTGTCAGGCATTTCTGCGCACTTAAGGTTTCCGTCTCCAATACTGAAGCAAAACGCATACCGAATTCGACTGATTGATGAAAATAAAATACAGCAATCATTACCATTTGAAAAGAGGCAATTGTCACCAGAATATTCTGTTCAAAAGAATATTAATTTTGGGCACAGGGGATACCACCCCCACATTTTCCTAACTTGTGATATGTCGGCCTATTCTGCACACAGCATTGAAAAAATGTAATGTTTATCCATCAGGCTATAGAAATAAAATACATTACTTTGGAATGTTTCTGTCCGCAGTTCAGTCGAGTAATTAGGTCAGGTTTATAGCTAGTTTTACCAAATTCAAGTTGTCATTGTTGAAGTGTTGAATGCCATTTTTCAGCACAAGATAGGCTAAACATGGCAGCCAGTTCAACTGGTGGAAAAAGAACCCTGGAAAACCCCGGGAAGAACCACCGACCTACGAGAAGCTAATGGCAGGCTTTCTCACATGCTCACGTTAGCCGGGCTTGAGACTCGAACCCATGCAGACAGAGGTGTGATGGCAGTGATCTGGAATGGTGAGCGCTTTAGACCACTCGGCCACTCTGGGCCCCCACCAAATTCAAGGTAAAAATGCCAATAAATGGAAAGAGATATTAAGAAAACTAAACCGATCTTGTAAAAAAGTTAGTCAAGTTCAACGTTTTATAAAAAATGATGGTGAAAAAATTACTAAAGAATTTAAAAATAGACTATACGCCGGGGAATTTCTTGAGAATTTATGTTCTAGCGGCAAGTTGACACATTGGGCAGCAGACAATTTTGTACGTATGGGACAATTTCTTGCAAAATTGGAAACTTGGATTAAAATGCAGTATTGTTTTTAGGTATACATTTTGCTCTTTTATATAATGTATTTATCTGTATGATTCTAAAAGATACATAGTAAATCAGATTTTCTGGGTTACTGGTTCAAGAAAGTCATGGAGTGGGTCTTCATGTTGACATTAAGAAATCACATTTTCATATGCATTTCAAGTCGAAATGCAGGATATTTTTGTACACTTTATGTATATCAACTTCCTTATCTAAAGTACAATTGTTCTTTCTTTATACAAAATGGATTTTTGAACAAAAATAACACGTGATTCAATGTTTACAGAAATGACGTATTGCTGCACAGAATTACCTGAAGTGCAGAATTGCCGACATGGTGGTACCACAATGGTAATATCTTCATTAGACCAACAAGTTGTTCTCAACCATTTTTGTTTTCCGACTGTTGGTATGTCAGAAAAAAAGGGTGGAGAATAACTTGTTGCCTTACATTATGAGTAGACCAACAAGTTGTTCTCCGTCTATTTTCTAATATGACTGGCGGCTGTCAAATGTGCAACAACAAAAAAAAGGTGAACTACTTGTTGATTTATAGTTTCTGAATATCTCACATAGACAATATTAAAAAGAAAAGTATCTTGAAGACTGTCTTTATCAGGCCTTTTCCTACATCTCAATACACTGATAAACCTAGTCCTACAATGTAAGACACAGTACATGTTCTTTTTGTTTCAGTGCCATCACCCCACCCCCACCCCGAACAAAAATATCGGGTGATGTGTCTTACGTTGCAGGACTATGATAAACCATACTCAGCTGTTTCTCTCTAGCTGCTTTTATTGCTGATTGTATTTTGTTTATTATTATAAAACATATCGCCCTTATGTTAGATTCTACCCCCTACAGATTCATCCTCGAATATAGGTGTTTGTCGGACAAACCAGTTATATCCATTAAATAAATGGTTTCTTGATTATAAGAATGTATATATGATTTTTAGCAAAACTTTCTAATGTGAAGAATCTAGGAGATGTGTGTGGAAAACAGTTCTGAAATGTAAAGGCGCTAATACGTACTTTTTGTTCAAATGACACAGGTCGATGACTGGGTACATACAAACGTAACCTTTGCGTCAAAATATCGACAGCAAATTTTTATCAATGTATAAAAGAAACAAATAAACTTATCAAATATAACAAAATAATATAAATTTTAAGTGAAACTTTTTTATATATAAAAATTAAGCCAATAATAACACATCACACAATAACGAGAATTTGTTTCCATAGTAGTTTTGACGATTTACAATATGGCGTCTCCCGTGCAGACAGAAGGCTCTTTACTAGAGATTCATAGAACTTCATTACTGGATGTCATAGAGGAGAAAAATAGAAATCAAAGCAAGGTAATTAATGCTGAAATTTAAATATTCATTAAATCAGGACCCAAAAGCACACAAACTCCACTAAGTTGATAATAAATAGGAAGACGGAAAAACTCCTACCCCATCTCATATGTTATACCACCATGTCGGCCAATTCTGCGCAACGATACGTCATTTCTGTAAACATTGGATCACGTGTTTTGGAGTGAAAAATCCATTTTTTATCAAGTAAAAATGATCGTATATTAATTAAAGAAAGTGATAGTCATAAAATGTACAAAATTATCCCACATTTCGATTCGAAATGCATAGATAGATGTGATTTCTAAATGTCAACATGAAGACCCACTCCATGACGTTCTTGAACCTGTAACCTAGAAATCCTATTTACTGTGTATCTTTTAGAAATATATAAATAAGTACATACTATAAAAGATGGAAATTTATACCTTAAAACAGTTCTCTTAATTCAAGTTCCAGTTTTGCACGAATTGTCTCACACGTACAAAATCGTATGCTACTCAATGTGTCAACTTGCAGCTAGAACGAGATTTTCAAGAAATTCCCGGGCGTATAATCTGTTTCTAAATTCTTTAGTAATTTTTCCCCGAAAACAAGACACTGTGCAAATACATTACATCCTATTCGATGTTGTTTCTCTTCCTCATAATAGCTTATTTGTTATAAAATGTTGAACTTTAGTAATTTTTTTACAAGATCAGTTTAGTATGCTTAATATCTCTTGTCATTTATTGGCATTGTTACATTGAATTTTGTAAAACTAGCTATAAACCTGACCTAATTACTAGACTGAACTGATGACAAAAACAGTCCAAAGTAATGTATTTCATTTCTATATCTTGATGGATAAACATTACGTCTTCTCAAAGCTGTGTGCAGAATAGGCCAACATATCACATGTCATGAAAACACAGGGGTGGTATCCAGTATGTCCAAAATTATTATTATTTTAAACAGAATATTCTGGTGCCAATTGCTTCTTTTCAAATGGTAAGTATTGCAGTATTTTATTTTTGTCAATCGGTTGACTTCGGTATGTGTTTTGCTTCAGTAGTGAAGACGGAAACCTTAGGTGCACAGAATTCCTGACAGCATTGTATATATACACCATTGTCAGGCATTTCTGAGCATAAATGGGTTCCTTCACCAATATTGGCATAAAACAATTACCGAATTTGACTGACAAAAATAAAATACTTAATCGCTTGCCATTTGTAAAGTGGCAGTTGTCATCAGAACATTCTGTTCAGAATAATATTAATTTTTGACAGATGGGACAGGACCCCTAATTTGTCATGACTCGTGATATATTGGTTTATTCTGTGTATGGCTTTGAAAAGATGTAATGTTTATGCACTGGGCTATGGAAACGAAATGCATTACAATGGACTCTTTCTGTCAGAATTTCAGCAGAGTAACAAGGAAATTAAAAGTAACAATGCCACTGAATGGCAAGAGATATCAAGCAAACTAAACAGGTCTTATCAATAAATTTAAAAAAATTGGTAAAAGTTCAACATTTTTACAAAATAAGTTATTATGTTGAAGAGAAACTACAATTTATAGGATATAATGTGTTTGCATCTCATTTATGGGAAAAAATACTAAAGAATTTAGAAACAGACTATGCCTGGTAATTTCTTGACAGTCAATTAGAGTAGCAAGTTGACAAGTTGGTTAGCAGATGATAAAGTAGGTGTGGGACAACTTGCAAAATTAAAAATTTGGATTAAGATGCAATATTGTTCTAAGATAAACATTTCTATCTTTTAAATAATATATTTATTTGTATGATTCTAAAAGATAAACATTAAAAATGTTTTCCTCAGTCACAAATTCAAGGTCATGGGGTGGATCTTCATGTTGACATTTTACAAATCACATTTTCATATGCATTTAGAATAGAAATGTGGGATATTTATGTACATTTTGTGAATATCACTTACCTAAATTAAAGGACAATCATTCTTTCTTGATATAAACTGGATTTTTGACCAAAAACAACACATGATTCAAAACTTACAGAAATGATGTATCAATGCTCAGTATTACATGGTACACAGAAAAGGTTGACACGGTGGAAATAAAAGTCACACAGGTCATGTATGTATTCAGTCGTGACTATTTAAGCAACGTCATTTTTTTAAAGTTGATTGTACATACCTTTGAATGATGATTTTTTTAAAAGTTGATTGTACATACCTTTAAGTGATGAGTATTCATTTTATTTGGATCTTCATACATCCATATTTTTGTGGAAGGTCATTAATTCCATGCCCCTAAAAACATGGCAAAACTCTATGTTAAAATAGCTGGAAATTGTTTGGATGAAGTCAAACTTAATGTGTGATCCAGTACAAATCAGACTGAATGCCACACATTGTGACATCACAAAGATAGCTAAGCATGTGTAAAAATAAATCATACAACCCTATATTATGATAATTAGACCCCACATGCTCTTTTCATCACCCAGTTTAGGACCTGGCCACCATTTTAAAATTCCATGGTGATCAATAATTTTTGTTCGGAAGTTTTTTCCTGACAGTTAAGGTGCAGAGCATTAAATAACCAGGACTGAATGGACTTTGGTTAAACTATATTAGTATTACATTTTTGAAAAATAATATTTAATTGAAGATGACTCAAGTAAATGTTCCTACATGACCACATTGACAGTCACTATGGTAAAAGTCATACGTGTCCTGTAGTATTCAATATTGATTATTTCAGCAATAGGTGTAATTGTTTAAAATTTGATTCTACATACACTTAAATGGCAATTATTCCTTTTATTTAGATCCTCATGCATCCATATTCCTTTGGAAAGTCATTATTTACATGCCCCAAGATGTAGGTACAGCAAAATCAATGTTAAAGTAGATGGACATATTTGGAAGAGATCAACCTAAAGGTGTGATCCAGTACAATCCAGATTGAATGTAGCATGCTGTGATATGACAATGAAAGCTACAAATGTTAATAAACAAATTTCTTCTACCCCTAGATTGTGATGATTAGACTCAATGTGCTCTTTTGTTAACCCAATTTAATACCTGGCCACCATTGTAGAAGTCCATAGCGATTGATTATTTTCACCTGGAAGTTTCTTGATGAGAATTTAAGGTGCAGAGCATTCTGTAATCGGTATTGAATAGACTTTGGTTAAACAAAATTATTATTATATTTTAAAATAACAATTTATATTTAATATAAAATGAGTAAATGCGCATACTGGACCAGTATGACTTGTATTATAGTGTATGTCAGCGTGGTGATGTAGTGTGCATTTACTCATCTTAATTGAAATATTAATTATTCTAACATTTTATACAAATATAGTTTAAACAAAATCTATTAAATACTGATTACTGAATGCTTTGCACCTTAATTGTCACCAATAGACTTCCAATCAAAAGTTTTTGATTGCTATGGACTTTCACAATGGTGACCAGGTACTAAACTGTGTGAAGAAAAGAACAAGTCTGGTCTAATTGTCCCAATATAGGATAGTACAAATTTTATTTTTAAAATATGTACCTTTCATTGTGACATCATGACGTGTGACATTCAATCCGGTTTGTACTCGATCACACATTTAGGTAGACCTTGTTTACAAATGTCCTCATACTTTAACATTGAGTTTTGTCAAAAGTGTTATTTGGGGCATGTAAATAATGACCTTTCAAAGGAATATGGGTGTAGGAAGATCCAAATTAAATGAATAATCACCATTAAGGTATGTACATATAGAATCTAATTCTAAGAGAATACACCAGTTACTGAAACAGTCAGTACTGAATGCATACATGACCTGTATAACTTTTAATATAGTACCCGTAGGTTAAATTTGATTTAAAAGGAGATGACAATTCTCTGGCAAGTAAGATTATTAATTGGGCTTTGAGTTGAACTTCAAGTAAGGAGCCTGATATGTTTAGAAGAAAGAACAAATATCAAACATAGTGACCATTATTTCACCAAATTACCCTTGCTAAGCTATACAATACTGTACTTGAGCATATACCAGCATTTCTTTTTCTTCTATTTTTATTTTAAGCAGTAAATCCAAATTGGAAATTAATTGCACAAACCTTCAGTATGAGTAATTTTCAGTGTCATGGTTGCTACAAGAATTTGCATAATCAGAGTAATTTAGTTTTGAGAAATGATTGGGTTGTATGAAGATTTTCCACCTGACAGTTTGGAGAAATGATTGGGTTGTATGAAGATTTTCCACCTGACAGTTTGCAGAGTATTTTCAGACTGCATGGGTCATGCATATGGCAGAGCTGGGCCATCAGATCAGTAGATTTCAAAATTGTGATCAATAAATTGGCATCTAGGTCCGTAGGATTTCTTTTCAACATAAATTTTAAGGAATTGGGGGGGGTCAAAAACAAAATAATTACAGTATTTGTTTCTATATAGTGTCTTTGTAATTTAAAAAAAGCAAGTTTTGATCATGAATCAGATTCTGATGCAATGATACAAATAATAATAAATACAAGCCAGGGTGTTGTCAGTTACATAAAAAAGGACAAGTTGTAAATGTCAGTTTAATGCAATGGAATTTTATAAAATCCGCAAGCATAGCATTTTAGTTCCTTTAGATTTTCCCTTAACAGTAATATCTGTAAATGCCTGTGGATCTCATTTCTTCCCCCCCCCCCCCCCCGTATACAGTGTTAAAGTCCACTTTGCATTAAACACACAGTGCAAAACTCAGGACCTTTGCTATTTGCCTACACCAGCTTAAACTCTTTCCAAGCATGCTAGAACTTAAATATAGCTTGAATTATCACCTCAAGTAATGCTGATTTTCTCCCCAAATTCAAGCCTACTACAGCTGTGAGTGACCATAGTACATTCCAGACTGGGAAAACAAATTTGCCTATAATACTTACTGTAGTGATTGGCTTGAACAGGTACAACCAGAAGCATGAAACTGTGAACGTCTCATGCAGATTACACAACCATGTAATACGTAAACAAAGGTTCAATTTTCAATCATTTTTCCATGTAGATATTAAATACATTGATCTTTGTCTGCATGAAAAATTTCATTTCCATCTATAAAATCCAAGCAGTATTTTAGAAATGACCTTAAATCACTGTACAGTGATCTAAAGCTACAACCATACTTTCTGAACTCTGAACAGACAACCTTGTCAAACCTTAAATTAATTAAAGAAGATGAACGATTTACTACAAATAATGGATGAGTCTAGTCAAACCTAAGCCACTGATCAAAAATTTAATCTGTTATTTGTGTGTGTGTATGTGTTGTTTTTAATTGATTCAAAATATTTCCTTGACATTTTGTTCTTATATTAAAAATGTACACCAATTAATGTTTTTCCTTTTTAAAAGCTGGTACTATGGTTTCTCAAAGAAAAATAAATCAACATACAGTTTTCTTAAAATAGAGAATAATAATTATTGTTCATTAGTAATTAAATGAGGAAACATATCAGCCATAGAGTAAGATTATTTTGTCTCAAATATCTATACCATAACCTTTTATAATATGCCATTAAATGAAAACTAAATAATTTGAAAAGATAAATGTATGTTACAGGAATATGCAGGTTTAGAAAGTCTTGATATAAATAAAATGTGTTGTTGTCTACACAATCAAATCTGACAGAAGACATTGTGATATGTTGTAACTTTATACAAATATGCTGAATGGATGCATCCATCACAAGTGCAATATGAAGCAGTTGTAAAGTATTACATCAGGCATGCAATAAGGAATAAATGAAGAAATGATGAACAAACTTTCATAGTTATGCGTAAGAAATACACATAAAGGGTACATCAAAACCATTCTCAGATTGGAAGATCACATTAAGAACAGTTGAAAAGACACATAATAATCTATAGGATCGGTAATAAAAATATGGTGGATGGATCCATCACAAGTGTAATATACATAACAGTGGGTAAAATTACTAATTGGTTATGCACGATCAGATGTCAAGAGGTCCAAATGAACATAGGTTATAATAATTAACAAGCAAGTAATACATCTCCCTGAATCTAAGTGTTTCTTTTTCACTATCACCTTCTGCGAGGAAATGTGATTCCCCAAATTTGTAACTGATATTAACATAGGGCATATGTCAGGTATGTAGAAGTGTCATTTTAAAGTAAATACTGATAAGGGGGCATCCAACTGAATATATTTACAAACATACAGAAATTACTAGGACTTGAGTTTAATTGTTCACTATCTTCTGTGTTTGGAGATATTCCCATGGTAGTGCTCTGACTTACTCCAGATTTCTCTGTAAGATAGGCATTTTCTCACTGAGATAGAGGCACAGATGTGGGTGCATCTGGATCAAGGTTTGTTCTCATGGTTGAAATACTGGAGTCACTGCTTCATAGATTATGTTTGACTGGCACAAGTATGGATTCATCATCCACAAACTCCAAGTTATTTTCACTAGATCTAACTTCCAAAACAAAAACACAGGTGCTTTGAAAAGTGAAGGCATCTTGAAAACTCTAGTTGGATTCAGGGATTAACAGATGGTTCATATTGTCACAGTGGAAGCAAGAGCAATGCCATGAAAGACTGGAGAACATCTCTGTGTATTGTTTAAGACATTTCCCATCCTCTATCTGAGTGACAAACATAGAAATATTTACATTAGGTTGTTCCTTTACCACAAAAAAACTTTTGACTCCATATATCTGCTAGTTTGTGCTTTCCAATGGTATTATCTCCAGATTTATTTGCAGACTTTTGGACTTTCAGGTTATATTATCTTCTAAGCATGGGTGAGTAATGGACCATTATGTCTTACATTGTTTTCTTCTTATCAATCAATGTTCCAAGCATTCTTTAATAATGTTTGGTTTAACATCTTGCACACACCATTTCCCATGGGGTAGTATGGTGTTATTCTGGATGCAGTGTTGTAGTGTTCTGATATCACAGCTGATCTGAAGTTCCTTCTCTGGTCTCTATGCAGATTTTCAGGGAATGATACATTATTGAAACAGTGCTCATACACTATTACTTGCTGTTTAGTTCTTGGTATGGATGGAATGGATATAATGTCTAAATCATCCATTATTACCAAAATATGTTCATATCTACCTTTTTATCTTTTGATGGTTAGATAATCCATAAAGGCAAGTTGCATGGGATCCTGGGTGTCAGTTGTTGGAACTGCTATATTGGGTGCAGCTAGTGAAAGCCTATAGAACCTCATGCAAACCAAGTTGTGGGTTATGTCTCTTCCCTGATGTCTTAGTTATCCTGGAGAGCCAATTAGTCAGTGGCTCTAAAACGGCCTGGTAATGCCAGTTTAGATGGTTTTCTTTGTTTCATTAATATCACTTTTCTGTACAAAACTCTATTCCAAGTACAAAGCTCATTTCACTCTCAAATGAGATGTTGAAGCTCAGGTGGTTGTAAGAGGACACTATCTCATCTTGGTCATGTTCTTACTTTGAAAATATCCATCGCAATTCTAATAGTATGATCCATCGTCCTTTCTTGGCTCCAATTATAGTCAAATGATGAATCCGTGGCTTTTTCTTTCCTTTTTTCCTTAACCTTCAAAGAACAGTTATTGTCTTGATCTCCACTGATTGAATATGCGTGAACGCTTACTGATGGTCTTCATTGTTCCAACAGAACCACATTACAGGGACAGACCTTTGATGCTTTGATTTTTCTCCAGACTAAGTATCAGAACAGCCAGTGCAAGTATGGCGAATTCCTCATGGGCATAATAGTATCTGATGTAAAACAGAATCACGTCAGTGGCTGAGGTTATCTCTAGTTCAACGACCAAAGCTGTTGCAAGCTGTCTAAAGGTTCTTTCAGTGGCTTCTTTGATGTTGTTATCACCATGAATCCTTTATCCAACAACTCTCCTCTTCACTTCGTTTATGAATGTATTGGCTGCTCATTATTGTAAGTGGACATCGTTAGCAGCAGAGGGGCTGTACAGACCGAAACTTTTTGCACAATAAACCCCTCCAGGAAACTATTCCTCGATAGAGGGCTTATTTCAACGAAATAAACCCTTCTATTCAGAATACAGGACAAAAAAAAATGTCCCCCGAAAACTCGAAGAGTTTCCAGGGACAAACTCGTTGAGTTTGCACTGACAACTTGGGTTACTTCAATAAATCTGAAACAGTTTCCGTGGCGGGGTCGTTATTGAAAAATCCATGGGTCGGGTCCATCCCCTCTGCTGCTCTGGGAAATGAGTTTCCAAGGAAAAACATTTTTATGTTAGCGGAATTAAATCATTGACAAATAAATAATGGCAAATATTGGAGAAGCACATACGACTAGATTAGCTCGAGAACGTCTCGAAGCAATTCAGAAATTTCTTCCTGTCCGTGATAGTGTCAGACAAAAATTACAACTAAGACAGCAAGCACGGGAAGGCTTTGCAGAGACTACGGAGGAATTATTTAAACCCGTGACCAAAGCTACTGAAAAATCCGCAGCTGTTACCAAAGAGGCTTTAATAGAGCAAAGGAAAATTTTACAGGATATTTCAGCTGGACTTAAACCCCCGCCTCCACCCGATGAAGTTGTTGTGTCAGTACCTGCTGGTAAGCGAGTAACAGGGAGAATTACTGACCCCGCCAAAAGATTTACGCCGGATTATATTGAACTTCTTAAAAATGTACCAGAAGAGAAATTACCTGAGACAATACTGTTAGGATTGATTAGAAGAGATGTGTCTTTAAACCCAGAACACGGTTCTATGACAGATGATAATTTTATCAAATATTCGTATCGTATACGTGAAAATAAAAAACAAATCAGCAGGGACGATACAAAATACGATAGACTTGTAGATGCTATACGTAAACTTGAAATTCCACCATCGCAACCTCAAGAAGAAAAATCACCGTTGCAACACACAGAACGACAACAATATCCTTCACGGCGAAGAGCAATAGATCCTGACCTAACTCCGTTAAGTGAATACGAGGCTGCATCTGAAGGAAGTCCGCGGGGCCAAAAATTCAAACAAACTAGGTCGCCGATAATTAGCTTAACAACATCTTCTGAAAGTTTGCCTCAAGACATTTTATCCCCAAGAATTGTACCATCAACAGGGGAGGGTTTAGGATCCGGTTTTATTGCCTGCCCTAATAATATCATCGATGATGTATCACGGTTGGAAGTTCTCATCGGAGGAAGACGTGCCGGAAACAATTCTCCGGAAATTATAAATGAAGCCGCAGATATCTGTCAGAGACTATTTCAGCGTGGCATCATGGATATCAGCATCTACCGGGGGCTCATTGATGAACTCGCAGACGGTTACCACAGCGACTAATAATTAAATTTGCTAGCAAATTCAGTTAGATAAACAATAATTAAATAAAATGATACTACACGATTCTTTTCGCAGACCAAGAAGTGTCAGAGTAGTAAACTCACGATTACCAGTATACGAGGTTGTTTACGGAGATGGAGTCGGTGATGTTGTTAGGGATTTAGTCACAAGAATCGCTCCGAAAGCTGGACCGTTAGCAAAACAATTCGCGATGAAAGCCGCTGATGTTGTCAAGGATAAAGCCATTGGCACTGTTGGTAGTCTTGCCGGGAAAGCATTTCAATCAATCAAGGATCGACTAGCACAGCTGATACGAAAAAAAAACCCAGTCGAGAGGTTGGTGCCAGTAAAACTACCATCCACTGAAGCTATGCCGGCAAATGTTAGTAGCGTAGTAAATAAGGCCGTAAATCAGAAATTAGCTGAGATCGCAACAGCAGGAATTACCTCCAAAGCGTTGCAAGATAGTGTAACTGCTAATTTGATAGCTGGTAGTGGTTTCCGGTGACGATAACATTTTAATTAGATCATCACAAATAATAATAATGTTTGCACGAAAATCCAATGACGCGTTTGATATGTCCAAACCAGTACTTAAAGATGATTCTGTACGTGATTTTCAATATTATTCTTATGAAGCACGTGATCCTAACCAACGCGGAAGAATTGAACTACAGGTCCAGGATACAAGTAGATACTTCTTGCCCGCTGAGGCCTTCATCGAAGTTGAAGGTAGGCTTTTAAAGAATGATAACACTAACTAAGGAATCGGCGACCGAGTTGGATTTGTTAACAACGGCATCATGGCGTTATTTAAATCCGCTATTTACATGATAGATGGAAAAGAAATTGAAACAATTCATGATAACGTCGACGTTGCCACAACAATTCTCGGGTTGGCGAGATACTCGGATGATTACACCAGATCAGCCGGACCATCAATGATGTTTGCAAAGGATATAACCGACAGCCCCGAGAACAGGAATGTAACAATGAATAATGCCGGTGACGCAGTTGCATCGATGAACGAAAATTTTAATTTGGGTTTTGCAACACGTAGATCGATGTTAAGTGGAGATGAAGAGTTCTCAGGTGTGATTCCATTGTCTCACATCTTTGGATTCTGCAGAGATGTCCACAAGGTCATATTCGGTGCCAAACACACAGTTGTACTTGTGCGAAAACCTGATGATAATGACGCTATCTGGCGAGATGCTGCTGTTGCCCCTGGTCAGGTAATACTAACTAAACTGTGGTTGTGGATGCCAGTGTTGTCTCCGTCAATCACCGAAGAACAACGACTGTTGTCTTTCTTGGACACGGGCGGTAAATCACTGCTATCCTGGAAAACAACAACCACAGACGTTATTCAGGGTGATAATGGTGGGTTGTTTACATGGCATATATCATCGCAACAAGGAGTATCAGCACCACGACATATTTTCATTGCATTTCAATACCGTGCTAGAACAGATAGCCAGGAAAGAAATCCAATGGTATTTGATACACTTGGAGTTTCTGAAGTTTCGTTGAGAATAAATGGGCATCAGGAGCCATCTGAGGATATATTAATAGATTTCGAACATCATCGTGTCGCACGCGCGTATCATCGTCTGATGTCATTTATGGGGCGCGACCTTAATGTAGACACTGGCCTGCAAATATCACAGCGAGACTTTATGAGTTTATATCCGATTTATTACTTTTCGCTGGAACATCTTGATCTGGTTAAACAATCTGTTGTCGACCTACATTTCCGAGCTCGTGTAGGTGTTCCTGCTGGTGGTTACAGAGCGATTGCTGTCATACTCTCCGATAAAGCAATGCTGCTTGAAGGTGTTGGCGGACGAATGAGGGTCATCGACGCTCCAATCGAGAATATGTAACGCAATTAAAATCAAACTTAGGATATAATGTCATACAGTCATGTTAATGTCACCTTGACTTCCGGTCAAACGAAGAAATTGCAATCAAAGAACGCAAGCACGTGCGGGACATCAATAACACTAAAACGAGATCAGATTACTGGTGGTCCAAACAAATTGTCGTTGACTAATACTCAGCTTAAACATTTTAATAAGGCACTAACAGCAAAAACCGGTGTCCGACTTGATTTCTCTGCTGCAGCTATCAAGGACATGACTAAAACCGGTGGAATATTTCCTCTTCTCGCAGCAATACCGGCGTTGATTGCCGCGGCAGCACCAGCCGTAGCAAAAGCCGCAGCACTCGGTGCAGTTGGAACTGCAGCTGGAATGGCACTAAAAAAGGCAACGGGAAAAGGATACAAGAAAAAAAAGGGACGCGGTCTAAGACTACCAGGAACTCCACCATCATGGTATCCAAAAAAATTCTAACGCCGTTGAGCAATTTTGATTTACTCGATGCTGTTAAAAAATTGCGTGTAAAACATTTCAGAGGCGTATTTATGCGAGATCAATTACCGCAACGACCGAATAATCCAGAAACTGGCATTATCAATCTCGACAACAAAGATGGTCCGGGAACTCACTGGGTTGCTTACGCGATCGATCCACGTGGAATTATCTATTTTGATTCGTACGGTTTAGCACCGCCAGTTGAGTTTCTCAAGTATGTCAGCAGATTTTCTAATGTTCCAGTGTGGCAGTCGACGTTACCAACACAAACATTAATTGATCCGCCCATTTGTGGGAGGGAGGTTTTAAATGTTCTTGATGCAATCTCAAGAAATCCAGCAACTCCTCCTCATAAAGTAGTGTATGAATATACCGCATCGAGAAATGCTAGCATTTGAAAAACAGCAATAAGAATAATGGTGGATATTTACGGAAGACCTTTCACACGAGGAGGTAAACCAAGCACAGATGCTGATCTCTCAAAATATGCGACCAAAGATGAAGTCGATAATCTTTTGAATATAGCTGGAGTTGACCCAGATGAAGTTGCTATTTTCCAAGACAGGCAAGGAAAACTAAGAACGAGCAACATTAAGTGGAATGATATAATTCGCAGAGTTCTTGGAGCTACCAAGGATAACTTCGTTGCATTTAGTGATGGCGGCCGGATCAAGGACTCGAATATATCAATCGCAAGCATCAAAGACAGTATTGATAAAGGTGTTGATAAATGTGTGAAAAAAGCCGGTGACACGATGACAGGCGAACTCAGCATGAGCGGCAACAAAATAACCGCGTTAGCGAATCCCGAATCCGACCAGGATGCGTCAAACAAACAATACGTGGACATCGTCAACGGTAAACTAAATACGCTGCGTGCAGAGCATGATGTTCACGTGGGCGCGTTTACAAGATTTCGAAGAAACTTCGTAAAAACTGATGAGGTCGTGGATAAGTTCTTTGGGACTCCTCCAGTCGTCGATGTAAAACTCGCTGATGTAAAGACCGACATTAACACGATCAAACAAACACAGCAGGATATCGTATCGGGTATTCCTGATATCGTTAACAAAACCAGTTTGATTAAAGTTCCCACTGGAGTTACTCCGGGGCATATCACCAACATCGTATTCACGGTATCATCGGGATTCGCAACATGGTCACGACAAAATAACACTATCAAATATACAGCAACAGCCACCGGTGTTTACAGGTTGTCTGTGTTTTCAGCCGCTAAATTTGAAATCTTCACAACATATCCTTGGAGACATTCCACCGATAAGTATTCCGGGGTTTGCACTGTAATACTAAACAGCGGAACCGAGGAAACATTTATGCTTGAAGCCGAGGACGATAGTTTAACAGCAACATCTTACTGGTTTTGTTTGGAATTCGTCGCTGCAACGCCTCAATTGGTTACCGCGTAATTGAATAATGTCAACGACGCCAGATGCTCAACAATATCGATACAATCAAGTCCGTGAGTGGCAATCTGAGTTAAAAACTGTCATCGAAGTAACTAGTCAAAAAGTAAAAAAATACAAGCGCCGCATAACAGTGCTGGATATTATGGTTTATTCAGTATCTGCCGTTGTTGCATCTGCCGGAGCAATACTATCAGCGGTCACTCCGGTAACTGCAGCAGTCGCCGCCACGATCTGTGTTTCCGCGGCCACAACAACAGCTGGAGTTTTCGGCATCATAGCAAAAAAAATATCATCATGTGCTAACACAAAATTACACGATTACACGACAAAATTAAATACAGCCACGACCGCATATCAGAAATTATCATCGCTGATATCATCATCGTTAGACGTGCAAAGTAGCGACGCTACGATATCAGATTCTGAATTCAAACTAATGTCAGATGCGTACAATGACTATTTGAAAACTAAACAAATAAATAATGTCAATAGAACTGCTTCAACAAATAGTCACAAACACAACACCGGTAAGGACCACAATGATCTCAGTGTCCTCGACGACACCAGAATTCGGTATTAATTTTCGAACTCCAATTCCAGTGAGTGAAATCGCGTTAGCAAAGCTCAGTGTGTATCACAGCTGGCCCAATGTTAGGTCGGCATCATTTGGTGGTCTGCAGCCAAATAATTCATTCGTGTTCGGGAAAAGCAAAGCCGACTCCGGCGAACAGGGTGAACTTGACTGGAATACAATTACACTTCCCACTGGGAGTTATCAGATCGAAGAAATCAATAATGAGATACAACGCCAAATAAAACGAATCACCGGCAAGGAAGCCAAAATATCTATAACAGCTCATGAACCAACGCTGTCTGCGGTCATTGAAATCTCAACGCCAGGATACGCCGTGGATATTTATAACAGCTCAATCCGAACATTATTAGGATGGCCAAAGGCCCCCGAGGTTAAACCTCGTCCACCAAAACCTGAAAAATCGGATTTTATGACCTATAAAGAAGCACTACACGACCTCGAGTACAATTATTATTTACTCCTTGCAGATCAATTACTAGCAAGAAAAAGTACTTTAATGCCCGATACTTGGAGTATAGAAGCTCCACGTGTTAAGGGGGGGCAGGAGCTCCGTGTTTACCGTCTAGATGATATAGAATCTGAATTATTTATTCCGATCAATCTAGTACATAAACAACAGCTACAACTCCTGCGAGTATATTTCCAAGATTATATTTCTGATTTAACAAGTCCGCGTGATAATATTATCACAACCATAGAAAAACTAAACAAACTCGCATCGGCCATGGAAACTATAAATCTAAGAATAATTCAGGCTTTACTGGATCTTAAAGACTATATCGATGATAATTATAGACAGATAGCCAGAGCAGATTTTGCAATTAAATATGGTATTCAAGTAAATGATATTTCAGATTTTAAATTTCCTGGATATAACGTGCCCGAGCTGAGAAAATCAGTCTCTGATCTCATCGATCAATCTTTCGAAGATATTCTTGCCGCGTACGAACGAATAAAACCACAACCTGTTATTCTCAAGCACGACAACAGTACAGCATCCGATGGCAGACACATCTCACCCGGGATCGTAAATATCACAGATGTTATTGCGGTCAATCTTGTATGTGACGTCATCGATGGCAGTTACAGCGCATCAGATACTACGACGGCACAACAGGGGTTTATCCTGTATACGTTCACACCAAGAGACCCCCCTGGTTTTCTGATTGTGCAAGAACCAATCAATCCGGTCTATCTACGGTGTCATAACCCGTGGTTGTCAACGATAAATTTCAAACTCACCGACCAGAGGGGGAATTTGTTGGACCTGCGTGACGAGACTGTTAGTATAAACTTACTGGTGAAGTCCTAAGTCAAGGGATCCATAATATTTATAATAGTTTTTTTTCTGCACTGATCCATTTTCGTCATTTTATCGTGCAAATACCCTATCAAAACCAGCATAAGTTATCGTTGAAAGTGCTAGCACGCATTTAAAAAAAAACGGTTGTGTATAATGTATCAACCCGAGTACATTCATGCACGAGTTCATATTCATGATAAGCAAATTCTTTACGAGGCAATAAAAACCGCATTTCAAATACAGACATTCCCAGAACAGTATTTCCCCGTTAAAATAGTTATTGACGTGTATGGTGACGAAGACTTCTTGTTAACTCCGTCACAATTAACAGAGCTACAGCAAAATCATATGATCATAGTTTGGTGTCAACGAGAACAGATTATGAACTATTCTCATTCCTGTATTGATGTTGAAACGCTTAAGCAAATCCTGAAAATCTGAAAGCGCCCTTCACTTGAGAAACTCTTTGAGTTTCCAAGGGCAAAAAAAATAATACACTTTTTTTTTTACCCGTGGAAATGTGCTTTACACTCCAAGCGGGGGGGGGGGGGGCGCTAGCGTTCTCAGGTTCTACTTTCACTTTGTGCTGTGAGTCACACGCTATGCGGTTTATACTTCCTTGTCGGCCTCGTAGTCAGAAACACTAGTATTTTTGTCAGAAATGCAAGGCATTTCCGTGTCTAGATTCTTTATATAACCTTTTAACCGTCTCACCCTGGTGCTAATTAATTTTCGAGTCTCATACTCTTGTGACAATCCAAGACGAATCTTCTCAACTGCACGGCACAGTGGAATAAATTCAGATACCTGATTTTCAGTTATCCCGGCAAGTGATCTGTAAACACGATCTTGCAAACCCTTAATGAACCTATAACGAGCAGGGAGATTGTTCTTCCCCAAGCGTGATAGCTCATTCAAGGATTCAAAATCTGACATAATTGTTTCAGTGTCTAGTAAAATATTAAAACCTCGCTGTTGTAATTCTTTAATTTCAACAAGTATGGTATTTATATTTTCGTGATTCATATTATTATATATTTTTATATTTTTAATAGAAACACTTTGCATGAGAAACGCTAGCTTTCCAAAACAAAACGAGACAGTCGGAAACATTTATCCCCTGCAAGGGCCTAGATCGTCAAATAACGTTCTAGAACCCCACGAGGACTGCTTCCGACATGACAATACAACATGTAACACGAAACACTTTATCCCCTGCAAGCCTCTAGATCGTCAAATAACGTTCTATAGGCTCAAGAAGACGTGTTTAGTGAATTGACAAGGACAAACATATAACACGTAACTTATCCTAAGGACGGACCCCTCTGACTGCCAAGTGACTCAGAGGCACATTTATTTACAAGACGAGACAGCCCTGGCTTCTAGGATCGAGTTCTCTAGCAGGCCCGGCAAACATTTATTTGACAACACAAACAACCTTTACCTCTGATTCGAGTATCACAGCAAGCAAAGGTACAATGAACATGTAATCTTATCCTAAGAGACGGTACAGAACAGACAACCTTTACCTCTGATTCGAGTATCACAGCAAGCAAAGGTACAATGAACATGTAATCTTATCCTAAGAGACGGTACAGAACAGACAACCTTTAACCTCTGATTCGAGTATGACAGCAAGTAAAGGCACAATGAACATGTAATCTTATCCTAACTTATCCTAAGACCTTATCCTATGACGACACAAACATACACAGGTGGGTCATTTTCTACGGTCAGCAGCAGAGCAAAACCATCCATTGAATCGACCATTGGATGGTGCACAAAAGACACCCGCCATTGGCGGATTAAATTTATGGTTTTGCTTGCGCGTGCTGACTTTCGATCGACCCAAAGGTCTTAGGGAGCGATTTCGTATATAACCCAACTGTTACTTGCGAGTTGGAAATTCGCTCTAGCAGTGGGCGGGACTTGTTTAAAATATTTTAATTGTATGTTTTCTTAAGCGCGGTCATATAACAAGCACAGAAGAGCAAAACAGTCGGATATATTCAGTAAAACGAGGATATTGTTTGTAAAAAAATATATATTCTACGGTAAATAAATGATTACATGTTATGAACTCGATAAAATATTTTATCAAGGTGGCTTTCTTAGGGGGAGCAAATCCTCTGACCAGCAACGACAACTCTGCAAAGCGTTACACACTCTCGGAGGAGTTATCGTCGTTTGTGTCAACGATAAGAGTTATATAACAGAATGAAATCTTCTGTTTGAGCTTCTTTGAAAATGCTGTTTTGTAGATCCCATCTGCGACATGCTGTACAGAAGGTGGACAAATACCGAAATACCTACCGGCTGCGCTCATTGATTGAAATATTATTTCTTCACGAGTCTCAACATTCACAGATTTCACTGCTCTTCTTATAGCTGTTTTACATTTAACTCTTCCTCGTATGGTATTCTTGCTCTGAGTGATCGCTTGAAGGTTTTCAATACTGTTATCAAGTCTGTTCCCGTTAATATGATCAATGACAAGGCCTTTAGGGATCTCTCCGTTAAAAACCTCATAGACGAAACGATGACATAAATACCTCCCTTTCCTAACAGTAAATCTTAAATAACCAGCATTATCAACTGTACCAACTTGTTTCCTCAGCCTGTAGTTTCTCACTATGCCATCTCGGTTTGCCTCATAATTTGGAATAGTTGGATGTCGGACGAATTCTTGATTCATTATACTATAAGCAAATCATTGTCTAATTCATAATTTGTCTGAAAACTTATTTATGTAATCACGCTCGCATTTGAGAGCGTTATCACAGTCTGGATTTTTTTTATCATAATACCGTTTTAGTTCTCGATAGCGTTTTCCACCACACGCTGAACATAATTGCGTTTTTCCTCGTACTCCAATGCCGCATCTGATACACGGTATCGGTCCTAGACTCCCACCGCGGACCTGTTGAGCATGTTGTCCACAGTATTCGCCTCTGCAGGGTTTGCTACACGGCGCTGATGAATTTAGTTTGATCCACTTGCATTGGTTCATCATATAATATATTTGTCTATTTAAATATTTGTCTTAATTATAATAATGGGTTTTGAAAGACTATCCAGAATAAAACCCATATCAGGTTCTAGATTCGATCTTGACCGGTTAACCGCTGATCCACGACGAAGAGAGTTAGCAGAGGTAATTGGTGTTATCAAGAATGCCAAAGAAGAGTTTCGTCGTGATGGTGCCGCACACACGTGGTCTTCGTATAAAATTATCCTCGGAAACGCGAGCATTTCTCGTGACCGTATCATTGATGCTACCATGAACGATACAATCGCGCGTAACATAATTGGGTATCTCGACGATAGAAGATATTTCGTACAGATAAAATTTATTGTTGGAGTCGGCGAGGGAACGTGGATTATCAGAGACAAACTAGACCCTGTTCTTGATGCCAGAGGCGTTCGTGGAAAAACCGTTCTGTTAAGTAAAGACTCAAAACCGGGAGTACTTGTTGGGATTGATATACCATATTATGCCAGAGCGTATCCTGTGACCGCAGTTGTTTATGGAATTTATCCGATGAAGAAACCACGCGTTGATAAACTCAAACCGATGAAGGTGTCGGTGTTGAATTGTGTAGCTGAGCGAGTAATGGAACATTTTAAAAATGCAATGCGAGGAAACGGCCTAACACCGCTAAGACAAACTAAAATAACAGCGTGGGCGACACGAGTAGCGGATAAAGGAGCGTCAATAAATGATGTTGCTGAGCTAGAGCGATTACTAAAATTTCCTATAACGGTTTCATCGTTAACCGGTGAGGTATTGTATGAGTGTAAATACAATTCCCGTGGAACACCAATAACTATTATCGATCATAACAGTCACGCCTGGACTGACTCGGTTAGGATATTTCCGCAAGACCGTGTTGTGAAGTATTATCCGGAATTGCAAAGCAATTCTGGGAGCATGTTTGATTTTATTTATCAGATAAGTAAAACCGATCCAGTGTCTGTGTGGTTATTCAGAAGTAGCGAAGATGGAGAATATGATCAGTTTGTGAGACCCAACGGGGAAATATACAGAACAATGGCGTTACAGCAGGAAATGAAAAAACTCGCAGAAAAATATCATGCTGGCAACACTGATACGTTACTGACACACTGTTTTACTGTCCCGGGTGTTGTCGCGCATGTAGCCCGGGAACGAAATTCATGGAGACCAACTCCGAAAAGTTTTCTTGCTGATATCCAGCAGAGCTGTGTCGAATACGGACACGGCGGTTTGTGGAATACTCAGTATGATCACCGCGGTATGATATCCGTGGACATGACGGCGTGTTATCCAGGAAGTTTCCTTGGGCGTGGAGAATGCAGCGAATATTTTAAACGGTTTGGCCACGCTGGCAATACCATGACAAGAGTAGCTGTCAACGGTGTTTTACCCGATTTTGACTTGACCGGATTTGCTTGTGTGTCGTCGTTTAAATTCGCTAAGGATTTACATCCTGTGTGTTATGTTTGGTTTGGCAGACATTTCGTTGAGAAGCGATGGGCACCGATAGTGTTATTGCGATACATGCTTGACAGTCGAATACTGTTGTCGCTGACGGTCAGCGAAGCGATTATATGTTATTGTCGTCAAACCGAAGTTTGGTTGCCAACTCCAACGCCGGTTACGTTAGAAGAAGTCATCGAAGATTGGTCACGAGAATATCCAGAAACTTCTATCGACGCTATCATCAAGAAAGCTCCTGAAGTACTTAAAAGCAAACTCAGAAATGATGAAAGCACAGCAAAAGATCTAGGACGAAGAATAATAGGGAAATTCACTCAAGGTGGAGCGTATGATCATAAACAACATCACAGTCGATTAATCATGGACAAGACTGAATTGGATCTTATTGTCGCTGATGCAGCCACGAACAACATGTTCTGTAACCGCAAAGATGTGTTTCTGTCAAACGGGGAAAAACTAGGGACTGTTTTTAGTTATATTGACGGAGAATCATCTCAGTACATACATTTGAGATCTTCGATGCTGGCTTATGTATCCATAAATTTGTTGTCGATGATCAATAGATTCCCTGTTGCCGCAGTGAGAGTTGCAACGGATTCATTTTATATTGATAAAAAACACTCAGCGCTGTTGGATAATGTTATATCGGATGATCCATCGTGGGGCTCGTGGAGAATAAAGAATGAAATGTTACACGGATATTGTAAATCGGCTGATGTTGAAATCGAGGATGAGTATCGCAGCGCAGAAATATCTTCGATGGTTTCGTCGGGGGCAACTTCGTTGTTGCCGCCGGTGCACGATCCTGTTACAAGACACAAAACAGTTTATCTGAACGGTCCTGGTGGTTCTGGTAAAACAAGTCGAGCGATTGAATTATTTAGAAACTCTGACATGATTGTGCTAACACCCACACACAGACTTGCCAGGGAGATGAGACAACGGGATGTTAACGCGTGCACGTATCACAGTTTTTTCAAATACAGCGGCGGCACGTGGACACCTGAACGAATGGGAACGAAATATATTCCCGAGAAAATCATCTGGGATGAGATAGACACTGTGCCGTTGGATACATTAAAACAGTTTCTGGATTGGCTGCTAAAGAAAAATACCGCAGTGGTGATGTGCGGCGATCATGGTCAACCACCCCCATTTACAGGTGAATCTCCACACGAGTGGCTGAAAACTTTTGTAGATTATTATGAGGAAATAACTAACGATGTTAGAGCACTCGATGAAACGCTGAAAGAGTTTAAGGCACTGATCAGGCTACAAACCAATAAAGTCCAGTGTGAGATAATGCGTGAAATAATTCCAGAGACTTCGCTGAGCGACTTTTGGGAAACGTGGAAACCAGGTGATTTAATTGTGGCAAGTAGAAAGATAGTCAGGGACACACTTCAGCAGCGGTTATTTCAGTTACATCAGAAGAAATTTCCCATGTTGCCAGTGCCGTTGTGTTATAGACCAGCTGATACGCGATTGCAGAATATTGATGTTGATATTCCAGGGCGCCTGACTGCGTCGGGTCCGGAGAAACAGAATTTAGTATTAAATGATATTGTCACAGTTGATGTTGATGCTGTTGAACAGGCACTGAAAATGAGCAAATCCCCGTGGACGCTAGGATACGCTATGACCATCCACAGTTCGCAGGGACTAACTATTTCAGATACAACAGTTTGGATTGTTGATGATCGCATCGAGTGGTCAAATTTAGTTTATTTAGCCGTGTCAAGAGTAAGAAGGATAGGTCAGTTACGAAGAATTGTATTAGATGATGTTGTCAACGACAGCTCAATCGCTGATGACACAATAAGAAAGAAATTAGCCGGTTACAAACAGAGCGACAAAAAAATGGTAGAGAGTTTGATCCCAAACAAAGTTTGGATGTTGAATTTGTAATACAATTACAACAACAGCAGAATAATCACTGTGCGAGTTGTAATTGTTTATTGCTGTGGCAGTATTCGAAAAACGACCCAAGGCAATTCACCGTAGATAGAATAGATAGCAGTCGCGGTCATACACGTGAAAATGTGATGTTGACCTGTCTTGAGTGTAACCGACGCAGAGGTGTTGCTGCAGTTATTTAAATGATTGAATCACTTCAGTGCGGATCACTTTAGTGATCGGGGTGGTAATTGTGTATCCTCGGGAATCACCTGAAGTTGCTCGCGTTTAAATCCGCGTTGAGGAGCAGTCGAATCTAATCTGTAGATTGCGTTTCTCCCAGTTGATCTGGTTATGCTGGATATCTTATGTGTAGTAACACTCCATGTGGGATCGGTTGCTCTTTTTTTTCCTCCTTCTAGTTCGCCTGGTTCGTATAAATACCTAACGGTGACATTACCCAGCAGTGGGGACGCTAGCGTCCCTGGCTGCGTTGAAACATTTTGTTGCTGTTGTCCGCGTTCACTGACGCGGGGTATATATTTTTTTGTGATTGCATTTACAGGTCTCATGTTTGTTGTTCTGGTAATTTCATTATTCAGTGCGGCTATCACGTTTGGCAGTCTTGCAACCCATTCACGAGATCTCGTATCGTAAATGAATTCCCTCGCGTACTGGTATCCGAATAATCTCTCAGCGAGTGTTCTATTAAATCGCTCAACAATTGCCTGATCCCGATGAATTTCAGTATGTCCTCGTCGTATGGTAACGTTATGCTGCTTTGTCAGTGATGACACCGCGCCCTGAAATTCCTTGCCAGGATCAACTTGTAATAATCGTGGCCAGTTTAGAGGTCCTCGTTGATAAATTCGTTTAAACGCAGAGGCGACTTCGGACGCTGTTTTAGTCGCTAACGGTTCTGCTTCTTTGTATCTACTGGCAACATCAACTACTGTTAGCGCGTATTTGTATATTTTTCTACGGACAGTATCATGAGGCAGGAATAGTATGTCAGCCTGATGAACTTCATTGGGCACACTAACATCAAAATGTGCAAAGTTGATTTGTCGAGGTGGTGGTAAGTAGATTTGCCATATTGCTTGTTTTGATAGCCAATTTTTGGCAACCTCGCGTGTTACTGATGCCGCGTTGGCGAGTTTATTAATTGCTGAGTTACCTCTCCAGTATCCGATTGGGGAATAATAAATCGCTTGCATTTTTATTTAATTATCCAGCGCCTAATACTAATTTAGATTTCATCGCTGATCTTACTAACCAATTAGCGAGTGACTCCTTAAATGATTTATTTTTTATGGCGCTTAGTGCATGAATTAATTTCACATCCGCGATATGCCTGTCTTGTAGATCTTTACTTCGATAAGCAACATCATGTATGTGACACGCTGCGTCGATAGCGTTTATCGGATACTCTCCCGGTTTTGGTTTAGATTGTTCATCAAGTCTGATATCTAGTCGGGTCCCTGGACCGCAGTAATTGTATCCTGGGAGATGTTTTTCTCCGGGATACTTTGCCCAGGGAGTTCCGGGGAGCTTTCCAAGTTTGGCTGCAATGTCACCTCCGCTAAATTCTCGCTTTTTTTTTGAAATCTAAATTTTTTTGTGCCACATCGCGTACACTTACCAGAAAGTGCTTGTCTGTTATTTTTTGTTGTAATGGTTGTTAGATCATTCGTAGGGGTTCGTGCCTTACACTTCACACAATATAGATCCATAATTATTATTCTTTATATACAAATGGAAATTACAGATTTTTCTGCGACAAAAAAGAAAGAGCCAGTTAAGCATAATTCAGTGCTACCAAACTCTATCCGCGCGATTATAATTGGGCCATCCGGTTCAGGTAAAACACAGCTGTTGCTGAACTTGATAATGAAGTGGATGAAATGGGATAAACTGTATTTGATAGCTCCATCTGTAGATGATCAACGATGCTATAACGTTATAAAAGATTTTAATGAGAGTGCAAGCGCGCTGAGTAAAGACGGTGAGGATGTTGTTGAATTTATCACTGATATCGAAGAAGCCCCCAGCGTCGAGGATCTTGATGAATCAATTAACAACCTAGTAGTGTATGATGATGTTATGTTGGACAAGCAAAAAAATCCCGCAAGAATATTTTCCCGGGGACGTCACAAAAACACTGATGTGATTTATGTTACTCAGCGTTATACACAAATTCCTAAAGTAATCAGGGATAATTGTAATCTTCTTGCGATATTCAATGGAGTTGATACACATACACTGAGAAATATTCATCAAACCTGGTGTGGTGGCGATATGGATTTAAATAAATTTAAAAATTTCTTCAGTCATGCTCAAAGAAAACCTCACGGATTTGTGACAATAAATTTACACGATCCCAGAACAAGATACCGTATTGGACTTGATACACTATTTGCAACATAAAAATGTTTTTCCTTGGAAACTCATTTCCCAGAGCAGCAGAGGGGATGGACCCGACCCATGGATTTTTCAATAACGACCCCGCCACGGAAACTGTTTCAGATTTATTGAAGTAACCCAAGTTGTCAGTGCAAACTCAACGAGTTTGTCCCTGGAAACTCTTCGAGTTTTCGGGGGACATTTTTTTTTGTCCTGTATTCTGAATAGAAGGGTTTATTTCGTCGAAATAAGCCCTCTATCGAGGAATAGTTTCCTGGAGGGGTTTATTGTGCAAAAAGTTTCGGTCTGTACAGCCCCTCTGCTGCTTCGTTGAAATCGGTCGTCTGGTTGGCATTACCTCTAGTAGCAATCGAAGCAACTCGAATCCGATACGTCACGCTTAGACCACGTGTGGAGAGTCTGGAAGAAGTTCACATGGCAGAAGTGCTGCGTGCACACGCGTTGGTCTCCTGCAGCTTCAAGCACCGTGCCTATGTATAATTACATCGTGTAGCAGCGTAATCAGGCCATGTTGACGTCATCCACGTCCTCAAAAAGAATCTCTGCCCAAAGGCGAATTCATCATCATCCAGAATGGTATCTAGATATCCCAAAAGAACCAACAACGAAGCAGTCAGTAATACAGCGCTTCCCCATCGATCTGGGTCTTCACAGTTTTTGGCGGTGGGACATATTGCAATTCCTGCAACTCTTTGGTCGTTTGGGGTGGTTGTCCAGCACCAGGCACGTGCCGAGCTCTTTGGCAAGATTCTCCTACTGTCTTTGCATAGGTTGCACAGTAAACTGACCACCTCCTCTGAAGAAACAATATCAAGCACGAACTGCACAACAGTGCTGGCGATTCTTGCACCAGTCTCAATATCAGGGCGGCATGCGATGGATGAAAGCTTGATTCTGATGCAGCTACGAGCATGGACGTCTGGATGCAAGAATTTCTTTCGCAAATGCTTACTTAGGCAGTTGGCATAGTCCGACGAATGCTTTCCAAACGACTCTAGTATCTTGCTGTACAGCCTGCATCGTACGGAGTATTCCTGGTCTTACTTGCGTATGTAGGTACCGGCATTATCGCCAATGGTATCAGTGTTTTCCAAAATAGTCGGTGCTTCGCTACGCGGCAAACGGGCTATGTCGCCCTACTCTCGAATTGTACACAAGATACTCAACTAGAGCTTTCCTTTCGAGCGCTTCGAAGAAATAGCTGGTGTAGCGATAGAGTTTATGCTGTAGCCGCACTACAGTAGGCAGCATTTGCGAAATGTTTGCACGACGTCCATAGTTGATGAAGTATCCGCATTTGCTAGAATAGTTGTCGAAGGCTTTGTGCAACATATAGGCTGTCGATATATTCCCATGACAACAAATGTCATTTGCGATGTTTTTGGATGCCACGAAGCATATAAATTTGCCAAGAAAGCGCAAACTGGCAGATCGAAAAAGGGTGGTTGCGCTGGGGTTAGCGGTTTTTTGACTAATAGGCCAAGTAGTGGTTTCAGCAATAGCCCGTAGGTTCCAGTCCAACATGTTAAAATGTGGTGGTTGTCACCTATGATTGTCAGAAGTTGCAGTTGTCCTCCTAGTACAGCAAACATTAGACCAGCAAGTTGTTCTCCACCGCCGCCAGTCAAACAAACAAAAAAAAAAAAAAGGTGGAGAACAACTTGCTGGTCTAAGCAAACATATGATCTAGCCGCTGAAACACCACAAATAAAGCCCTGCATCGCACATCGCAATTCAAAACAAGTACAAACTGCATTCCACATCGCAGTACAAAATATTTAATAATAATACTATTGCAGGGAAACTTCACATTATTTAGAAAGATTGAGAGACAGAGAAGTAAAGGTTTAAACATCTGGTACGTGTTTCATCAAGATTGGTACCTTTCTGTGGTATAATTAAATGCCTTCTTAGGCAGTGCACAACCCCCCCCCCAAAAAAACACAATCATACACAAAACGAAAATACCAATAAATCTTGTGTTACTGACTTGTGTGCTTTTGTTGTTCATGGAAGAAATATTTTTGTGGCTTCTCAGAAATACAGATGATTGCACATCCATCTTGATGCATCATATGTCATTTTTACTTTTTTCTGATTAACGACTTCTAGAAATAAATTTGACATGGCTTATATATATATATATATATATATATATATATATATATATATATATATATATATATATATATATATATATATATATATATGTATATATATATATATATGCAAAAACGCAGAAAAATACCTTGTTTGACTACGATGTCTCCGCATACAACACACACTTCCAGCTACATTATAGTGCGCGCGCGCGCACACACACACACACACACACACACAAGAGTGGATAGGACTCAAGTGGTCATCATACCACCAATCTATGCTTCTTTTTTCAGTCAAACAATATTGGAATATATATATATATATATATATATATATATATATATATATATATATATATATATATATATATATATATATATATAAATGTTATAATCATACTAACTCACAAAATCTGGAATTTGAGTTTTACTTTTTAAAGTTTGTGATTGGTTGAAACAAATATTCAAGCTCAAACACAGTCTCAGAAATTGTATAGTTTCTAGACATGGAGACCTTCTCACTAACACACTAACTGTCTGAACAATACAGCAAAACTGCATAGCTGTAGAAAAAAAAAGGAAAGTGAAAAAAAGGAATAAAAGGAATGTCGTACATTCACGAAAATTTGTTTTTCAAAAACTAAATCGACACAGAACAGAGGGAAAAAAGTTGAAAAAAGTTTATTAAAGTCTTTTTTAAAAAAAACATCAAGTATGCGTTCTTAAAGGAAAATATACTGATCTCAATTTCTAGTGATATATAAATTTTCGACGTTTGCATTGAAGGAATCAGGAGTCAAACTTTCTACAGCAGACGTTGGTAACCGTTCCATCTATGAACATTTCGGGGGTGGGGGTAGGAATGTGTTACAGTATTTTGAAGACAGCGTTAACTTTCAACAATCGCTTAGTAAGTTAGAACTTTGTGATAAAGATTGGTTGATATAAACATCCATTTGAATGAATTATGGCACGGTTTCAAAATAAATTGCCATCGATAAAACTAGTCCCTTGAGTCCTTCCAAACTGACATACATTGCATAATCTATAGCTATTGAGTGCTTCCAGTCTGAGTGCATTGCATAATTTATTGACCATTTGACATTAACAGATAACCGGTCAGCACATATGGCATCAAAGAAAACAAAAGATACTACTATATTGCAGTTTGTTCTGTTGTTTTTTTTAAAAAATAAAATGCAAGAAAATAATTTATTTTAATTTTTTATTAAAAAAACACTGAAAAACTTAACATGGTTGTAACAAATAATAAAAAGAGGCAGCAGAGAAAATGTTTCCACGGAATTCGATTTTAAGTCTTCTGTTGCACGACCCAATCACTCTTACTAGCGAACTGACCATGACAAAATAAATAAGATGGAATATCCAGAAAATGCCCACATAAGCAAGTCTGACAATGCATGATTTATTGGGGAGGGGGTCATTGTTTTTAAGCAGCTTTTTATGCTGAGCACATTCAAGGACCCATTTCATTTATCATTTAATTTAAAGAGTTTTACTGACAGATTCTTTGAAGAAAATGTTGTCCAGGTACTTCCTTGTGTACCAAGGTAAATAATGTTAGGAAGTCTGGAAAACTCAGTATTAAATACAAATGAAAATTTAAACTTATAGCTGCAGTCTCCCTTATTTTGCAGAGTGCGCGCGCGCCCGTGTGTGTGTGTGTGTCATTTTTAATTCAGATATAAATATGCAAAATTATGCCAAAAGAATTTGATTTTGCTTAATCTGATTTTAGGGTTCAAAAACAGACATGCATTTTTCTTCGACACTAAATTAATGCATTTTGTTAAATTTAATTAAAAATTTCAGTATCAGAGATAATATTTGAGTCTTCAAAGTGTTATGAAAGGATATGTATCTTTGATTAGAAAATGTATTGGAATATCTTCCACCCAGTGATCTGTTAAAAACTGTTGGAATAAAAATAGACAGTGCTCCAACTATACAGATAAAAGAGGAGCGTACCTCCACCCTTTATGTCTTCTCCTCTGATTTCTTGCCTTCCCCTGCCTTTCACCTCAGATTTCGAAGTACGTATTTTAGACTGTTAGTTTTAAAGAATTCACTTAATTTATTTTACTGTATATGATACAAAATGAGTTTCCTCTTTTTTGTTTTAACAGCTCAAAAAAATTAAAAAATAAAAATAAAATATTCTAAATTTTGTCATCAAACGTTTAATCTTTGGTCTTAAAAGCTGCACCTACGCTGGAAGAAAAAGTGTTCCTTTCATGAATGGTGCCCTTCGTCCTCCCCTCTTGTAAACAGTCTTAGCTGATTGGCTTTCGTATTGCTAAATATAATCAACACTTAAGTTGGCCGCAGCAGATTTACCCATCATGCTCTCCCTTCCACGGATTTGTTTCTCTCCATACTATAAATTTATAGTTGGAATCTGAAAGATGTTGGAAAAGTATAGCAAAGGCAGTCACAACATCCCAACAGGCTACTGTAGCTCGTTAACGGAAGTAGATGAGTCTGCACATAAAACGGTCGAGCTACTTTTGTAGATTTCATGTTTGCTAGCCAAGTTAAGTTATTTCCAGTCTCTCGCCTTTCAATACAGTCCTCTTAAGCTCATGTAATAAGCATGCGCGCCATTTGGTGGACTGCAATGAACGCCATCGAAATGAAGACACTCCTTTAGAAACGCTGAAACAAACTCTCGGTCAAGCGAGAAATTTACTTAAGAAACTTGTAAACACTGTCAATTAAAGATGGTGAGATCGAGAAGGAAATCACTCAGAAACCCAAGTTATAGCATTAGTGTCTGAACTATGGTCCCTCTTAGACTAAGCCAAAATTCGACATAAGTTACCGATAAAGACTGAAGTTAACGGTCGAGTCATTACAATGAGCAGCAAACTTACTCAAACGGCACACAAAAGAATGGCAAATAATTAAAATAGTTAACGGCGCCATCGTTCGATTAGAAGAAACGAGCAGAAACTTTTCAAACTGAGGGTAAAGATTTACAAAATTAAGACATTAAAACATTTAAGATGGTGTAAAGGATACTGTGACGGAAACTCGCATCAGAACATCTGCATTTTTCATCAAGTCCAGAAAGAAACGACGGATGTAATTGATCGACATCGAGAACTATATTCTGAACTACTTTCGTTCATATGGAACAATATGGCAGCAGAAAGAGACGAAGTCACAATCAAAACATTTTGCCATGCTCCAGAGTCGAATCACCAAAATACATCAAACTTATGTGTATTTCTACAACCATTTTCGAGGTTATTTAACAACAAGAAGGAAATGTCTGAGCGATGTTCCGATTGGGTAAAATGGAAAGAAAAACCACGAAGTAAACAAGATTTTGATTGCTAAATTGCAAAGAAAAGGAAACGGTCTGATGAGGAATAATAAATTTACAGTTATTGAGTAGAACCGAACATTAAAGTGCAAAAAAAAAATATATATAAATTTTATCTTTAACTACAAAATAAGTGTGCCTGTACATAAGAGAGCTCTTGCTGCAAGTGGTGTAAACCTGTGATTGGGCTGGAGGGGCCAGCTCACACAATAAAACTAAATTATAGCCAAAACCAAAAATTGAATGGGAGGCATAAGGGGACTGACATAAAACTTCCTTCTAGATCTTGTTTTAAATTCTTTTTGATATGCTGTTAAAAAAAAACTTTAATCTCTTGCAGTTAATAGATCTCTTGTGTTTTTGTGATTGTATGTATGTTGTTATTATTGTTTTAGATAAGTGCCCATAAGGTAATTTATGAGGATTAAAATGTACCTGCCAGATTAACAGTTATAGTTTCATCCCAGAAATAAAAGCAAAAATTAACCTAAATTAAAATTGTATTTTGAGCTAGATAGTACCCTTCTTCAACTTACTCGACAGCTCTCACATTGTTCTTTCCTTGAGTTTCTGCTTGTGTCGAAATCACTGCAATGAAAATATTCTTTTTGAAAATAATTTAAGATCCTTTCCTTGCGGCTTCCCTCGAATCAAATTTCAGTTCCAGTTTTTTCTTAAATACAATTTTCTTCCAACAATTCTGGTTGCATATCAATCACTGTTATCGTTGAAAAAATTGGAAAATTTTCTTTATCATTTTGTTATTTCTCATCCTCGTCTGTAGTTAGTGATATATCATAAGCATTTCATAATACAAAAATGTCAGCTTGCAATATGCCCATGGAAGACTGCACTGTTTATACAGGTGTTATTGTCAGCGGCTGAAGTGTCGAAACTTCGTGACGGGCACTTGTAAGCTCAAGTCGTCGGCACATATAGGTGGATAAAATAATGGCACGAATAAAGTAAATATTGCCTTTTCTAAAGAGAGTAAATAAGAGCTAAATGCAACCGATGTGTTCGTATTGAACGTGAGAAGAGAGAATGTTATATATCAACCACTGGTATCTAGGATAGCACAAGCTGAGTATCTCCGGGGGGGGGGGGGGGGTACTCGAGTCAGGCGCACCAGTAGGATTTTGTAGAATCTTAAAGACAAGTTAAGTGGAATCTTACTTTGAACAATTCTTATGTGTTAACACAATGGTAATGTGTTGACATATTCATATGGAATCCTTTGTAGTTAAACCATTCTGTGTTCGTTTCTTCATTTGCTTTTATCCCCCCTCTAGTAGAAAATCGGTGGACTCCAGCTACCGCTTTTTATTTCACTATCGCACTTGTAAATGTTTATTTGTATGCAGCTGATAGTCTTTTGTTGAAATTTGAATGATTCAATGTTGAAGCTTATCTAAAGATATTAGCAACCGACAAAACAAAATGATTTAGGGCTTCATAAAAGCAACGGTATTGTTGGTGTGGGTACACAATATTACATACCAGACAGACTCGAAGTTGGAGCGTTTTCCTGTTTTACTTGTCAAAAGTTTCTGTTGGTTGGATAGAATGCAAGTATCGAATTTGGTCCATGTAGTGACGGAGTAATTTAAATTTATTCATATCACTACATCAAAGTATTTGCACATTTATGGTGTATGCATTCAAACCTAGCATTGTCTCAGCGTGGAGAAATGGCCGAGGCAGAAGCGGCTGACGCTTCAAATGAAGATGAAACTAAATCTAAAGGGTCTAAAAGTGCGCCTGTAAGCAGGAAAAAGGGAAAGAAACAAGAGCGACAGTTTGATTGGCCGAAGAAAAACTATTTTGAAGTGAAATATCAAGACGTAACCGACGCTCCTATGGTACACAGTCTCTCTCGCTCTCTCTTTCTCTCTCTCTCTCTCTCTCTCTCTCATTGAACATTGATTTTTAACCCCTTTAATGTTCACAGGAATAAAAACAGGACCGTGAATGCGACAAAATTACCTGCGATTTTTGGAAATCGTTATTGTGTACAAAACGTAGAAAATTCTAATCCGTCTCTTTACTTTAAAAAAAATATTCTAGAATTGCACGTAGCTTCCCGCAAGATGCGTTCAACTCGATACTGAGGTGATGTACAACAGCTAGTCTTTGCAGAATGTACCCGTTATTGTGCATGCGTTACGGTCGGCATTACACTTGCATATCTACAAGATGTCTCTGAAACGGTTTCAACAGTTGTTTTTAAAAAAATTGCAAGGAGTCTTTCTTCAGCAAAAAAAATCTTAAGAACTGGCTAATGACATCGTTTTCAATGTCAAAAGTGGACTTAGAAGTTTGTATGATACTGTAATATTCCACATCCATTGTTAGCTAGATAGATACAAGTATTAAACCGTTTAACCAAACCTTGCCAACGCTGGAAGGTTTGTTAGGAGGGTCTCAAATACTGATTAGGTTTTTTCGACCTTCGCCTTATTATCAAGGTCACACGCGACTTTGAGTTGTCATGCTAGTATATGTACCATACGTATATTTTTTGCAAGGCATCTCAGAGGCCATGTTGAGATTATTTTTAGGGAAGTTCAAATTTGGTAGGCGTGTTTCTCTTCATTTGTAGATGACCTTGTTAGATTTTCAAACTATTTGAATGGCTTTTCTCGATACCTTTTGTAAAACAAAAAGCGTATTGATTATTTGTGATTGCCAGTCTATCCGTCCGTCCGTCCATCACGCCCATTCCTTCTTCAGTTTTAGACAAAAGTTTCCCAAACCTGGGGAACTTGCTTGGCTATAAAAACTGGTGCGATACTTGTTTCGCTTCTAGCTCCTATCCCTCTTGGATATCAGATAGGTGTCGACAGATCAAATGCCCAAAAGATGCAATTACTACCACTATATTTTGATGAGGTTTTTTGTTTTTCCAGACGTGAAAGGCGAATTCTTTACATTGAACAAGTTCTATCCATATCCCAAGGGACTTGGCTGCCGAGTCAGTGATGAGAAACCACTGATACCTCTGTACCAAAATTACAGAGACACGTTTTGAGCATGGGAAATTGAATTCACATATGCAACCGATATTGTCCACATAAGTTTTGGACTCTTTGTGCGGAGGCGATTCGGCGGTTTGTGTGTGTGTGTGTGTGTGTGTGTGATCATAAATAAATTCAAAACGAGTGCGGAAACACCAAAAACGTTTCCTACAGTGAGTTTTATTTTTAAGTTTGATGGCTAAAATTATGCCATGGAAAGACATAAAATGCAGGACCTTCCAGGGACGCCAACCAAGGGTTCTGACCCATATACCCCTTCCCTACCCCCCCCCGGCCGTATTCTTGGATTTATGCGTGTGCAGTCCAAACCTTGATAGCACAGTTGTGCTAACACCCGCTAACATCCATTAAATTACACAGGCATACTTTTACTCCTATGCAAATGACCTAATTGCACGCCAGATCAATAATTTTGGATCTGTAGCTCGCGTGAGGTAAGTTCAAATGAACATTGTTTCCATTGTCCTCCATGGATCTTCAACCCCACCCCCACCCCCACCCATGGGACCAGTTCAGGTAAACTTGTCCAAGAGCAATCTGGCGTGAAGGGTTTTCACTTGTATAATTTGTGTGACATTCAAATGAATTTTGTGATCTTGATCCGTTTTTGGATGTTCGCGTTAGTATGTTTCCTATAATATTTATGGAAGCGGTCGTTAATATGTACATTAAAATTGTAGGGAAATTCATATTGACGTAAGTAGAACCATTTCGAAGCATTATTTCTTCTCTTTCAGAAAAGCTTGGTCCATCGGCTTGTTTACATAGGTAAACTGAGAGCGGACATTCCTGATAGGAACGAGGTTGGAAGTAAGTCATGCTTTTGATGTCGATGTCAGTTTTCTCTTCACTACCAGAGGCGTACTAAGGGTAAATGGAGTCGGGGAGGGGGTGGGGAGAGTGGCGTGAATGGCTCCCAGGACGACGATGATGGCCCAAGGGCCCAAAATACGAGGTCCCAAGGGCCGAAGCCGGGGGAGGGGCACTAGGGAAGGACTAGTGCCCCTCCCACCAGCTTGGCAACAGCCCCCCCCCCCCCGGCTAATACGCGACTGTTCACTACATACGATATTGTTAATTATTTCAAGAACCATTTTTACCAAGTAATTCTCGGTGAAAAAAAGAAAACAGTCCATGCAATTTTCAAACATCCACTCGTTCTTGCGTGCCTTTGTGAGAGTATATGTAGGATTAAACCATTCGATATATTCAGTAGATGTGCACCGCGTTGTTATTGTTATTACTTTCTAATCAGTCCCTTTCGATAGTGTAAACTTGTTTAGGTGGGACGATGGGGTTAGCAGTAACGGGAGAGCATAGCATCAAAACAGCATGAATTACTACGCGTTGCCTTGGGGCAGTATAAATAACCGAAGACAGCACTAGGGCCATCTTCGGTAGTCAAGGTTTTGATATGATAACATGTTCTACCTAAGGTTGTCATATCGGAACCTTGGCTAGCTTTTTATTTTTTGCTAAACCAACCCAACCCCAACCCCCCAACTTACTCGAAATAGCGAGATGTTTAGTCGAAATCAGGAGTTAGAATCTTGAAATTTTTACTTAGTATCTCAAAACATTTTAGTGTCTCGAATTTTGAGATATTATCTTGACTTTACTGTGTATCTAAAAATTTCGATTTAGAATCTCATAATCTTAAGTTCTCGAACGTTCTGGTTAATAACTCGACAGTTTAACTTAGTATCTTGAAATTTCGAGTTAGCATCTCAAAATGTAGATGTTAGTATTTTTGAAATTTCGGCCGAGTAAATTTTATGTTAGCATCTCGATATTTAGTATCTTTGAAATTTCGAGATAATGAATTTCTTGATACACAAAGTAAATCAGTCCTCTTGGCCCGAATGCTATTTCGTTATGTAACATAGTCCTTGGGCAGAATGAATAACCAAGCAAAGCGCTGTGGCGGTCCAGTCAACCGAACTTAAGTTGGAGTAGTGTGATTTAGTTTAGTATAAAGGCGGAGAATATTTGTCACTGAGCATTCTGTTAGTATGGTTAGATGAGTAAGGGTAGGGTAAGAATGAAAAATTTGAAAATAGCGCTGGCGCAGACAAAATAGCGGAGCATAGGCCGAGAACATGTAACGTGCAAATTTATGTATTAAAAAAAGGCAGTGAATGAATTGAATAATGTATTGTTTTGCAAATCAAACTTTAATTTAGCATTGTATATTCAGAAATGATTTGTGAAATTCACTGTTTTGCAGATCATTATGAAAGACTACTGAAGAACTTGCAGAACGTATTCCAGACAGAGCCCATTACAGGGCTCCTCCTTGTATATCTGAAACATATCGTCCATGTTCTAGAGGTAGGACATATATATATAATGTGTGTGTGTGTGTGTGTGTGTGTCTACCTACATACCTACACTTTGGCTACCAGAGATTTAGAAAAATTTGAATGCTAAATTAGACTTTGATCCATCTTAGCTTACGATTTGCTATCACAGAATTTGCAATATTTTTTCCAATAATCAATACGATCAAATTGAGGTCCCCTCCCTCCGTTTTTACTATCATTACAAGTGAGACGTGGTAGCTCAGTTGGTATAACGCCTGGCTCATAATTCAAGGGTTGTGGGTTCGACACTCGCCTAGGTCAGCCGGGATCATGAGTCTCGGTGTATTATTAGAAAAAGGCACTTAGCTACCATTGTCTTTGCATGATAATGTGTTTAAAGTGCCGTTAAAATCAGCAAGAATAAACCAAAAACAACTCACCATATTGATAGGAGAGAGACAGACAGACAGACAGACAGACAGAGTAATACGTGTATTTTTTCCTAATGTGCATTCTGCTAATTTTTTTAATAGAAAACGTTCGGTATTTCAGGTTTCGACGGACATGGTGACTGAGATTATGCGAGATGTAGTCCACAATCAGGTTGCAAGAGATGGCTTCCTAGAAAAGGCGAAGATATTGGTCATTTCTCACGATATATCCTTTGTTTGCAAAGTCAGATAGGAGAAGGGTGCAGTGTTGTTTTTTAAAAAAAGAATCACACAGCCCTTTTTTGTTATACCGTTCATGAATGATTTTTAAAAAAAAGGACTGAGAGTGGATTTGAGAATCGTTAGTTTAGCGTCTTTCTATCTAAATAAAGTACTAATATAATTTGTTGTTTGTTAGCAAAAGCATCATTGCAAGTGAAACAAACTTTCCATACTATAATGCTATTTAAAAAACTGTAGCAAAATTATTTTAACAAATGGAACAGACTTTTCATGTTTTAATACTATTAATAAAGCTGTAGAGTATCATAACAGGTGGAAGAGAGTTATCGTATTATAATGCAATTTACAAAGCTGGTGCAAAAGTATCCTAACAGGTGAAACAGACTTTCCTTATCATAATGCTATTTTTAAAGCTGTAGCAACATTATCACATCAGGTGGAAGAGAGTTACCATATTATAATGCTATTTATAAAGCGGTAGCAAAAGTCTCATAAGTACAACAGACTTTTCCATATCACAATGCTATTTTTAAAGCTGTAGGAACAATATCATATCAGGTGCAAGAGTTACCATATTATAATGCTATAAAGCTGAGCAAAAGTATTGTAACAGGTGGAACAGACTTGCCATATTAAAATGCTATTTATTAAGCTGAAGCAGGGTTTAATTAAGTTACCTGAACCGTGAAAGAAATCATCGACAGTCGCATCTGGATGCATGGTGTAAATCTTCCTATCACTTGTCATCTTCGCTAGCCAAGGTTTGGATATGATAACCCGATCTACGTACAATCTTGGCTAGCGAAGACGGTCAGTTGTATGACAAGCTAGGATGACTCCAACTAAATACATATTCTGCAAGATGCAGGTAGTATCACTGAATTGATGTTCAGGAAAAGAAACCTGATACATATGGAAAACTGGTATCTGGAATGGGGGATCAGTTACCTTTGTAAATTAACACGCAAGGTCGGCATCCCATCATGAACTCAAATTCAGAAATGTACAGAGCAGTGTTTTAATAATCACCACCATCATCATCATCATCAATAACAGCATTAGTAATGGTTTTAATCGTGGATTACAATTAAAGATTCAGCCAGCCTTAACAGCTTTCAAATATCCAACCGATTGTATCAGCAGTGGGGTATCCGTATGTTGGACATTCAGTCAGCACGACTCGAGTCATACGAGTCATCTGAGGGAGCGGAAAAAGTAGTGATTGATCTTTTGGCTCAGCTGCTGAAACTGGGCAACAAGCTGGCAACCACACCAAAGGTTCTCTCTCTCTCTCTCTTTTTCCTTTCTTCTCTCTTTTTTAGACCATAAATAAACTCCATTTCTTACCTCAGGCCCAGCAGATAGACTACATCAGTTTCCTTCAACAGTCAACTATGAGATGAAGCCATCTTGGCTGCTTTTGGCACAGCTAAATTTATTTAAGATAACTTGCCATTTAATTAGGTGATTTCTCTGCCATGCTGACATGTTTTGTGGGTCAAAAGGGCCTAGAGTTTGAATAAGCTTTAATTTAACAAAGGACAGGTTTGTTTATTCATACCTGATTGGTGACAAAGATAAAACATCTTAGAATAACAACCGAGGACATTTTAAATTCAAATTCAGATACTGAAATCTCATTAGTTGTAGGAAAATTCATTTGTAAGAATAGAGACAGAAGGAATATATGGAACTTTGTCTATTTGTGAGGTATTATAGTTAGTGTGGTTAGCTGGATTTAAATTCTATGGAATAATTCTGATATGCAATATGACAGAACCATTAGGTAGCACAAACAGAGAATTGTAATTTGTATTGTAATAGATGAAGATGACACATATGTGAGGAAGTGAAATTTGTTTTAAAACTGGGGGGTGTATCCTTAAACAGGTGTGGCATATTGTGTATTAGGTTTGACAATTCTTTTTTTAACATACTAGTGGTGGTTGTTACATATGGATAAAGAGACTGTTTTCTGTCTTTTGTGACTGTGGACACACTTCCTATCCATACAGCAAACAATGCAATGCAAAATGTTAGTACAAACCTGAAAAATATCTTAGATCATCATGAATCTCAAAAAGGAAGATGCAGTAAAACAACAGACTGATTTGCTTCTGCTTCAGTTCTATAACCTAGAAAATGATTTATGTATTGTTATTATAGCTTGTATTTATTTACATGTATTAATTTATATTTTGTGTGTATTGTCAGATAATTGCTTATTATATTCCTGCTTCAAGAAGAGAGCTTAAACTGAGTTCACTTTGTCTCTTATTCCATGATTGCTGACTGAACTTATGGTCCTTTTACACTGGGAGTGTATTTTGTGTACAAGCCTGTGTCACACATAAACACTGCATTGCTGTGACCCATCCTGCTGGACTTATTAAACTGCTTAAATTCAATTCCAGGCTTTAATGATAATACCTTTAATTACCTCTGTAACAAGGACATGGAGGGTGCATCGTGGGATGCATATTATTTTGCAAAATAACTTAATTACTGTGACCTACTTTACATGATGTAGTAAAGGTTGCTTAAAATTGTTTTCAGCCTTTTTTCACTGATTTACACAACTGATGGTGCATCATGTGGAAAATGTGAGTTGAATATCATATTTTTGTCACTTTCAGACCCTAATTCAATCATGTTTACCTATGCCTCTAAACTTGCAGTGATCATAGTCTATTCTTATTATGGTGTGTTGCATATCAAACTTTGCTCAATGGGACATACTTTCCATCATTCATTTAAATTACTTAAAACCATGTTCAAACTCAAATTAGAATACCTTTACATTTATTACCACTGCACTTGCACTGTGGATGCATCTTAGAATAAAGAGTGTCACAGAGAAACTGAAACACACTTTCCAGGATGTATTCAAAATTGCTGAATCTCCTTTATATTCAGCATTCCTGACAACACTTATTGCCATCAGACTTGCATATAGGATGAATCATTGGATGTAGGTGTCTTGCACACCAAAACTTAGTGTCAGTTACTTATTTTCTAGGTTCATTTACTACTGCATAGAAAACACCAACACATGCTACTTAAACTGGATTATCTTGCTTATTTCTCAACTGATTATTGTTTTAAAAATATGTACTTTCTTTTACGATAAACATTCTCTTTTTTTCTAATGTATGTCAAATTTTTTATTATCATTAATCACATTAAAATCATTTACAGATCTCACTAAAAAGTACAATGGATACCCTTCATGAAAGGTTTCCAGATTTACTGCCACAGCAAGGTATGAGCAAGTTTTCTTTTGTTTCTTTTTTATTTTCTAAATAGAAAGCCCATGATAAAGCATTTTTTCTTCTTCAAAAGATTACTCAAAATAGAACTATTTTCAAATAAACAACCTATTATAGCGATTTGCTTTCAGTTTACAAGTGGGTCACACCTTGTCCCTGTCCCAGAAGTTTGAAGAATCACTGTTGTGGTCAGATATAATCTAAGAGGAATTATTTACTTAAATTATTCATTGTAATTACACAGTGCTCATTGACATTTTGGACTAAATCATTAGTTTGGGATTATTGTGAATTCATTCAATGACATGGATTATATCAATGTGACACAAAAGGATTATTTGTGCATCAACACATTTAAGACTTGTTACATCAGTACATTCAATATTGGAATACATTCAGAACATTCTGTACTTCTGGACTTGTTACAGAACATATAGGATTATCCAGGATTTAATTCACAACAGTGTAAGTTTCTCTTAAATTTTCACTCTGCTACTTAAAGAATGTTGTTGTTGTAGTTGTTGTAGGGTTTAACGCGATTTTTCAGCACAAGATAGGCTATACATGGCGGCCAGTATAATTGGTGGAGGAAGAACCCTGGAAAACCCATGGAAGAACCACCATCCCACAAGAAGCTAATGGCAGACTTTCTCACGTACCCACGTTAGCCGAGCCTGAGACTCGAACTTAAAGAATGAAATTATTTGTTGAATTTTACAAAACTTGTTGGCTTTGCTTTTATGTTACTTAGTTTAAGATCATAGGGTTAACACGACATTCCAGCAGATCAAGGTCTACACTGTTTCCTTGAAATCACAAGCATAATAAACACAAAAGATGATGATAATGCAAATGTATTACCTAACTATTTAATCATACATCTATAGTTCATCTGGTGATCAACATGGATGTTCGATCTGAATTACCACACTGCATAACTGACAGGAAGAAATTTGCTGTTTTCACTAGCGTTCATGCATTGATGCACTGAATCTGGTGTATATATATATATATATATATATATATATATATATATATATATAAAATCACAATTTGCTTTTAAATTCCGTTGACTGTGTTACCAAAAAAATGTTTGGAAAGAGGAGCTATTTAATAAATTCAAAACTGGATTAATTTTTGACAATTTTTATGTTGTTTTGGAGATGCACATGCATTTACAGAAAGAAATACTGCATTAACTAAATAAGATATAACCAAAGTTCCTTCAGAAAGAAAAGGAATTAACTTTAACACTTTGCAGTTTGTTATTTAATTACATGAGCAAGGTACTTAACTTCAATTCTTGAATACAACTGACCCAGCAACCAATAAGGTTCTGCATCAGTACTTGGTTAACCTAATATGGACTGGTGTCCAATCCACAAGTAATCTTTCACTTTCTGTTACTTACTGAAAGGAATATAAAAGATTGATCTTTTAATTTTCAGTTGTGGAAGAAAAGAATTCTGGCTCTGAAAAGCTTGAAAAAATTCTCTTGGTCTGATAGGTAGAATAAAAGACCTTCCCTTTTATCTGCCATTTTAATTTCTTCTGAAAAAAGAATAAAAATATCCTTGTTGAAAAGAAAGTCAAAGGTCACCCTTACCCACCCACCTACCCCCATCTTTACATAAAATGGTTGGAACATAAGCTTTCTCCTTATAAGCTGTACCCAGTTGTTTGGTAGGACATTATTATTTTACATGCTAAAGATTAGGATTTTCAAGTAAAGCCTACCAGATCCTATTAGATAAAACTTAGACTTTCCAACATGCTCCATTCATTGCACAAAAGTTAGATATGGAAAGTAAAAGTAGTCTGAAAATGAAATTGAAAAGCAGGTTGTTTCATATCTCATTTGATGCATTATAACTTTTCTGTTTTCTTTTGCAGAGATTCTTCACTACTTACTTGAAGAGAATGATAGCTGTATGATGTCCCCTAAAGAATACCTTGACTTGTATGAAAAACCATTTGATGTTACTTTAGAAGAAGGTAAATGACATTATCATACAAGTCCAAAAAGTATATTTATACAGACAACGGACAGTTGCAGTTGTTCATTCACACTACCCATCTGTTTTTATGATACAGCAGCCTTAATTCAAAGACAACATTCACTTCATGTAATTTCTCTAAAAACACTAAAATAAAGAACCATCACTCTTTTAACACAATCTTTATTAGACAATTTAAAAATATTTTATTAATAAAATTAAGAATGAAATTTCTAAAGGCTTGAAACATGTCTTAGTACAGTTCATTTGTTAATTACTGTGTTTCATCAGCTTTCTCTTCTTAAACCATTTAGTTTGCATCACTGAAATAAATTTCTACTTTCAACTTATAGGAATGGTGAGCAATTTACTTGTGTAAATATACCCTTGTCCTTCCCATATCCTACACTAACCTCATGATGGAGATGAATTAAATCTATAATGAAAAATGTGCATAACTCATCTGAAAACAGTGTGAATAAAAATACTGATTAACATGATGACCATAATATGGTTAAAGTTTCACAGCAAGCCTCTGAGAGAAGTTGCATTTACAAAATTGTATCACACACTGCATCCAGCTCTCAGCCAGAAAGGGCACAAACTCCAACAAAAATGGTGGGTTTACGAACATTACTAAATTGCATATATACTAAGACTGGCTAACATGCATACATTTCTTTTAATGATGACAATAACATGTAATAAGTTTAACAGCAAACCACTGATAGAAGCTGCATTTACAAAATTATGCCATACATTTCACCCAGCTGTAGGTCAGAAAGGGCAATAACTCTTACAAAAATGATGGGTGTACAATGATTTGTCAATATATGCATCTTTAAATGATGACCACATTATAAGACACATGTATAGCAGAGATTGGTAAATGGATCACAAATCAAGTGCTCTTCTTGACATCAATTGGCAGTGGTGTGATTGAGTGGAGAGCCAAAGCAATCAAATAGCCCAGTGGTGGGGGACCCTTCTACATCTTGATTGGGCTCCTCCCATATTCCAAGTGAGTTGCCCAGTGGGCTTAAAAGAGTGTTATCCAATTTGTAAAAAAGAGAATCTTGTGACTGATAAATTGGAAACTATTATTTCTGTTCTCTGTATTTCACTGGTTACCTTTAATTAGTGCTCAGTTGTCCTTTATGAATAATAATGACTTGTCCCTTGCTTATGCAAACTTGTATCACTGGTTAAATATATCAAGCAGTACATAGTTGATTGTTTTGACAGTTAAGCTATGGAGTTAGCAACTTATAAAAGGCTCCCAATACAGTTTATTTAATCTTCAAGGAACTTAGATAATTCTAATTTATTTGAATCCATTTAGTTCAAAGATTTGGTAGAGCTGGTTCTGTTGATATATTGCATATTTTCTGATATTGTGACACACCCACAGTACTGTGAAATGAACTTATAAAACTTCGGTAGTTTTTTTAGTGATCGATACAAAAGCTAACATAAAAATCTTGAACTTCATTTCTGTTTTAAAGTTTCAATGAAAAACATGCAGATTTTTGCAGCATTGAGAAAAAGAATCTGCTGATTATAGAGGTTTACATCAGGACCAGAAAAAAAAGCCCAATGCTTTAATGAGATCAAATCAAAATCGCAGCAGACATGGTCACATTCAATTTTATTTCAAAAGTATACTAATACAAGACACAAATCCACACAGAAATGCACCGTAATAAAATTTTAAATATTTTTAGCTTTCTCTTTTTTAAGTATAGCGGATTCTGCATTGTGTCAAAATAATAGTAAAACATATATGGCTCTGTTAGGCAAGTGGTTTTCCTGTCAGGGCAAGTGATTTTTGTAAAGTGAGAACAATGGGGGCAGCTATATTGCAAGTCTACCATAACAGCACATGTCTTCCAAAGTTTGCTTTGAAATGTGGTTTGTTCTTAATACTATGTGATTGTTCTGGGATATATCATTTGATGGAAATAAAAGTATTATAATTATTTCTCGGTATTCTATTGAAATTTTGTGAATATCTGATTTGATCATGCAGATAATGAACCCAAGGTGTGGGTGTGACATCAACAGTTAATTTGTGTGGGGCAACATGTTTTCATGCTCCAAGTAAGCTGTCAGATTATATATGTTATTATCAATTAAATTCCTTATAACTGTAGATTGTTAACCAATTTAAAAAAAAAATTAAAAGTCATTTATCAAATCCAAAATATGTAAATAAAGAAATTTTTTAAATATAAACCAACTTGAACTAATTTAAACTGAATTTCAGTACTATTTGCCAAATGAATTGCCTTGCTCTTTTCAGTGCATTTCTTAATATTTGATAAAAATTTAAGTCATATTTGATGTCATTAAAAAGGAGAGTGAATTTTATGTAGACTGTACAATATTTGAAAAATCTCAATGAAATTTAAGGATAGTCTAAACAAGAACATGCCATGCCATCTTTGAAATAACTAGAATCACTTTTTCATCACAACTGCCCAACAAATACAAATTGCTCTATTTTACTAAATTAAGTTATATTTGGTATTACTGAAAAATTTATTCAGTTTTTAACTAGTCCCATAGTTTTCCTTGGATAGCCATGAAACCTTGTACATTATTATGGTCATCATTTGAAAATGAGCATCAAGACAAATTACTGTCCTCCCCCCGTTTTGTTACAGGTATTATTGTTTATGTCTTGTATATGACATAATTTTGTGAATACAACTAGTCCCACAATTTATTTTAGGGCTTGCCATGAAATTTGGTATGGCTTATCATCATCATCTGAAGATATGCCAATCGAAAAGCCAATGTGCTTCTGCAATTTTTGTTCGAGTTATTGCATTCTTTGTTGTGAAGCTGAATGCAGTGTTATGTTCACAAAATTCTGTCATATATAACATCCGACTCCATAAAAAGAAGGGCCAAAACAACAAAACTCATAGGACAGTGATTTATCAACACATGCATAGTCATATGATGACCATAACATTTACTATGGTTTGTGGCAATCCATTGAAAACAGAGATTTTTCCGCAAACTGTAGTTAGCTGAAGGCAAAAAAGGCAAAAACTAAAATTTTGGAGTCAAGGGATTTGTCACTGCATTGTCAGGTGATGACCATAATATTTATCAAGTGTCATAGCAATCAATCAAAAACTGGCACTTGATGTATTCAAAAGATTGTGTGATAGATGGATGTACACAAGGATTCCAATATACCTCTACCTCAGTTGAGGTTGGGGTACAGGAATACTAAATAGGGACCGCTTCCACTTAAATATAATTGTGACCAACCATATCAAGTATTACAAGAGTAAATAACTCATTTTAATACTATCTGGAGTCAGATTTTTCAAGTGTAAATAACTCATTTTAATGCTCTAAGGGGTCAGATGTTCAGTTTGTTTAACTAGGTCAAAAACAGGTCAGATCAGGCATTTAAATTGTACATTTCAAAATTCTTCCACATAAAGAAAAGATACATGTGTTTTTTTCCCCAAGTGGAAATCAACCTAGGAAAATGGTAAGTCTTATATCATCATTAAAAAACATACTGAATACTGTCATTATCTTTTTTCTTTCAGATTTAGTATGGCCAGTACCTACAAGATTGTTTCCATACAGCTGAACTGATTTTGAAATTTGGCCAGACTTCTGCATCTTTTATTTAATGTCTCCATCAGTACCTATTTTTGGCAACACATAATATCCAAAATATAAAGAATGATGTGAAGGTCTTTGAAAACAACTCTGCATCCAAGATCGATTTTTAAGCTATGAAATAGGAAACTTGTAAAAAATTATGATTTTGTTTAGTTTTTAAAGCTTGGATGCTTCATTTAATACTGAGAAAGATTCACAAATGAATGTGTGATGGAACTTGAGGAATGTTACAATCAATCTTTAGTAGCATGATCATTCAAAATATGAAGACATTTTAATTTACAAGTTATTTCTCTAAAAATTTTTTACTTATTACATTAAATATCCTATTTGTAGATTGATGTATATAGAATCATGGCAATAAAAGTTGAAGCTACATTCTGTTTCAGTGTTTAAATACTACAACAATATAAAATCTCTTCTTAGAGATCACCTGAGGCATCTTCATACCTGCCAACCCTTATGATTTTGCTATAAGCCTTATGGAAATGACGCTTAAAATACGGAGTTATGGAAAAGTGATTGTTTGCAATTACGTTTAGTGGACATCAGGTGTTGATTTGAACATGTCCCTTGGTGGATAAGATGGTTACCATCTCCATGGCCTGCGTTAAATTTAATTTTTTTAAAGGATTATGTCAAGTTGAGAGTTATCATGAAGCCATTGAGCCCTGTACGGTTTGGAACTGCACTTTGTGAAACTACTGGAGGTAATCAAGGTTCAAGTAAACTTTACAAACTGTTGAGTTGAACATATTAACATTGATGCATCAGTCTTAAATCACACTCGTGATCTGGCTTTACCGTAGTAGTACATGATATTTTGTCACACCTCTCTGAAAACTGGTCCAACTTGAATAAAAACTTGACTACCTTACTGAGAAGGTCTTGGTACGGTTGGCAAGTCTGGATCATCTTTAAATAAACAGTGACCTCTATAGAGAGGTGGTCTGTTATCAAAGTCATACTGTATGATAAAGATGATACACATAAAGAATCTGGTCTTAAATTACAGGTGATCTTCCTATGTTTTTAAATAAAATGAGCTGTAGTGATCTTTATTTGATAAAAACTGAACAATATTCCACAATTTCCCCCATTTAGGTGATGTTTTCAAAATTATCATTGATTAATATCTATCTAAAAAGCTCAGGCAATTAAATGCATGATCACACCAAATTAACATGTATGGATTTTGTACAATCTCAGACAAGTTTGAGATTATGATACAACACCATATCCCAGCTTTGAACAAAATCAGATCAGAAAATGGTATCTAGAATGTCAACAAGTTCAATCATTTGCCAGATCACCTTGTTAATATGCATGGGTTTCGCTCATTATGAAGCTTTTACAAGATTTTGTTCATATAAACCCATATTTCAAGTTTGATGAAATAAATCCACATTTCATGTTTGATTCAAGTAGGTTAGGAAATATGGCCTTCAGATTAGAACAAGCAATTGCCAACAGATGGACGATACATGGTGGATGCACAGCCATTCAATAAGCTCACTTGGCCTTATTGGCAGATGAGCTAAAAACACACAAAGTTTCATTAAAACTTTGTTTAGAAAAAAACCTTATTAATAAGGTACTGACAGAACTAGAATGCTGAAAAATTTAAAAAATAAAAAATTTAAAGTTTTGTCAAGTTACACAAGCAAATTTATAAATAACTAATATTTAAATATATTCTTTTCTCTCAAGATATTTAATAGTAGTTTCCTAATAACGTTGTGGATACAATATGGTATTTTTTTGCTACAAATCAGAGCAAGATATTTTTTCCAGTTATTGACAGATGGAATTAAAGAAAAAGGTGTCAGGCTCCAGCCCCAGAACACTGAATTGTTGGTCCTGATTATAATTGCGGTATATGTATCATGGTATGTTGAAAAATACTGTAGTACAAAATCTGATGTGGTACCCAGCTCTACAGAACAGATTGATCCATACTTTTAGAGGGTTTTTTCTTGTTTGCTTTAACAGAAGCCATGTCATCTGACATATGATGAGTAACTCTGGCAAATCTTCAGTCCATTATTTGGGTTTAATTTAAGTGAAATACTTCCACATTCTAGTCTTTTGAATCTTATTAAACCTTTCCACAACAGATTCTTTTATATCTGTGCATGTTCAAAAACACTCTGTATTTACCTTTTCAAACATATCCTTAACTTTTATGCTGTAAAACTCTTTTCCATCATCAAACTATCTTTTCTGGCTTTCTCTTTCTGAAAGTTTCACTGAAACCTTTGTGTATGACGTCTCCTTTTTTTTTCTTACTTTCTCTTTCACTGGAATTGAGAACACATCTATATTTGTCAAGAAGAATTTGTAGCCATTATTGTATTTTTCATATACCCGCATGAAAACAATGTCTGTCTGCTAATATAGACCCTTCTTAAGGGAAATCTTTTTCTCACTTGTATGTGTAATGTGTATGTAGATTATTCAGTTAACCATTCATTAAATTTGGAAAATTTACATTTCTGTATGCCCGTTTTAAAATATCCCCATATTTGTATCATAGTTGTACAAGTGACTTTCTATATTATAGCATAGAATCTTTACATACTGTTCTGTGTCTTGCACTTTATAATCTCCATTAGTCATTTAAAACTAAAAATATCCAGAGTATACTTTATGCTTGATAAACTGTCTGTTCAGCATTATCAACAAGTCAACTGGACATTGTGCAATTTGCAACATTTTTCAGTCCCTTCAAATGTATAAACAATTTCAGAATTATGCAAAATGTTGCAATTGCTCTTACTGATTCAATACTTCAAAGAAACACCTTGTTGTTTTAAATTCAACTTTATTTTCTATAAATTTTATGTTTTTATTTGATCACTGTAGAGTTACCTTGTAAATTTAAAAAGATCATGAACTTGTACTATAATTTTAGTCTCATCCAAATTTGTATATTTATCTACATCAAATCTGTAACATATTCCTTCTTCATACCTTACTGTTTAACAAACTTGCCATCAAGATTGATGATGCTCATCTCTGTTATCAATGAAATCTGTAAAATCTTCATCTTTTTCAAAACACTGCAGTACATCCTTCTCAATGATTCAAATGTGAAATCAACATCTCTGGTAGCCTGAATATTATTTTGGAACACAACTAACTTTTACTACACTTTTATCCCATCTAAACTTGGAAACAAATGTACTACTGAGATTGTTGCTTTATGTTAAATTTATGGAATATTTTTAATCACCTCTCCTAAGGTTTTTGCCTCTATCACCATAAATCTTTGTGCCCTTGTTTATATGGTGCAAAATTTCATTTTATTTTCACTCTACTCAATGCACAATCAAGAAATAAGAATGCAGTCCAGAACTAGAAAGTCCAGGAACATAAAATAGCATAGTTGTATCTAAAAAACTTAAGGGGCCTAGATATGTCATCCTGTTTGGCCATTTTAAAAACTGATTAAATTTTTTTTTCCAAGTGGTCCATCTCCAAAATATAAAATCACTATAGTTTGTATGGCTTGGGGTTCATTTTCTTTTTTTTTTAAAATGATTGTCTAGAAATGTTCTCATATCCCTATACAAGATTTTACATTCAGTTTTTTATATATCTGAAAACTGATCAAATGGTCCAGCTCTGTCAGTACCTATCTACTAGCCTCCAAGGTTATTATAAGCAACTGTTGATTGACACATGGCAGCCATGATGGGCAACAGATAACTTACAATGAAAAATCTATGCTGGATCATACTGTATGTAAACTTGGCCTCTGATTAGACAAGACAATTAAAGAACAAGTGAATTATTAATCATGTATTTTTATTATCACAAATCTATATTCATATAAGCTATTTTATCTTTGATGAAAACTTAACAAGTGTGAAGAAAAAACATGTTTCACACCATGCTTGAATAAGTGTATTAGAAACACGGGAAGGCCAGGCCTCAGCCTCAACCCCATGATTGAGTCATTGCTGTAATATGTGTAACTTTGACTCCAAGGTCCAATGATTGATCAAACATGCTGCAGAATGATTTGTCTTAACTTCATTATGATTCATTCAAGGTGTGAAGAAAATCAATCAAAAGGCGCAGGAAATATAAGCAAATTAAACAACTTTGTCCATAACTGTAACATGTTTCTAAGACTGTCTTGTACTCCAACATCAAGGGCAAGTGAGTTGTGCAGAATGAACTGTCCTAATTTATAATGATTTATTCCAAGTATTAAAAAGATCCAATATGGATTTTAGAAAATAAAAGCCAATCAAAAGTTTTATTTAAAATCTTAATGCAAATTTTCTATGACTGTGAACTTGACTCCAAGGTGATAGGGGCAAGAGAGTTTGCTGTAGAATGAATTGTCTTTGCTTTATTATGCTTTTTTGTAAGTATGATGGGAATCTATCATGTGTTATTAAAAAAAAGCAAATGAAAAAATTTAATAAAAACTTTTACATACATTTTCTATCACTATCACCTTGAACTAGAGTTACAAGAGGTCAGAAGACATGATGCTGAGTGAATTGTCTTACTTTCATAATAATTCATGCAAAGCTATGAGTTGAATCTATCAAAGGTTCAGGAAATATATACAAATGGAAAACCTGAAGCAAAATCTTAACAAGTTATTGAGGATAACAAAACTGCTGCTGGAAACTAACTTACATCTCTCTCCCACAAACATGGGGTAGACAAAAACGTTCCCAATAAATAATGACCTTCCAAGTACATTATTAACTTGCGGCAGAATGCAGTGGGTTGTAGTTGTTCTATTGCTCACAAGATTTTTCATACTGTGACTATTCAAAATTTATTTGCATATTAAATTCATATAAAATTATTTCTAATTTTGTTTTATATGTAGGTGTATAAGATAGTAATTGTGTATGACAATCCAAGCACAATTCAGGACCTACTGCTGAAAGACTGCACAGGCTGCCATACTTATTCTTTACTTTGTGCATTCATTTATACAGTAAAAGAGAAAATGGGCCTGACATTAATGTGCATTTATTGCTACTCTGTCAGTCAAATTACAGAGCAGACTCAACATTTGGCAAACATTACATGACAAATGGTTCTATGTGGCATATGATGTAGTCTCTGTAATTATTAAACCTGTTCAATGATATGTAGTTTCTGTATCTGACAAAATTCCACTAAATTCTGTCAATTTAAGCCCTGTATTTACATAGAATACATATTTCCATTATTTAAAAAAAGCAACCAGTCTAACTTGTCCAAAAATTTCAAGCCCACACAATAATTAAAAGATTACATATAAAAAGATGTAAAGAGCTTTTCACAAGTAGTGGCCACCTATATGGCTTAACTAACTATTTCCTTAAAAAAATACAGTAAGGATACACACTAAAATGATGCAAACACTATTATTATTTCTTTTGCATATTTACAAAAAATGATGCTGAAATAATATCACCCAAAAATGTATCGGTTATGGAGAAAAAAGATTGTAATGTAATGGAAAAAAAAAATAATTTCACAATAACACATCAGCATAAAAGACAGGGTAAACAGTTATTGTACTGATTATCCATAGCTTATGGTACCAGAAACTGGATGTTCCTGTCTTGGGATATAAAATCATCACCTGCATAAGTAAATTCTTAACAGCAACTGAAATGCCTTAAACAGACTGAAGTTTATGTTAAACAAATACAGCATCTTCATCTAGGTTTCTGCTTAATTATGCCTGCGTTCTATGTGTAAAATAATATAATTACCAGAGTGCGATCAATGATTACACAGCTCATCTGTTTGAAACATTTAGTATGACTGTACACATTAATCATCATGCAGAAAATAAATTCAGACTAAAGTGCCCCTGACAATGAAATGTTGGCCCCTTTTCTAACTAAAGATTCATTTGCAATTTTTATCTTAACATCTTAATAAACATCAGGTTTTCACCACCACAATACAGCAAGTACTGTGTTAACACCCCCCCCATACACACACACACTGTGATGGGACATAAAGACAATACAAAAATAAACAATCTTTTCTCTGATTTCAAAATAAAGGAATTAAAAGTCAATAAAAACCAGATTTTTTAATGGATACATTTTTCTCCCTGAAATCTGCTTCAGAATCTATTATCATTATTCACACCTAGAAGCCCAGATTCTTCTTTGTGACAGTCACACCGTTTGAGTAACCCTGGAATGACAAGTATTTGAAGCCTAGTTCATGTGCCAGTAATTATCTTGAGTAGTCATTACAGCCGAGTCCTCAGATAAGTAGAGCAGGCAGTCCTCTCATCTAATTCCTGTACTTATTCGCATGTGCAATACACAGTTACCTTGTTCACAGTAACATATCATGATATGGAATGTTTACCACTCAATAAACATTTTCCTAGGCCTATCTGCAGTGATCAGAAAGGGACTTACGTGTGGCTTATGATGGATATAGCATAGAAGAATCTATGGGTCAGGAGCTAAACACAAATACTTAAGTTAAAAACCATAAAATGTAGGTCACTGTCTGCAATTATAAGGGTGCTGTACTTATAAAGGTGCATCCTATTATCCTGTTTCATGATTGAAACACAAACATCACTCAGTAAATGAACTTCAAAATTAAAATTTCAACTCAAGTTATTGAAGGATGAAATATATGTCAAAGAGACCTATTTCTGCACTAAGGGTGCAGCAACTACCATGATGCATCCTCACATCATCTTTTAGGATTCTAAGTATGCATATAGCATGTCACGATGAAAAAAATGAACCAAGGCAAAAAAATGAAATACAGGTCACAATGAGTTTCATTTGTTGCAAAGGTACATTAATAATACAGATGCAGATCAACATCCGTTTTCACAATTTTAGCATAAAAAGTGCCTGAGAAATGAACATAAAATATTAAATATAACCTACGACAGTGAAGCAGAAAATATTGGTTATAATGACATGCTACTGAAATGACGGTCAAGTACTCAAGATCTATTCCCAAAAAAAATCTGCATAATAAGCATGTTTTTTTAAAAATCTGTGATGGTTGTACGCATTTTATTTTTAATATGTGCTTATCAACAGTTAAATGCATCATAATTTAAGTATTTGTGTAATTTTGATATTTAAACTACTGACTAGATTTTACAACATATTACATAATAAAGATTTGTCAAAGAAAGATAGAACAAACCTGTGTAATAATTACACAACTAACTCACCCCGTTTAAACTTTTAGGAGTCTTCAATAGCCAATGTATACATTATCATGAAGAAAAAATGTTGGATTAGAGTGATCTTGACAACAAAATGATGACTCTGTGACTGGGCATGAAAGAAAAAAAATGTGCATTACTATAATATAAAAAAGAGGTAAAACAAGTTGATAAAAATATTTTACATTCAATTTTGCTTTAATTTCTTTGTAAATCAATGTTCTTAAAATCTGCTTCTGAAGGTGTTATTACTGTCTACCCCTTGAAGCCAAATTTACTGGATGAAAGTCACTGTTTTCGAGTAACCATGGAGTGATATAAATATGACAACTAAAAGAAGCATAGTTCAAACTCAAGGATAAAGACATGTGGAAATGTTCAAGAAACTTTGTACAATAGAACTCTGATTATCTGTCAGGGTACGGGACCAAGAATATGACAGATATGCGAATAGACAGATAACAGAATATGTACATTAAAAGTGTATACAATAGACCGGGTCATCAAAAAAATCATAATATCTACACATGTACCTGTACCTAATATTTTGACGTACAATGCCCTGATGGTTAACAGAGAATGACGATTAACTGGCTACCAGATAATCAAAGTTCTACTGTATGTACTGAACTTAACCTAGAACTGGGCACATTTTCATAAAAGTTGCAGTTTGCCCCTTGCGAGATTTTAGTTTGCCCAGAATAAGACAAGATAATGTATCAATGAAGACTTTCACAAATTTGAATAAAATATGGGATTTATTTCCTGAAAATGTTTTATATTTCTTTTACATATAAACTACATATTTCTTTTCTTGTTATCTTTCCTCACATATTAGTGCGCCCATAATTAAATTTAAAAAACAAAAGATGTATCTAATAGCATACGTAGATATGTAAATAAGAAAATGATAGATGAGCAAAGATAGAGGGATAGATAGACAGATATGTACATTGTCATTACCTTAGTCCAAACCATTGTTTCTGTAACAAGCGAGTTTGAACAACATATTGATGGGTACAATTTTACCTAATATGTGTGAAAATAATCTTTGACAATCTGACTTTTAAGACTTATTAAGCTTGGCACATTTCATTAAACCTGAAAGCTGGCAAGTGGCAAAGCGGTTTCAATGGGCAGCCTAATGATTAGAGAAAAGTCTACTCACTCACTATATGTCATTAGTGAAAGACATGATATTTAGAAATAATATATTTAAAATGTGTCAAGTTAAAATGTAAATATGTGTTCCCTATTTGTCAAAAGATGCTTCAAATAGTGTACATTCATGTCTGCATGAGAAAATGTGAGATTGACAATGCCTACAAATACAGAATAACCCAACTTTGCGAGAATAAAGTGTCAATAGATGAAAGAAATTACCGACATTTATAACTCTGAAGCATATAAAAAATAAATGTCTGATATACTGTACTATGGCAAATTTGAAGTGTATAAAACCTCTGGAACACAAAGCATTATGAACCTGACAGCCTTCATCCTCTCTCAATTTTCTTATCTAATCTGTGGGCAAGCATGAACTGATTTTGAGCAGCACGAAAAATGGATCAGACTGACCAAATTATGTTTGGACTGTACTCATTAAGATGCTTCCTCTCACCAGGTGTCATATTTCCATGTTTAACAGTATGTACTCAAGGTGCAAACCCACCCCCACCCCCGGCTAAATTAACAAACTTAACTAAGAATGCATATGTATCTACAAAGTCAGCCCTCTTGGCCTCCTCCCCAAGAGGTAAGTGCTATAAAACCCATTCCAAACAAACTGATGCCTAGGACTTATAAAGAAGGAATGGTTAAGGTACATTGAGGCAGTACATATGTATACGTTTGTGTGGACACTGATGTTGACACTTGGGGTACCACAATAACTCTTCTCTTCTTCGTAAAGGAAAACTAACATGAAAGGTGGCAGCAAATTTAAACTAGGTGCTATAAATAGATAAACAATGTCATTAATCACATAATTAAAGCTGAATGGTTGTAGATAAAGCAATATTTTGTGTGTTAGACATTTTCTTAAACACAAAGATATGCACTTAATTTTTACACAAGGCATTGCATAGACTTATTGCAGGATGTTTATTTTCTTGATTATACAATACTTTCATTAATCGAGGTAAAACATTTTTAACTTACATGTTAAACAAACCATGATTGAAAATTATAAGACTGCCAACATAGTTGCCCGTGTTTCTCAATAGCATCCTGCAATGTTCATATGGGTTGGAAATTGATTATCACAGTAGTTCCTCTTCTCTAGGAATGCTGTGTCATCAAGAAACAGCCATATCTTCCATTTTAACCTTGTCTTCATTTCTGCCTCCAAAAGATTTCTTGCTGATTATCATCAATATCAGAAGTGCTGGGATGTGAATCAAACTGAACATGAAAAGCTTTCTGGATGAATGACTATCACCATCTTTGTAAAATCTATATGCAAGGTATGTCAAGTAAATATTCAAAGGCAAAGAGTCTGCAGCAAATGTCCATGATGTGACATTTAGGACTGGGGCTAGTGTGCACAGACCAATCATTCCTACACTATACCTGAGAGCAACTCGCCGGCACATTGCTGGATTAACCACAGACATCATCCTGTAACCTCCCCGTGAATAATCTGGCCTCAAGTTCCAACTGAGGGCATTAAAGTGTGGAAACTGCCAAGCATACAAAATAGCACCCATCAGCAGAGCACCTACAACAGAAAATTTTAAAAGTCTTTACAGTGATTCTTTCTGTAATTTTCTTAACTAATGTAAGAGTTTTATCGATGATCTATTGCATAAATTTTATTATCATCAATAAAGCTTTAAAATGCTTATCCGAAATATGTCTGTTACTCCAAATGTCTTGGCACTAAATGACCCATTTGTACAGTAAAACACCAACCACTCAACCATCCCAGATACATCCGATTAACCATCCAAATAGTTCTCATTTATGTCATTACATTAAAAAAAAGAGTGCTGTAGATGTGTATTTCTTTTATAAGGTGGAGAATAGAGTGTGGTAATTGGGTACCTTCATAAAAAATTGTAACATTTAGTATAACAAGATTCTCTTGAAGGGACAGACACTCTACTGCCTGAAATATAATGTCCAATAATGGAGATAACACCATTTCTTCTTTATAACTCCCAGGTGTTGAAAATATCTGGCAGCTATATTGGCTGCAAAATCAGCACCATTTTCATTTTGGACAGAAAGACATCATAAGAAGTTCTTTAGAGAGAATCCCATATCAATATGGCCATCCATTCAGGAATATATATATAACAATATTTTCATGATAGCCATTGTGACAACCATATTTTTACGTAAGATCTGCACCATTATCATTTACAAATTACATACCATAAAAAATCTGTTGGTTTCAATATGACCCTGTATTCAGGAGTAGTGATAACAAAATATTTTGAAGATGGTTATGGTTGTGGCATATATAGCATGTCAAATCAACATCATTTACATTTAGGACCACATGAGATAGCAGTTACCGATAAATTTAAACTTTTTGTGTGAAAGTGTTTTATATATATAAAAAAAAATCACGCATTTTGGGAGTCTTAGATGTGTTATCTTTATCTTTTGTTTTATATACTGTTTAATTACTTTTAACATCTATACCGTTTATATTTAATAATATTGTATTTCATGTTTACCAGTTTATAAGTCAGTATATATAATATAAATAAACATAAATAAACTGAAATGTACAGATCCTGCATAGGTATATAACCAAAGCTTTACACATAAATTTAAACCTGCTATCAACATATTACAAATCTTATGGGCAAACATCAACCATGACTTTGTCTGCATTATCTGCACAATAAAAATGGCAAGTAATATTATGTAAAACAAAGTATTAAAATAAGGTAAGCACATGGTATATAATACACATCAGTGAAATCTAATCATGTTACCTACATGTGGACGCAAAATGAGATACCCAAATTTAACTTTGTTTAGTGGGTTTTATTTGCATTCCTGCTAATAAGCTTCCCAGGATGGATATCTGGATATGAACAGATAATGGATGTACAGGACAGGACAGGTTTCAAATTAAGATGCCCCCTCTGTAAGCTGTAGGGCACAAAAATGTCATACTGTAGTATCATCAATTTTTGTGGGGAACCAGTTTTCGTGGTTTTTGTTGTTGCCTGGAGCTATGAATTTAAATCCCCAATGAAAAATGAGCAACTTAGGATGATCCCCACCCCCCAAGTTTTCGTACAGTGTTTCATTCCTTGAGATTAACACAGCTACTAATATTTGATAAATCAAGGTCAATACTGTAAGCTGGTAATTAAATATTAGCTTTTACATGAGTTTTTTTTTTAACCTTTTGTAACAAGAATTATAAATCATTTTATATTGTTTCAACACACGTTCGATATGGTATCCAATAGCTGTAATTTTACACTCACTGCCTTAAATCAATATGTGAGGTACAAATGCTTCTCGGGTAAATAATCGCCAAATTGCTGAATTAAACAAGCCCAGCTTTGTCAAAACCACTGATAATTAGGTCCAATCTTTCACTCATTGTCGCGTGAGCTGCAATTATTCATTCTGCGTAAACTGGCTTGATTAATGAGGTTGCAAGGTTTACTAATACTGTGCTCTGATCGTCACCAGTAACATCTTTATCTGTAATATTTCCATAATGGCATCCATGACATGTTTAGAATACCACTCAAGGAAGTGTGACTTTAATTCTTCTTTAATAACCAAATGACCAAGTGTTGTTGGCTGCGTCGGTTTCCTTTTATGTTGAGCACTCAAATGAAAACTGGCTAAAGTGATTAATCTTGACAGGTGTTTTATTTGTGCTCATAGAGATGGAAGCATTGTTTTAGTGTTGTTGGCTGCATCGGCTTTGGCTGATAACTTACCAGGTCTTTGATTTGTGCTCATACAGGTGGTAGTATTGCTTTAAACATTAAAATGACTGCCGTTTTGCATCGGCATAGTTTTATTCTTTTGTATTCTTTATTTGGGTATTTGTTGAGGTTAAACCATGAAATTAAATACCTACTAATATACAAAACCATGAAAATTGAGCCCAATTAAAATAAATGATACTGCAGCATATAGATATGGGCTTGTGTATGACCAAACAAAGGAAGCAATTAATATTATATTGAATTTCCATTTCCATGCCAAATTATACCAGAATGACCTAATTTCTGGGAAAAATTGATCCCTATTTGTTGAACATGAAGAAAATCGCAATCAAAATTGGTAACAGAGACTTTGATGTATCTTTTGTTTTATTGTTGAAAACGGTAGATAGGACCTGGACATTTTTATCAACAATATGAAATATCAAGTTTAAAAATAAGTTAAAGCTGTACCAATGTCACCTTTTACCGATTATTAAAATTGCGGATACCAATTATTTCAAGAAACCGCCTGTTCTACAGTTAGCAAAAGCATTAGCATTTGATTGACAAGTAAACCATGTCCTATTTTTTTTATAACTAACAATGCCTAAAATGGGTGCGGATTTATGTTAACAGTTCAAATGTGGTCTCAAGCTACCATACATGTGATAACTATTTCCCACATCTTATATCCCACCTTATTTCTTATTGTTAACTCATATATGCAAATAAAACTCTTTACTAAATAACATATTTATTCCGAATTAATTATATGGGGGCACATATGCTCTGTGATATGTTTCTTCATTCCTTCTTTTAATTTAATGATGGTAATCAATGCTTATATATATGGTACAGTAATGCCAGGTCAAGTTGGCTAGTGTAAGTTTCATTGCTGGGAATGGAGATCATAATCTGCTTGTAAAGAAAAAATCTACAGCATTCAGTGATCATTCCTGGGATTTATATAGCAATTCACTAACAACCAAAGCATGTAAAGCACGGCAAAAAATAAATCTCTGAACTCCTGGTTGACAGAGATGTACTTTGTGAAGCTAGCCATAAGGGGGGGGGGACCATTTAATTCCTGAATGCGTGAAATCGACGGTCGCATTATACGTCACTTATCTTACATGGCAAAGTAAGATCATAGGGTTTTAGTATTAAAATGTCATTATCTAAATAAAGTTTCTTACAAAACTATTAAGTGGAAAATAATATACATAATACAGATTTGCTTAATACCTGAAGTTTCTATTAAAAACAGAGAGACTGTTGTAGGAAAGCAGATATTTTACATTTGATAATGCATTTATTTCAGGTGACAACAGTTAGATCTATGCACTACCAGTGATGTGCAATGCAAAGACCATGGAAGTAGTGCAAAACAGTCATGTAATGATTTATTTTGTAATATTATGGCTGTATTGCTTGTTGTCACTAAAGTAATAACTATCCCATCTTTTTCAATTTTCATTGCCTATTACATTAATAGTCTTGGAAAAATATTCACTACTTATTCTGGCAACATTTTTTGAAAACTGGCAACAAAATATTGAGATTGGTGATATTTTTTGGCGATAACTTTTTAAAAGCCAGGACCATCCCTGTAATGTGTATGCTGGAAGTTCAACAGCCACACGAGGCATCATTGGCTGGTTGGCTGCTGTGATTGGGGTGAGTGCATGCATGGTATTGAAAATTTGTTGTGAGCAGATAATCAGCGGTAGTTTACAGCAAGCGTGTTAAAAAGTATTTACTTTCAAGAAAATAGTGTCTTTCAATTAACCCCCAAATCAGAAGTTTATTCCTTAATTTTCATTATTTAATTCTGATTTAAAATTCAAGCCACGTCAAGATGAATGTTATGATTAAATTTATATTTTGGAAATTTGTTTACATTGGCACCGATTATTTCTGCCGATACCGATTATTCCAATAATTGGCCCGATTATGAGTATGGCTGATTAATCGGTACAGCTTTAAAATAGATCATAAATTTTTTTACATTTTCTTTCAAAACGACATTCATAGTACACCACAATTAATGATATGTAAGGAAATTTCGATCAATGAAAATGTCACTCATGCCGAGTGGAGGCAGTACTTTAAATAAATACAAATTAAATAAATTTTTATCAACTGAAATTTGTGTTGTAGTTCTATCTTTTAGTTTCTTTTAAGTGTAATCATCATAAATGCAATGTGTTCTCTTGTAATTAAATGTAACATAAAATGCACCAATCTACAGTAACAGCTATGTCAGCGAGCGTTTCTCTGAGAACCTAATTAAGTGTACCGACCGTGTTCTGATAACTGACTTCTGGGAGTATTTGTTGTATTTTTGCACTAATTAAAAGCTGGACTCCTTGGTATTATCACGTTAATTATGTCTTTTGAATCAAATAAATGAGGTGGAATAAAAGAAAAGTTAAAAGGCACGAAAATCCTACAAACTTAAAATGTAGTGGCCACGGTCGTAAGTCGGGTGAACTCACTACATTTGATCAACTGAACACTTATAAATGTTATTGTGTATGTAACATAAACTACCTTAAATTAACTGACTCTTTCATAACTGTGATCAAAGATAACAAGGCAGCCAAGTGAAATGAATACTTCGTAAAATAAAGAACTTGATTTCACAGATAGGGACCATTGTGGGCAAGCGAGTTTCAGAGAATTCTTGAACTGGCACTCTTAGAGATATACTCAAGGATGATAGGAAATTTCATTTATTAATTCCAACGAAATCACGTCATCAATATTGTACTAATTGAGCAACACAAACGTTGAGTTTCAATGTAGACGATTGTCTCACGATATAAATGTTGCAGGTTTTTGAAAAAAAAAAGGAATCTTTGTTGGTGTATCAGCAGTTAGTCTAGTTCCCTGCTCTGTGGACCCCCGATTTAGAAGGATAATATTAAACACCACTATGGGAACCATACTCATCAAGAAAACAAAAAGCAGTGACGTAATACACTGATTTTTTTCCACGTACATGTGATGGTTGCTGAAACCAGTTGGAACGATCTTTCATATTTTGGATATTTTGAAATTTTTTTATTTAAACAGAATAACGAACAACTTATTCGAAAAAGTGCATTATTAAAAATTATTACTGATGTGATTGTAAAAAGAGGATGCAGTCAATAAACAGCCCAGTTCCCTAACGCCGCTTCCCCCGTTTTTTTCTCAATTTTTGTAGGTCCCTTGGTAACTCGTGCCTTGCTTACAGTGCGGTCTAAGTTTGTGGACTCCGTTGTGTGCAAGTTATCGAGGGAGAGGTGTAATTGTAAAAAATACTGACTGGTAAAGCTGATCAAAATTATAAATATATAAAGACATAAAAGTGCAAATGTATGCTGATGTAACATAATGCTTCTCTCCCAATTCTGTTAGCATGGGGTTTGAAAACGCAACACACTAAAACTTGATGCTAAAATTACCTTTGTATTGTTTTGAATCCCACTTACCAAATACCATTTGCAAGAAATTATTAAATAGAAATGTTGCTGCGTCATGGCTGCAGTAAGAGTTACTTGTGGGTTAATCAGACATGATTTTGGTCTTCCATAAAAAAAGCTGAAAAAATTTAAGGGGATTTGAGGGTTCTCTCCAAATGGGGCCTTGAGGGGCAGTGCCCCCGATGTAGTGGTGCAGGGGGCCAAAGGCCCTGACCAAAAACGCATTTTACACTCATAAAAAACTGCTCCTGGTGCAACTTATGATCATAAAATAAACTAAAATAATCATTTGAAAAACTAATAAACTTACAAAAAATGTTCAACTTTAATTTCACAATATTTATAATCACATGAATTTGTTCTCCAATACTACTGATGCTCAAGTTATTTCATGTGCACGTCAGTGTTCACATCATAATTAAGTCACAATAATTTGTTAATTTTTGCAGCAAATATATTATACTTCTCTCTTTTCATAACAAATCTGTAAAATAAACACCCAAGTGCATCAACTATATACAAAGAATCCCATACATTCACTTGTCTTTTTCTCCAATGGACACAACTTGTTGATATGCCAATCGAGCTCTTTTTGTGGCTTTGGCAAAAATTTCTTTAACTTTTCTTTTTGTCACCAATGACTTTTCTGGTTCTATGTACAATCATTTGTTTTCCTTCTCAATGACAGCCTTTTTCCTTTCAAGCTGGTGCTTGTATTGGCAACATGCAGTGTGCATATTCTGACATAGGGCTACATCTGTTCTCTTATGCAAGAAATCTTTCTTCATACAGTAATTAAATGCACTTTTTAAAGATGCCTTCTTTTTTGTATGCAGCTTCTTTTGTAGGTACTGTTCCAACCTATTCCAACCACAATTACTGTAATTTAGATCTTTCTTGCAGAGGTCACAAAATGCCAGGCATCTAGCATTCAGTTTTCTCATAAACTGACCAACTAAATTTCCATCAACTTTTTGCTCCAGCCATTCCCATACGTTCTTTTAAACATTTATCTAAACTTTTTGTGTCATGGTCTCTCTCAACAACTCAGGATGTCATGTTTTGCAAGCATGCTTCTTCTATCCACTGCCATCAGTTTCCATTACACAAAGATTCAATGGATGAATTTAAACCTTTGACCAATCAGAATACTCTTTACGAGAGTTGTGTGCTAACATACATATGGAATGAATAATTTACAAGGGTCATTGCGGAATGGGACCAGACAGACCGTTTTAAAAATAAAGGATTAGAGATGATATAAAAAACGGACTATATCAAGAAAAATCTGATTCAAGTCAGGAGTAAAGTGGATTTCTGCTTTAAAATGGAGAAAAATCATTTCTGGTTAATCTTACCTGGTTCCAGGACTCCTGTGCAAGCGGTCCATCCCATTACAGGTGGTATAGCTCCAACAACTGAGCCAACCCAAGTGTTTGCCACACTCAGTCTCTTCATTGGGGTGTATACCATAGTGTACAGGCCAAGAGTGAAAGCTCCTAGCATTGCAGTCATTGGATTTACTTCTAATGTCAAAATTATTAAACCCATTGTTCCTGAGAAAGCAGCAAAGGACAGGGCATGTAAAGGACTGTAAAAAATGTATGTATGTATGTATTAGTATATAAGAGCACAAAAGCATAATAATTTGATAATGGCCTTATGGTACTATTAAATTAATATTAAGTTCTAAAATGTCAAAATGAAGAACTGCACAAAATGTTAGATGATCCATTATGAAAAAAGTTTACATAAAATATAAAAAGTAAACATGTTAAAATTCTGTAAAAGATCTGGCCAATAAAAGAAGAGCAATGATATTAATAATTACTTATTGTCTCTTAAAATACAAACTCTTCTATGTGAATGATTCCTTAAACATTATTTTCATCAGCACTGGTAACCATCTTTTAATTTTAATGTCTGAAAAGGTTAGCCAATTAGTCTGCCAATTGTTGAAATGCATATTATTTTTTATGCATGCATTTGCCAAAAACTATTTTTTTTTCTGGTCGCAAATTTAGTAATCAGGCTTTTATCAGTTTCAGAATGGGTTTTACTTAATTCTGGAAGACCAGCATCATTTATATAAATCTGAAATGTCTTCATGCCATAATACTTTCAGTCAACGAAATCAAACTCTGTTCAGCAGTTTTGGAGATGTAGTCATTGAAAGTTTTTCTATTCTCAGCAATGGTGGCCAGATCTGAAGGCAGATCAAAATCAGCTGTAAAAACTTGAAACTCATCTGTGCCAGGAAATTTCTGCAAAATTTGGCCAAATTGTGTTGAACAGTCTTTGTTTGCAGATCAACATCAGTTGTAAAACTTTGAAGCACCTTCATGCCCAGATGCTACTTAAGTTTAGTCAAATTTCATTCAGCTGTTTTGGAGATGTCGTTTAAGTTGTTTTCATTTTGAAGTAACAGCAGTCAAATTTGATGGCATTTTAGCAGCATTTGTAAAAATTTGAAAGGTCTTCTGGACATAATGCTCTCTGTCAAATATTATCAAGGTCTGTTAACCCTTCACCTCATGCAAGTGTCTTTGGACACCTCTACTCCATTCACATGGAAGCGCCTTTTGACGCCTGCTGTAAACATCAGCCATTTTGAGCTGGTTTTCATAGTGCCACCTTCGGGGAAAACCCTCCTATTAGATACTACATTCATTTCTGCGAATGACAATTGCATCAGATCACGTGGTCGCTATTTATGCACTGGTCGATATCTGCTATTTAAAGTAACTGGGTTGTAATCTCCACTCTCCAAAATGGCGGTCGCGGATTTCATTCAGTACATACGAAGTTTTCACGATTAGAATCACAACCATGAAAGATTAAATAACTTTGGTAAAGGCTCTGATACTGATGTAGGCAGCAATTAGTTTTTATAAATAATCAAATTCAGATGACTTAGTGACGTAGATGCACACGAAAACCTTGTAAATTTCGAGTATGGGAAATAGCAGCTACGGTTGGTCAAGCGGCCATACTGACATGACGGAGAACAAGTTCTCTCTCGATTTTAAAGCACATAAAAAAGTCTTCTATTAAAAATAATTACACAGCTATAACAATTGGACTTTACTCTTAAATTTTTCCACATATAATAAATGTGTACCAAAAATGTAAAATGGTTAAAACTGCTGTTAAACGTAACATACACTACATTGCTTAACAGTTCATAGGCAGGATTTCATTTAGTACTTACGAAGTTTTCACGATTAGAATCACAACTATGAAAGATTCAGTAATTTAGGTAAAGGCACTGATATTTATGTAGGCAGCAATTAGTTTTTATTGATTATCTAATTCAGATGACTTAGCGATGTAGACGCAGACGAAAAACATGTAAATTTCATTAGCAATGATATACTACAATCAACTGGCTGGCCAGACAGCAACGAAAGCAGGACTGAAGCAGATGGCAAGCACAATTTCGTCAAAAATCAGAACCAAAACAAATGCAATTTCCATGCACTCTGGTCCTATTCCAACATCTGGGGGGAATTCAAGCTAACTGGCCTGCCAAAGGGAAGGAGCAAGATCTCCTCTGATCAAAAGTGTCAATAGGATGGTTAGAAGGCTGGACAGACTACTGGGAGCTGGACGGACTAATCAGGATCTGCATGGTGGCAGAATGCACAGATGGCTGATGTGGTTGGTGGAGAAATTCATGCAAGACATCAAGACTTACAGACACTACAACCTTGTCCAGCACAAGAGGGGAATTACACCAACGGAACTACTAAAGAAAAGGAACAAAATTTCCTTAAATATCCATCTCAACAGAATGGGTGTCGAGCATTTCCATTTTCATTTAATACTTCCATAGAACAAATCCCTATGTATCCTCTTGAGACTTTGAAACTCTTGTATACTTTGAACACAAGACAATTGCTTGTATCATTAATGCCTTAGAGTGATGAAAACTGCACACTTGAAAAGTGAAATAGCATTATATCAAATATACTACATATATTAGGCCTACCTTAAAATTCCACAAACAAGAACCCTGTTCTTTGTCCGATTCATCTGCGAGTCAAAAGGAACCTCAAGAAACTGAAAGAGATAACAGAGAGAAAAGTTCACAAGCAAAGCACTGATGATTATGTACAGACAAAAGCTTCTACTGACAAAGGTTAAATTGTAAAATAGGGCCTAACCGAGTAGATAATTTTCACTGAGTACCAAATCCGAGTATTTGGATGTACTATTTGCCAGATCCAGACACGAAACAAGTAGTAGGTGCGACTCTGGAGAGTACTGTTTGTTTCATTATCGTATGCGAAGCTTAAACTTTTTGTGTACCGTATATATAGCCTATAAGACGAAAAATTTTAGTCTGAAACCATGGGAAAAGTCTGGGGGTCACCTTATATACGAGGCAAATCCATTTAGAATTTTAGAAATCCATCAAGACCGACCTACAGTAAAGTTCAATCGACAACATGACTCATTATAAACGTAAGTAACACATTGCACAACAATTGTACATTATGTTTTTTTATTTGAATGACTATACGAAGTAATGAAAAAATTATATACATGCAATCAAAATTCGGAAATAAAGAATAAAAATGAAGTACTAAGTATTACATAGTTTCAGACTCTATAGTCTAGAATATTTAGGAGTAAAATCAGTAAATGTGCAATAACTAACACAGTAGCATTACTTATACTACAAATACACTGTACTACTTTTGCAAAGACTGTCGAACGAAATACCGACTATTACCGAGACGGTAAGTATACTAAGTAACATAATAATTAAAGTCTTATAGCTACTCAAAAATGACAATAAAATCATAATATAACGTAATATTTTAGTAAATGCAATAAATTTCCAAAAAAATTGGTAATTTAGTCGTCTCAATTTTGTTACTGTTGGTAATCGAAATTAACCACGCTCAAGTTATTCTTCAAGAACAACAGCTGTTCCAGTTTGTGTGGCGCCAAGCTTGAATGTTTATCCTCGCAAATGTCACTTGCACTGCTGAATGAACGTTCGCTTTCGACACTGGAAGCAGGTGTTGCAAGAAATGACTTAGCACAATCTGCCAAAATAGGATATTTGTATTGATTTTGCTTCCAGTATTCTATGGAATCTAACGGAGGAGTAATGCATGGCTGAACTGGTTCAGCCAAATAAGCATCCAGCTCCTTGAGGCAGACAGCTTCATCCGTTGTTGAATCAAAACCTGCAGTGTGCTCTTGCTGCTGGTCATCAAAATCTTCCCAATAATCATCGAGAACAGAAGAAGCACAATGTTTCATATCCGAATCAGCAGCAACTACCTCGGAATCCAACTGCTCTGAAGTACATTGTGTTGCTGAAGTCACTGTTGCAGTTGCAGATCGGCGTGTGCGAATCTCTTTCACAGCTACTTCGAGCGGAATCTGCCTGGCTTTTGTTTTCTCATCATTGCCAAAAAATCTCAGTTTGTAAGTTGCATCCAGCACTGTGGCAACAACACAAGTTTTACTGGTCATAAGGTGCTGGAATCGAGCATGCAGATCAGTGTATATCTCCGTACGCATAGTCTGAATCCCAGTGTCATCGCCAGGATTTTTTGTTCTTTGTAGATATCATTCCAGTAGGTGAACACTCTGAATAATCATTCCGGCATGCGAGGAAGCCAAACTGGCTTGCTTAGTCTGCTCTTCAAATGGTTTGAGTGTTTAAAACCTTCTCCACAAGGCTCCACTGATTGGCGGTTAAAGATTTGAAGTCTGCTTCCTGGCTGTATATACCAATCGCGCGCTTTTGTTCCAGCAACCTTTCTAGCATATAGTAGGTACTATTCCACCTGGTCGATACATCCTGTATGAGTCGATGAGCAGGAAGAAGTTGATCTGTAACGTCAAGTATGTCATCGGTCCTATTGAAATTTAATGATTCCTGAATTCTTTTCAAATGGTCTGTTGCTTTACTAGAGTGTCTAGAATGAACGACAATTTCATGTGCAACTGCGATTGCGTCTTTAACTGCCCTTTGCATGTTGAGACTTTCACCAACTACTAATTGCAGAGTATGAATGTAACATCCTAAGTCAGATATCTTAGCTACACGTGCTGCTTTTACCATATTTGAGCCACTGTCTCTTACCAAAATTCCCCTCCTGTCACCCACTACTTTCCACTCTTCCATAATGGACAAAAGTTCAGCAGCAAGCATTTCTCCTGTATGCGACCCTTCTAACAAACGAAGCTGCAAAAATGCGTATTGTCTCTCCCAGTTGCTGTCTATCCAGTGAGAAGTTAGACTTAAAAATGCATGTAAATTATTATCACTAGTCCATGCATCGCTTGTGAAGCTTACATATAGTGCTTTGTCAACCCTTTCTTGAATGATGGCTTTCACTGACAAATACATGTCGGGTATTATAGTACGAGAAAAGAGCATGGCCGAAGGAAGCTTATATCGTGGTTCCAGCACCTTCATGAGTCGAGTGAAGCCAATATCTTCAACCAAACAACACGGTTGCATATCAACTGCTATCATTTCTCCTCCTGATTTAGTTATTGCATGCTTGCGTGGATCATTTTGTCCGAATGGTGTCATTTTCTCTATAAGTAATCGAGGTTACCTTGCTTTGAGTGTTTCCTCTTTAAATCTTCTTCATCATCTCTCTTTCTTTTGTGGCTCTCTGTGGATCTGGTGTATTTGTCATACTCAGAGTGATGGAAGGATCAAAGGTGATTTATTAGAGCTGAAGTTCCATATGAACGAGCATTTTTGCCACCTCATGTTAGCCTTTCATTGCAGACATCACAATTTGCCTTCGATTCGTTCACAGCATTTATAGTGAAAAAGTTCCAAATCTTGCTACTTAATTTCGGAGTAGACATTTTTTGATGAGTATTTTAATAAATATATTTATTATTTATTAATTTTATTTTGAACATGTAATAATTAAATTTTGTTAAGATATTTTTTACAAATGGCATCTCTACACTCAAATATTTACCGGAAGCAGAAAAGTTATGCCACCTGGGGAATGCTAGTGAAATTACTAAAGGAAATTGAGTTAAATAAATTATCATCAATCATGATTCATGAAGTCCCATGGAATGTTAACTGTTTGTGTAATTGTAATTTATTTTTAACTAAATTATTATGTATTAAAAAAACTTTTTTTTAAAAGTTCGATATTTATTGAATTATTTTACTTGTAACCATTTGTGCACGTATTATTTGCCAAGGCAAATACTTCTGAATAGTACCGAAAAACGGGATATTCGGCCGAGGCAAATGTCCGAGGTGATTTCCGGTTAGGCCCTATTGTAAAATCACTAAAATGACTATATTACTGCACTCTATTTACTTCTCTCAATTATTACAATCTGTACAATAATGTTTGGGTAAAGATAATTCCTAACATGTCAATCAAAGCCTTATCTTATTACAGCACAGACAAAATTTTATAGATAAATTTCATATTCGACAATTCAGTAAATTAAAGTTGGGATGACATACTGTACAAAAATTCACTGCAGGACAAAAGCCAGAACAATTCTTTACTGTTTAAAATGTGTTAAATTTACACTTTCTAAACAAGAAAACCAGAAATGTGCTCATGGAACATGACAATATCCCAACATGCAACACACACAAAAATACCATATTTTTACCTGATTGATAGAATTTGCTGAGCAGGATGTCAATGCTGTCCCTAGAGTACACATCAATAATGTTTCCCATTCGAAAGGACCTGGTGCCATTCCATAGCCTGCCATTGTAGTCAGTACCACTAAACCTGCAAGCAGTATATACATTAGAATAAACAGGTTAAATGCATGGTTTGGGTATTACAGTGGTAACACATTCACTTTGCTTCTTTGCAGTCTCATTATAAATGTACTGGTAAAAAAGTTCCTATCATGCATATTGCCTAAAAGTATATATCCTAAATTATGCATAACAGTCAATGATAAGACTTATAAAACTTTTGTTTTGAAACAATGTACAAATGAAGCAAATATTTCCATCAGGTTTGGATGATTACCTCTGACACCTATTTTCATTTTCTTTTAAAATGCTTTGCACATGTGTATGTTTACCACAAATTTTCTATCGTATTCATGCCAGAATCGCCCCAGATTTTTCTATTATTTGTTGATCATTTTTCACAAAAAAAGGAGTGAATACACATTGTACATTAATAATGGCTGAATGTTGATAATGGGTAAAGAGATTAATTAAGAATGTTCAAAATGTTAGCGACAAAAGCCATTTTGTTTACGCATCATGGGGGGGGGAGGAAAAGATTAAATTATTTTATTAACAATTCAGAGAAAGATATTCCTTATGATTGACCATAAAATTTTGACTTATTTCTAAAAATTTCATATGAGAGATAATACAGTATCTGTAAACTATACAGCATGTGACACTTGTTCAACGTATATAGCATGGTTTTATTACTTCGCCGACCGAAGATATGAGTTTTGATACATTGTCAATATGAAGAGTAAATTGGCATGGGTTTCTTATTATGTTTAAGATGGGTTTCTGAGATATATGGTATATAATACAAAAAACTACACAAAGACAAATTAGTACAAATGTATTTGTTCCAGTACATAATGCTTCCCCACTCTATGAGCTTATCATTAGCCTCATTTCTGTGTCAACTCAATAATATCTCATTATTTTTAAATACATGCTATTTAACCCTTAAGCTCCCATATATTCAGTCATTAAAAAAATCAGGAAATGTCTCAAAATTCATTTTTGTAGAAAATCATACCATATTTTTGCATTTGTCCCCAGAGCTGCATTAAATGACTTGAAAAGTAAGGATGGTGCCTTATAAATATAGATATACACCATAGAATTTTATCTTTATGAACTTTGTATTACTGAAACCTTGAACTTCAAATAAGCCAGGTCATATGGCATTGAGTTTCAAGCTGACATGGTAATATTTTTCTTCTTGCAAGAAAGTAAACATAGAACTAAAATTTGAAAAGACATACACCAGTTTTAAATTAATGTTAGAAGAATTAAACAGGAAAATCAGCAAAATATCAGGTGTGAAAAATGTCCAAAATGTTTTATATGTGCATCCATATAGAGTTCATGCATAAGAAGAATTTACATTCATTCACGCATAATGTGTACAGAGCTGTACACACAGACACACAATCATGCACCCACACACACACAGGGTCCAGGGATATCAAGACTGTTCAAAAGAGGCTGTTTACTCAAGGTTAAGGAGACTATCCAAACAGTGGTGAAGTCCACAATCAAACTGCTTGTTAATGATTGTAAAAAACAAGGAACAGCTATGGTAGAACATCTTGCCAAATTTTGACAATCCACCTGCATGTATTTGCATTACAAGTACAGAAAAGTTCATAACTTTGCAATATAATCCCTTTTTTCAATAAATACCTCATTGATAACTACCGTATTTATCGTATATCCTGGGAAGCCTTATTTGTTGGATCACCATAAATTAATTTTTAAATTAATTTTTTGGTTCACTGTATGTTCTGGGACATGTCGTCTTTTTGAGTCATAAGTTGTGGCCACTTGTGCAATTGTTCCAGCATAAATGTTATAGGGGTTATTTAACCAAAAAAAATTTAGAAATCATTTTGACTGCCATTTTATAGTGAACATTTAGAGTACAAAAAATGTTTCAGCGGTAGCTAATTAAGCAATTTTACCAACATGCAATTACAAGACTTATCTCGTTACTCCTATCAGGTAAAATTAAATACAATGTATAGTTTCATCTGTGGCCTTTTAAAGTCATATGGACAAAATACACTGCATGAATCTCTCCAACAAAACATACACACTTTCAAATACAACAACAATGGGTATGAATATAATAATTTTTATACATGTAAAAAATGTGTTGATAATAAATATTTAACCCAGATTTTTTCAACTTGAAAATCAAGAATTGCTTAAAACCAGTGTTAAATGCATATTGAGAAATAGAGGACATAATTCAAATAAGCAAACAAAAATAAACACACACATACATGCATCCCTCTTCTGTAACTTCATTATCTGCTCTTTCTTTCCGAATGCTTTGGTGTATGGAGATTGAACCAGAAGTGTTTCCAATGCATATTGCCAATGGTCAACATTTATCAATTGCAACACAGAATGAACTGAAATTATATTTCTTGCCTTGGGACAAACTTTCCAATTAACTGCCCTAAATAAAAGTGCAATAAAGTAATTAATGAATAATTCTTAGGCACAATGGATACAATCATATATCTAAAGGTATGTGTATAACCTGTGCAGATACTTGTAACTGAAATATGGAAAAAAATGCAGAAGAGGAATATAATTTGAAAATAGTAAAAAAAATGAAACATAGTTCCTTGGCAAATCAACAAAAATAACACATACAAATATGTTTAAAAAACAAAGTAAATTTAAAATCAATGCTGAAGGTAGAATTTTATTTAAGTCAATTATGAACCTTCATTTATGATATGTTCTATATTATGTATAATGCTTTGAATATGCATCTGATGATAAGGTTCCCAAGCTTTTCTAAAGATAAATTTCCAGGTCATTTCAAGGGTTTTTACAGGATGAAATTTATTTTTTTCAAGGTCCACATATGACCATTACTGAATGGAATTTAACTATATTTTAGATTATAAAATATGCATTTTTAAATCTAAAGATTTTTCTCTGTCAAGACTCTAAAACATCTAAGTCAGAAAAGATGATCATGCACAAAACCAAAAATGTATCAAACGAAACAATAATACGACGATTGCATACTTTCTTAAATGTACATGTTTCATACATTAGTATCAGTTTTGAAAATTCTATTTTCTGTTGTGCAAATCAAACAGATATGTATGCATCTGATGATCATAAACTTTTGATTTTTTTATAATGAAAACATTAAAAACAAAAATTCCCATTGATTATTTTATTTCCATTTTCTTCCTTTTGTCCGCAACAACTAGACCGTTAATCAAGTTCTTTTACAGAGAACTGTATACCATTTTTTTTGTGGGCGCTTATCCATCCTTTAGCTATGTTAAGCAACTGGCCTTTGATGTGCCCCTCCCTACACCCATCTAAAATTTTAAAGGATTTTGTGATTCTGTATCCCCCATTGTGTACGTTTTTCATTTTTCTGTACAAGATCAAAAAGAATTTGGAAGAAAAAAGTAGTTATTATTTTTGTTCAGGGGTTGCTCTTTGCTAATTTCTTTAATGGTGGGACACATTTACAAGGCCCTTCGAGCTGGTCCCTTTGTTTTCTTTCCTGGTATAACCTGTATGACATATTTCCCTCCTTAGATACAAGGTCTTGCAGCTGGTTTCTATATCATGGTCCGTAAATTGTACTGATACTGGCTAAGGATCATTTTGATGTCCTCTGTGTGTTATATGTGTATGCCATATTGTTATAATCATGCTACATCGTGTTTTTGTAGGACTGGTCATGTTATCTATTTTAATTTGTGTTTAAATTTTTTTATTGACTTTTTTTTTATTACATACAAACAGAAAGAAAAAATGGTGTAAGGTATAGCAGTTGTATAAGATTATTGTTACTGTATACATATGTATTTGCCCAGTCCTTTTACATTAGAGTAACTGTATACTGTAAGAGGTGAGAGGGGATAAAAATCGTTCAGCACTGCATCGTGGTTAACGTAACTAAATACAAAAAACTTGGCAAAGGCAGATTCATTTGTGACGATAGCAGATCATCTTGTCCAGCAGCTTTATTACTGGATGTAGTAAATACTTTATAAAGGAGATAACTAGGTTACTGAAAGCATCTATATATATTACATTTCTTGCTTTGTTTCCACTTCTCCCTCTTCAGCTCTTGCTTCTCCCTACTCTGTCCAAACGGAGATGTCACATCTACCTAAAATTCAAATCCAGCTTGACCACTGTAGGCCCAATTAGAATCCAGTATGAAATTCAAGTTTTGTAACGATCATCAGGAGTAATAATGTATTAACCTATATGATGGACAAAACAAGCACAGCAAAGAAACCAAAGTAGATTCAACTGTTAAGTGAATTTTAACTTACCAGTGAGTCGTATTTTGGATAATCTCATATAGTAGTGAGGTAGCTTATCCAGTTCAAGTTTCTGTTCTCGCCAACCATATACAGTTCCCGATGAAATATATTTCGGTGGATTAACTTGTTCATCATTACTTTTTGTTTCCCCACTCTTTCCATTCTTCCTTACAGCAATGTTTGTGTCAACATTTACATTTACTAAATTCTTTAAGAATGGTAAATGGATAGAAAATCTCTGTTTATGGTCAGTTACAGTAACATCTAAAGCTAGGTTGGAGTCTTTGACAAACATAGTGAAATTCTTTGAATATGGTTGTTCCCCATTTTCTTGACTGGGAACAATGACTTTTATTGTTTTATATGGAGAATGGACCTCTGGTCCTGTTCGAGAATATTCAGCAGTCCTATCCACCAAAGTCTCCTGAAGTCCATTTTCAGTTGGGGCAGGTTTTGTTGGATACTGGAAAATTAAATGACAGGATGCATAATGTAGGTTTATGAATGTATTTAAAAACCCACTCCAGTGCAATTTATATATGTAAAAGTATGACTTGAAGATAGATTATTAAAACAAGCAAGGATATTCATTTGTAATAACATTAATCTTGTCAATGATACAAAGATAAATTAATTGCAGAGATGACATGTACAAAACTTAGTCAAAATTAGGAAACAAGAAACGTGTCCACAGAAAACAAATGCCACAACAACACCTTTTGTACAACCCTGTATTCAAATGTATATAAGGAACTAATATAAATGGTAAACTTAACCAGTCACATGGATGTGAAATATAGATCAGTGACCTAATTGTGGTAGGTGATGTTGTACTTGGCATGATGCATTTATGTACAGAGTTTCATGCCTCTGTGACCAATAAAACCTGAGAAACTGACTTATGCGTAAAATGTCACTGAAGCATGCTATGTAGGTTAGTAACCTAAATATTACAATAGGTTGTACTTGACCAATATGCTTCTATATACCAAGCTGCATGAATCTGATGATTAATACTTAAGAAACTGACCCAAGCATAAAATTTAAGCAAACTCACTAAACTATAAAATACTGCCCCAGTAGCCTAATTTGGTGGAGTTATGTATCCACCAAGCTGCATTTATTTATGCAGCTGCATGACTCTAGAGCCAACAATGCCTGAGAAACTGATCTAAATGTAAACTTAAAGTTGCTTAAGCATGAAAATTAGATCACAACTACCTACTATGAGTTGATATAAAATGTGAAATATAGGTTACCAACTTTTAGTAAGATAATGGTAAACTGTTCGATACATATCTGTAGCAAAAACTACAAAAGTCTGCAACCGATTCCAGAGAAACTGTCCTAAATGAAAAGTTTAACTCAAGTTGCTGAAGTGGACAAGTCGCAGTAACCAGACTTTGTCAGGTGATGTCATCCACACCAAAATGCAGCTACATACAATGATGATGGCTTAAATACTTACACTGCTTGAGAAACCAACCTAATAGCACAACTTAAAGTGTAATGGGCATACTTGTAAACAAATGCTAGGAATCATGGTAGCTTCAATGGTAGAGGGTGGGTTTTGTGATCCAAAAGACACAAAACACACTCTCTTATTTCTTTTCTGGTACTAATTGTGAAACCATTGCTCTGTACACATGTAATAGGAGTGAGGTAAAATTCAAAGACTTGCCAGTCCTGCTTCAGCCTCCTGCTTTGTTGGAAAATGTGTTGATCAGTTAGCTGTGCTGATATTTACAATGACAGAATTCAGTGACTGAAAGACCCCTTGATATACATACATGTTCCATTTTATAAGAGTACATAAAAAAGAACATGATGCAATAGCTCAGTGGCAAGTTCAAAGGCTTTGACTGGCGGCAGGGTGGTAAAATGTACTGATATTTACAGTGATTGAATTCAGAGGTAGAAAGACACAGAGATGTACATGTCGTCATTTATAAAAGTACATCAAAACAAACAACTTTAGCTTTCATTATTGTGTTCATTTCTGAATGTAGTGGAAAAAGCAGTGCACGTGACCTCAGAATCAAGACATGTGGATACTTAGACAAAATGCCATTTGTAAGCGTGTGACAAGTCGCCTAAAAATGTAAACTTCTTCTTCTATTAGGAAAGCAAAAACGACTTTGCCCTGTGATTATTTAAGAGGTACATTGACCGACTATACCGTATTTTTTTTAAATGCCCCTCGCCTTAGCCTGGTTAGTTCTAGTGTTGTAGCAAAATGTATTCATCAAGGCATCAGCAGCTAGGTCTAGTTTTTATATCAATTACGTTGACAAACAAACTCTTGCCCATTCACAAGCATTATGTTTTGATAGCTGATTGATTAACCCCTTTCCGAGTAAAGTAGCAACTATCAATTTCCTGCAGGGTATCCTTTGATGATAAAACATATAAACTTGTGTTTTAAGATCAGAATCTGTGATCTGGATATATATTAACTGCCTCTTATACAATATTTCGTCATAAAATTAGTTTGAAACTGTAAGTGAACCAGTAGGCCTAACAGGAAATAATGGCGGAATTCGCTAAGTCTGGGATGTACCAGTTTATTAGATTGTCTGTTTCTTAAATCATCGGGCAAATATATTCAGAAAAAATATACAAATCATTGAAACCAAAGCCTAGGTATTATTTTATTAAAGATTTAACTTTAAAATGCAAAATATGTAGGTCAGAAACGTATGGGACAATGCTATGCTGTGGAATTCGCGAGATGTGCCTTAAGGTCTAAACTATACAGGAAAAACAGCAAATCAGATACTATTTATTTGCCTAAAATTACTACAAGTAAGTATACAAATAAATAAACCATAAATTTGTGATCCTGTCAATGGACTGTTGTAATGATGCTATATTATAGTAAGTGATTACATTACGAAAACCTCTTCATCTAAAAATAGATGCACACACGTCTGTTGATTCTGTAGGAAAGAAGGGACTGCAACTTTTGATGGTGGGACTCCTATTTTTACCACAATGGGAGTCCTGGACTCCTAGTTTTAAAATCCTACCGAGACCTCTGGTGTTGATAATGGCCTGATTTAGGAAAAGTTAATTTTATATTTTCTTTATGGAAACAATGGTGGTGGTGGTGGTGGTGGGGTTTAACGCCATTTTTCAGCACACGATAGGCTATACATGGCGGCCAGTATTAATGGTGGAGGAAGAACCCACGAAAACTCCAGAAAGAACCACCGACCCATGAGAAGCTACTGGCAAGCTTTCTCACATACCCACATTGGCTGAATTCGAGACTCGAACCGGCGCAGACAGAGGTGAGATGGCAGTGATACATAACGGATAGCGTTTTAGACCGCTTTGCCACTCGAGGCCCCTGGAAACAATGGAAAGTTATTTTGGCAAAAATAAATGTAAATGCAATAGCTCATATATTGTTTCCGATTTCATCTAGATGAAATAAATTTAAAATGATGAAACTCTACCTTTTATATTATATTACTATGTTTGCGAAAACATTAATAACTTCTAAAATACACCAGTTATGCGTGTTTCATCATTTGTATTTCTTCTTTTAATCAGATTGTAATTTGGGTCATATTTTGGCATGTCCTCTCGATTTGCTATTGAGACTGAGTAATTCATACACTGACAGAAAGAATGTACCATGTAGAACACCACTAGTTGTATTTATTTCAGTAAATATGTCTTACGATAAGGAATAAATTTTATTTTTCAATATGCAGCATAAGAAGAACAACATGGCGAAGGGTTGATCTCGATCTCTCTCATTCTATACACACACACACACATACATATATATATATTGGGTAATCTGTCATCTGGTTACATATCACCCCCTCCACCCGACTAAAGGTGTTAAAGCATGAATGATAATTTCTCAGGTAAACAGGATTATAAAGCCTTCTACTTGAACTAGGTCACAATTAACATTTTCCGGAAATAATACTACTTAACACATTAACCCCTGGCAACGAGTATACTCGTTGTACTTTTCCTCCCTGATCTCCCGCGTGCCTTGCTAACGTGGCTGAGTTTACATAGCTTGTATCCCAAGCGCCGAGTTTGCGAGGCAGTATTTGTCTAGGCCTGTATCCCGCACGACGAGTTAAATCGGCGCAAACCATTGGTTGATTTGAAGCCATTTCCTAATTATACAAGCAGTTTAACCAATAAAATTGTAGCGTACAAAGAGTGAACATTGCTGAAAGGAGGGGAAAAATTTGACTTCGATGGCACCAGAAATAGTGAAAATATATACATCTGAAAATGATGCAAATTGACGAGAATCAGCAACTGGGAGCAGACTTTTACTTGACAGATTCTGACAGAATTTTCTGGATTTTAATCAGACGAGATTGATAGTGACATCGAAAAAGCTACCGGAAATAACAGCGGTAGTGACGAGAATGAGAATGTTGAAGAAGAAGAAGAAAATGAAAGTAGAGCTGATCGATGATCGTAAATGATAAAACACACATTGACATGAGGCTATACAAAGGACCAGCAACAGATTTAGACCCTGATGCAAATGAATTTGATTTTGTGGAGCTTTTTTTTTTTGAATAATCGTTAAATAAATGTTTGGGAAATATATGTTGTTAACATGAGTGTTCACAGTTCAAGGTTTGTTAAGTGTTTTATTAGTTTTAAAAATTTCAGTGAGAGTTCTAAGGAAGAAAGGTGAGTAAAGAGCAAGTAAAATATGCCCATTTGTGTACAGTATTCACAGGATGTTTAGTTTACAAGAGACGACAAGTGTTATTTCTGTGTACATAAAATATAATTATTTCATGTGTTGATGGCATTAATAATTCTGTGTAATTCATAATGGAGTTTATGGATTATTCACGGCAAGAGAAGCAAACTGGCAAGTACATCATTTGTTTTCACCATCATGCATTAGTTTTATTTCTGCATGTAGCATGAAATTGATACCATTAAGTATGTAAGTTTATTGAGAACTGCCGTGCCAAATTTCAGCTGAATTAAATGAATACAAATAAAATAATGACAATTTTATTGTAAGTAGCCCCCTCTATAAAAATCTGCAAGCCAATTGCTGTCAGCTAGTCTCAGGGATACAGGCACTGGAAAGGCTAACACTGCTCTAGGTGATCTCTGCAAGTATGCTGCAGGGGACTACCTAGCTGTTTGACTCAGCAGTTAATGTGTTAATGGATTTTTCCATTCTAGAACATTCTGGGTTCTCATCAAGATAAAATCTGTTATAAAATTATAATACAAATTAAAGTGTAAGCAAAACGGTCATTTATTGTCTTTAACACGTGAATATTTAAGATTATACAAATGAATATTTATCCAATATTAATGCTTGAATAAGTGTATTTGAATTAAACGGCTTGGTGGTTTGTGAGTTACTGTTGATAAATAATTGTCTATGTGACTGTACCAATCATTAAATGACCTATATATTCAGACAGTTTAGATAAATTAAATCTGATATGTCAAGCATGACAATGGTGTAAAATCAAGGGAATTACAGAGCAATTTTCCTTCCCGGCTATGTAAAATCTAAAGATATCACTCCCGTGGAGTTTGTAACACTCTTTGGTCATGTATTTTAAACGTCTGTCAAAAATTTTGATGCAGGATTTAAAATGAAAATTTGTATATAAACCGTTTATAACAAAATGAGAGAAGTATGGTGCATTTCCTTTCAATGAGGAAATTGTTTAAAAAATAATATAAAATTAAAGATTTGATGCACAATAGTTTCTGTAGGTTATTGGAAATAGGTCCATCAACCAATAATATTAATAAACTGATAGTAACAATGTCCGTATATGTGTGGGGTTGTTTTTTTTTTTTTGCTTCTTGGTACGTTTTTGAGAGCTTTGGTGCAAATATATATGTGGGTATGTGAGAAAGCTTGCCATTAGCTTCTCCTGGGTCGGTGGTTCTTCCCGGTGTTTTCCCGCGTTCTTCCTCCACCATTTATACTGGCCGCCATGCATAGCCTATCGTGTGCTGAAAAATGGCGTTAAACCCCACAACAACAACAGCAAATATATATAATATTGGGGTGTTCTTGGAGTCTTGGGTGTCTTGGGGCGTTTAGAGAGACCGATTTTCAGCCTAGTCACCGTGGAACTAAAATTTCGTGAGAAATGTAAGCGAAAAACTTTGCGACATGTCCTACAAACATACCTGTCTAATGTGTTGCCAGTGCTTCTGTGGTAGCCTCCCTAAGATTTGCTGGGTAGGTAAATGCAATGAGCACAGCAACCGTTCAGGTAAGAACTTCAAAATTACTGGTGAACCTTGGCAACAATGGCGGAGAAATATGCGACAGTTTAGTCGATGACGGTGCATTTTGATTTGTAACAGTGAAAGGGCTTATCCCTTTCTATAATGTTCATGTTCATATCATCCATACATAATTCATTTTCAAGATTAGTGTCATGGTACGAAGGCGTCTGCAATAGCACGTTGCGACTCAAGGTCAACTTAAGTAAAGGAGAAGTTTATTTTGAAATATAAACAGGCAATAAGCGTCTTGTTCATGAGGAATGTCATCATTTGGAAATCCTCGTATTTAGCCGTATTTCATACTAAACTGATGAAACATGAAAGCCGGCAAGAACATTTCTCCTTCATTTCACAGAATAAACTATCTTTATCAGGTATGTAATGAGTAATCATGAAAACAGTCTGACAGCTAATTGTGGACTAGAATCATAAGTGACAGTATTGTGTGCGCGAAATTAGTGGAGAGCTTCAAGAAAGTACTTGAACAATATTACCAACTTTCTATAAAAAAAACAATTCCATACATTTTGGATTTTAATCTCTTTGAACACATGTATACAAGAGTTCCTCCTATTTATTTGTTCAGTTTGCTTTAGAATTATTAAAACTAGATGTTGCAGATATTGGACGCAGACGACACATATTTACTCAACTAGACTATTTTTAACTCAACTAGACTATTTTTGAAACCAAAAACCGATGACCAGGGCCCTTTAATTTCAGATCAGGCCCCTTCTGTGTTCTAAGTGAAGTGTCTGTCAGCTTTGTCAACAAACTTTGATTTGCCAGGGAAAACTTAAGTCACGCTGATGAAATGTGGACATTTATTTTCAAGATGTTAACATGTCTGCTATAATATGGCATGTCATGCTAAAAACTATTTACTCCCGAACTGGCTGAAATGTTTGTTTTGAAACGCACTATTTTCGGTCATCTTCAAAAACAGAAGAAAAGAAAGCACTTCAGTATATGCCCATTACATGTAAGATATATAAATGGTAAGCATTAATGATTGGAGTTGACGTGAAACTATCCTTTGGGCAGTTTAAATAGAGGCAATTAAAAGGTAAAGAGGCCAGGTATAAACAAACATTTCAAATATTACTTAATTGAATGTCAGTATCTAGTCAGCTGTAATGCAGTGGGTGAGCCCATAGTACTAGTTTGTGTAGCTAAAGACCAAAAAGTGAAACAACCCTCTATAAGGTAAATCCAAGAGATGCATGTAGGAGAACAAAATTTATTACATATATTTCCCTTGAATGAGAATATTTAAGCCATCTGTATTAAAGATTACTGACAAGTTTGTGAGCAGCAATGTTTCTTTGAAGTCGGATTTTACTTCATACAGCAGAGGTCTCGCTAGTATTTTAAAACTAGGAGTCCAGGACTCCCATTTTGGTAAAAATAATAGTCCCACCATCAAAAGTTGCAGTCCCTCCTTTCCAACAGAATCAACAGAGATGTGATTACATCTGTTTTTAGGTGGAGAGGTTTCCTTAATGTAATCACTCACTTTAATATAGTTTCATTGCAACAGTTCATTGACATGATCGCAAATTTATGGTTTATTTATTTGTCAACATACTTGTACTAATTTTGGGCAACAGTTAAATAGTATCCGATTTGCTGTTTCTAATCTATATTTTCACAAATACAATTAGCTATCAGCAAAGTCCAGAAAAATAAATTTCAGAACTCCTGGCTGACAGAGTTTTGCTATGTGAAGCATGCCAGTAAGGGTGGGCGGGAGGGGCAATTAATCCCTGAATGAATGAAATTGACATACAAATTATAAATGACTCATTTTACATTGCATACTTTGATCTTAGAATATTAGGAAAAATATTACTCCTTGCTTGGTGACATTTTTTATAAACTGGTGATACACTATTGAGGTTGCCGATGGGGTGACGTTTTTAAAGCCAGCATTATCCCTGTTTGTAAGTATGTATATATATGTGTGTGTGTGTGTGTGTGTGTGTGTGTGTGTGTGTGTGTGTGTGTGTGTACACATACATACATTGAGATGAAGCTCACTATATGCCAATTATATTTATGTGCTCATTTTTATTAATGTCATTTATAATGAACAAAGAACATTCAGTTTGGAACAACTGTGCTTGTTTTTATGCCATTGCTGGTGCCATGCACTGAGACTTGTGCACAGCTCATGTACATGTTATATGTATTAATTTGTTTGAAAATCATGAATAAATAGTCATTACTTCAAAACTTGGGTATTAAGTATCCAATGGGAAAAACATTACTTTTGATTTACACCATAACCTCATCAAAACATTATTGTATATATATTGTTATGACTATTTATCAGGGTTCTTCAAGACCTAACACATTCTGGGTTTGCCTGGTACAGGTTTGAAATGAAAAGAAGGTAGAAGATAAAAGAGACCACAGACAAGAAATATATGCCATATGTGACATTTTAAATGAGTAAAGAATAGATTATGTTTTATTGTTTACTATGTTCTCTTTTCTTTTTCTCTTCTTTACATATTAAAAGTCTTAATTATATACAATGTCATTGATTTAAATTGATTACCATATCATAAACTTAACAAAACACAGATTTCACAATACAGAATTTCAGATGTGCTTAAATATAAAAGATTTCTTATTTTGGATATTGTGTGGTGGCTGTGGATTGAATATAGGTTAATAATATATATATATATATATATATATATATATATATATATATATATATATATATACCAAATTCATATTTTCTAAATTGAAATTTGGTAAATGAACATTACTGTGTGTATTATCAGGGTTAAGTCAACTTAATTCAGTTTATTTATATGGAGACTTATACTGTTTTCTTATATCAAAACACTAATGGTGTCAACAAGTACTCGGGTACCTGCCTGTTCATAATTACCTGGGTAATAGGGTAACTGTTAAATTCATGTTGTTGTGGGGTTTAATGCCATTTTTCAGCACACGATAGGCTATACATGATGGCCAGTATTAATGGTGGCAGAAGAACACGGGCAAAACCCTGGAAAGAACCACCGACCCACGAGAAACTACTGGCAAGCTTTCTCACATACCCACATTGGCTGAATCTGAGACTTGAACCCACGCAGACAGAGGTGATGTGGCAGTGATCAGTAATGGAGAGTGCTATAGACCACTCAGCCACTCAGGGCCCTGTTAAGTTCATGTAAAAATAACATTTCCTTTGTCAGATTAAAGATGACATTTGGAGACATCAGGAGAGAGTAAGACACAAAATAATGAGTACAGTTTGAGGCTTGTGTCATGTGACATTGATCCATTGTAGACTACTGATCTTCATATTATTGACTTGTACAACCATTTTGCTATGTACTTGAACAGTTTCCTTATTTTCTATTAATAGTAACTATATGATATGCTTAAGGAAAACAGAGGCTTCTTGAATTCAAAACTGCGTGTCACAGATTAATTATTGTTTGATACACACTTATGTAGTGGACCAGTCTTGATACACACTTATGTAGTGGACCAGTCTATATTGTCACCAAATATTATTAAGTGAAACGGGCTTTATTGATGTGATTCATGGCTGTTATATGACTGAAAAATGTTAGAGGAGAGGGATTTTGTTAAACTGAAGGACATGTTGCATCAGGAAGAGGACAAATCAATAGCGCTTTAAAAAGGTTTGAATGAGGCATTCTACTTTGATATAATACAGCATTCAGAATTTGTGGATTTGACTTTATAATCTTTGAGTGAAAGTTAAACATGTGATGTAGACTAATTGAAGTGAATGTTGTGTATAAATAATTTATCATTTTGTTTTGTGTCTCTTAAAATGTCACAAATAGCATATATTTCTTGTCTGTGGTCTCTTATATGAAATATATAGATCACTCTTTTTATGCTCAGATTGAGCTTTTTTGTCACTCATATTAGTAATAATTATGATTATACCTCTCAGGCGGATGGCATGTATGAACTTAAAACAACAAAGCAGTTTAGGTTCACATTTAATATAATTTCTCTTTGATCAGGTACCAGGGAAACCGATCATTAGGATTGTGGGGTACGTAGTTGACTTTTTCTAAAATGTTGACATTTCTAACGAAAACTCAAAAAACTAGTTTTTTGAGCTTCCTAAAACTGGGCAAGTGAAAATCTGGGAATCTAAAATTTGGTACAATAATAAATACTTAAATCCTCTTAAAGCAGAGTTATATGTGATATTAACCGTTTACCTCATAGAGCATAGTTACAAAGTGCAGCTTGCTATAAATAGAACACCTGTTACCTTTTTGACTCCATACGCATAGGCCTGCCTGTTAACTGTTAAGCATTGTAGTGTATGTATGTTTAACAGCAATTTTAACCATTTTACATTTTTGGTATACATCTATTATGTGTGGAAAATTTTTAGAGTAAAGTCCGATTGTTATGGCTGTGTAATTATTTTTCCTGGAAGAGTTTTTTATGTGCTTTAAAATCTTGAGAGAACTCATTCACCATCATGTCAGTGAGGCCGCTTGATCAATCGTAGCTGCCATTTCTTATACTCAAAATTTACAAGTTTTTCGTCTGCATCTCCATCACTAAGTTATCTGAATTTGATAATTTATAAAAACTAATTGCTGCCTACATCAATATCAGAGCCTTTACCTAAGTTATTGAATCTTTCATAGTTGTGATTCTAATCGTGAAAACTTTGTAAGTACTGAATGAAATCCGCGACCTCCATTTTGGAGAGTGGAGATTACGACCCAGTTACTTTAAATAGTAGATATTGACCAGAGCATAAACAGTGACCACGTGGTCTGACGTAATTGTCATTCGCAGAAATGAATGTAATATCTAATAGGGTGTTTTCCTCGAAGGTGGCACTATGAAAACCAGCTTAAAATGACTGATGTTTACAGCAGGCGTCAAAAGGCGCTTCCATGCGAATGGAGTAGAGGTGTAAAAAGGCGCAGAGGCGTCCAAAGATGCTTGCATTGAGGTAAAGGGTTAAAGAAATATGGCAGATGTTTTTTCAGTTTAGCAATATTTATTACTTGGAATTTTTATAAATTAGAATTTCTCTGTGACTCAAAATATAGATAAATTACAATAAATTATTAAGAATCTGATGACAATTTTACAAATAATTTTACCTGTTATAAATTTGTCATTGTTACTCAATTTCCAAAAATGGAATCTCAAGAGAGACAGATGACTGATGATGCAAATGTCACATCTGAAATCTGGGTTTACTGGCCCCTGTTATGCTCTTTGCACCATCAGGGAATCTCAGATATTTACACCTAAATTCGTAATGGAGTGAACCAGGTTCTCCAATATGGGTCTAAGAAATGTTAATGCTACCACCTTGCACTCAGTAACAAAGAATGGTGGGAACAATGCCACCATTATAAACATAATGAGGCACATTCCAGGAGGCAAGTAATAAATGAAAATGCACATTAAAAAAACACAGCAGTATGAGTGTTCTATAAGAAATAACTATGTAACAGTTCAGATGCAATGTAGTGACATGATATAAAAATGAATGATAGCTGATCAATCTCATCCAATACATTCATTGGTTTCCCATTGATTTTTTCTTCTTTTGTTTCCTCCAGGTTCTTAGATTTTCTGCTTCATACCAATAGCTGAGCTATTGAAATTTCTTAAGCGGTCAATTATTGGAGTTTCTTTGCAAATGAGACAACTTGGACCAAACGCAAGTTGGCCCAGGTTTAGGACAACTTGATCCCAACCCTAATTCAGCGTGGCTTTTTGCTGATTCATAAAGGACAACTGAATCCCATGTTTGTTGTTATTGTAAAATTATTTTGCATCATTTGAAAGGCTGACCCTATGAAATAGACCACAGGTATTACCTGCCGCTAATATATATTGGCAAGTGATGTATCATTAAAATGATGAACTCTCTAAAGTAAGTAAATTTGTGATAGGCTTTGAAAAGAAAATTGATGCTTTGAATATTTAAGGAATTAAAATAACTAATGCTACATCTTTGGTCAGTATGGTTATTGTCTATTACTGGTATCTTGATTGCAGGAATGTGCGTCTCTATGTTTGTAATGGTCCCATCATTCCCAGCAATTTTTATTAATGTTAATTGATAAATCGAGAGGTAAAAATTAAATGATGAAAATTATCGGAAAGAAGAACAGAAATACTTTGCATTAAAACATAAAAGTGGAAACTGCATATTTTTGGACTTAGATTTTATAAACCACATTGAAAAAATAAATACATCAGATTCCAGTTTGTTTGAAATTATTGATAATAACTCGTTCAAAAATGACTGTAGTACTTGATCCATGGGGGATCTCCCACTGTAAACGTACTCATTATGTCCTCATTAATAGAATTTTGTAATGTTTTACCTGATATTTGTTGCTCTTATTTCATTAATATATGAACCAAAGGCTTAATGAATATAACATGTTTTTAGTTCAGTTGTCTATACCCTGTGATAAAGAACAACTTATTTTTCAATGTTTGTAGTATCTATTTTCCTTGCTTTCATGCTCTCACATTTTCCCCAGAAGATTCTAAATAGTCAACATTAATTTTTCGCCATTTAGAAGAATTTTTATGCTTGTATAGCTTGTAATATGGTGAAAACAAAGAATGAGCAGTACATCAAACTTGGAAAGCTGTTCGTAATACTTTCCACTTTAACACAGTATGATAAGAAGATCCCTATTTTCGGAGTCCTTTATTTAGAAATTCAAAAGGAAAAAAGGGCCCTTATCAGTTTTAGATGCGACTTTGTGACCACATACCTCCTGCACAAAATGTGTCATTTTTACTTGCCATGTAGTCAGTACATTTTTATATTAATGGCTAGTCAGTTTGTTCTGGAATGACATCACACATAACTGCAAACTGACCATTAGTCAGTAGAGGTAATGCAATAATGGAAATTTTCAGGAATTTGCTTGGAGTACATTTTATGAAAGAAAATTTTTTTGAACACAGGATGTTCTACAAAAGCATGAAATAACATTTTGGAGATTTTCTGCCTAATTTTCATTTATTACTTTCTGTAATTCCTCAAACTACAAGCATATGGATAAAAGGTCTTTGTCTTGGCTTCATTTACTATAATCTAAGATGTCTTGAAAAATGCTACAGCATGGATGAAAACTTGGACCAATTTGTCATGTAACTGTGTCATGTTATTTTTTGTTGTCCTTTATCAAGTTCATGGAGACAGGTTGAATTGGGGTTAGGTCCACATTGTTCCAAACCTAGGCTGGCAGTTGTTTGGAACAGCTATGACAATACTGTTTAGTTCGGGGGAGGAAATGGGGGGGGGGGGCGGTATTTTTAAAAATTACATTAAATAACTCACAGAGAAGAAATGCATCAAAAATATATTTTGGTCAAAGTGCTTCAAAACATAAACAAGAATTCATTGATATGGTGAATGCTTCTCTACAACCTAAAATGTAAATCCTTGTTACATAATTCTTCACCATGTTTTATTTGATATTTGCAGTTCTTAATTTTTGTTGTTGTCATTAATCATTCCAGTTAAGGTTAAAATGAAGAGATGTTTTCAGTTTTAATTTCAGTACCACAAAGAAGAGGATGACATATTTATAAATATTCTCTCTCTAGTAAAGAAAATAATTGCCTAAATTCATTATCCAAATCATTTAGAAGAAAATTCTGAATGAGCAGTACTCACATTGCTCTTTAAGATACTTAATTGGTATCCATATTTTCTTGCCTTTTTTAACTTGAGACATTAAAAAGATGAAAACAATTAAACTTTTCTTCTGTTTATAAGTTATTTTATTTGAAATGAAAGTTCAGTCAGTACACCTGGAATAACAAAAGTCCAGCTTATTCTGGAATGATGTCACACATAATAGGAAATGAAAACTAAATCAATCAATTCTAGCTGTAAAGTTTGGGAATTTGGTAGGAGTACATTTCATCATGCAAGCAGATTTTTAGTTTACTTGTTTGCTTCAAAAAGCAAGATTTAAAGATTTTTTCACTATTTGTCATTTAATGTATGTTATGAGAACTTGTACAAATGACAAAATTAAAGTTTAAAGATGCAGGTATGAAAACACAGACATGAATGCATTTTCTGCATATCATAAGGCAGAGCATATCATTTTGTGATGATGTCTGTCTGTATGTCCAGCCTTCTATTTCCTGTTTTATTTCCACTCAGTAACTTGTGTTTACCACCATATAGTGTCATCAAAGAAACATAGTTTGGATTAAGAGGGTTAAAGGTCAAGGTCATTGGAACTCTTTTTGCATGATAACCTGTAGTTTAGAAAACATGACTAAACCTTATAAATGACTTGAATTTAAGATAAGATACATACATATTGATTTTGGGGTCAGAAGGTTCATGTTAAGGTCACTGCTACTGAAGGAAGAAAAGTGCTTTCCATATAGTAGTATCAGTTGTACATAAGAAACCTTGGCCACAATTGATGGATGGCATGCATTTTGAGTGAGAGAGAATCAATTTGGGTGCAACAAGGTTGAAGGTCAAGTCATCTGTGATTGAAAGAAGAGAAACTGTTTCCACACAATAACTTTAGTTCTTCAACATAGAGGTTGACAAAATTTGTGATTGGCTTGCATTTGGAGTATGGTGGAAGTGTGTTGATTTTGGGTTCAAAAGATCAAAGGTCATAGCCACATTGCCTGAAAATGAAAAATGGTTCCTGCTGGAAAATTCCGTTATTGGACATGCACATTGCCAGTGTGTGTGGCTGGTTTATACACTGAGTGAGAAAGAGGCCTGTTTATTTTAATGTCAAAGGGTAAAAATTCCATGCTACTGTGACTGGAAGAAAAAGTTCTTTTGCATAATAGCTTTAGTTCCAGACCATGTACTTGCTTCTTGTTTGTCAGTGGTTCTTTCTGGAGTTCTTCCTCCACCATTAATACTGGCCACCATGTACAGCCTATCATGTGCTGAAAAATGGCGTTAAACCCTACAACAACAACAACAACAAGACCATGTACTTTGAGCAAGGTTTGTTGAGGATTTGCACTTACAGAATTGGTCTTTTGTTTTTGGGTCAAAAGTTAAAAATCAAAATCATTGTGAATCAGAGAAAGACTGGTTTTCATAGTAACTTTTATTTTAGAGTGGTTTCCTTGACCAAACTTTACGTAAAGTAGATTAAGAAAGAAACCATTAGATTTGGGGATCTAAAGGTCAAGATTATGGTAAATACAGTGAGAAAATTTCTGTAGTTCAAGATTGCATTATAGCTTGGGTGACCCTGTAGTCAGCAATCTCAAGAGTTATCCATTCCCTACTGGTGCCTTCACAGAAAAATTATTAAACACAAGGTGGGCATATAATATGCTATTGTTAGTGATGGAAATGAAATTAAAGGAAACTAGAACTTCTATTAGAACTAACTCGGCATATAATGACTATTATTCTCTACACCACCAAATGGCAAATATGCTGTGTTTATTATAGGCTTTTACTGATAAAGAAAGGTTTATTACAGTGCTGACATTGTGGTAAACTGTACTTTGTTAAGAGAAGATACAAGTACCATACCATGTATAAAAGGTGTGAACATGCGTTTGTTTTATTAATTTAAACATAATGATTAACATATTTTTTAGAAAGAAATGTATTAGAAACGTAATGAACATTACAAATCAGTTGTAATTATTGTGTATTGGATCCAGCTTTAACATATATGTGTATTCATAATCGCCATTTTCCATTATAGGCTGCTTTTCTTTGTATGAAGACAACACCTGAGAATTTGGGTCTCTGCAGATTCTACATAGAAACAATCAAAACCATTGCCAAGAAAGAAGTGCTTAAGCTGTAAGTATAGTGATAAAAAGAGCTTTCTGTCAACATTTCATTTGTATTCTAGACCCCATAAAACTGTTTCTTTGTCTGATTTTGTGTCTGACCCTTTCTCACTGCATTGTTTGATATTTAGACAGGTTTATTGGGGTGGGAGTAAAGGTGCCTTACATGGGCTGGGAAAGGTCAGAAGAAACTCAGACCAACTGGTTCACAAATTTGTTCCAGTCCAGGGTAAATAATAATAATCTTTTTCTTACTAACCTGGGCTGCCAATTTTTCATCTCTCCCCCTACCCACCAATTTCTGATGACCTTAGACCCATGACTCCTCACTGGAAAAAGCCTAAAGGAAACTGCTTGAGAAGTATTTTTATACTGAAATAAAGAACACTCAAATTGAACATTTTGATTACTTTTTATGTTATGACGTTGTCTGTCCATAACATCAACTGAACATCTGTTACCTTTTTTTTATTCTTGCATGATATTTTTTGTTTTACACTATCTGCCTCTTCAGAATTTTATTAATGTCTTGCACTTTGGGTTAAGAATGAAGCCTCAATGTCTTAATGCCTTGGTAGATCAAAACCTGTATTTGGTCTCCTTCCCAAGCATTCACAGTTAAAACTGACAGCCTCGGTGAGAATGCAGAAGCCACAGGGCAAGTAACATTTACTATTTTGTCACTGTCTTAGGAATGGATCTACTGAAGAGGCCCAGGAATTAAACAATCTTAATGATAAATAAAATATAGAGATTGGACATATCTTGGTGCTTGTTATTGTTAAGAGGTTTAACAGCACATTTTTAAGCACAAGATAGGCTATACATGACAGCCAGTATAACAGGTGGATTAAGAACCCAGGAAAACCTTGGAAAGAACCATCAACCCACAGCAAGCTACTGGCAAGCTTTCTGATGTATCGGGCATATCTAGGAAGATAGAATACACTGATTTGACAAAGTACATAAGCAACTGGAAAATTAGTAATTATGGTACAGTACCATTATTTTGTAAATGATGGAATTTGTTTCTCAGAACTGAACTATTCACACTTTATGTTATAATTTGGAAGATGGACTGAACACAAACACAGTATAAGAGGTTTCTCAATTTGGCTTTAGAAGTAGGTTAAGTTATTTCATGCATGCCTTTGAAAAAATTACAAGCCCTTGAAAAGTCCTTCAATTTGTTCTGAGTTGAACCCGTGAACTGTACCATTAAACCAGAATTACATAGCCATTTTGTTTTATTATTGAGCCTACCTTGGCATCATAATCACTTTCATGTGCAAACATGTGTCCATCCATAAATTCATCCACACCATAGATCAAGGCAAATGTTTGAGCTTATTATTTTTTTAATAACACAATGTTAAAACGTTTTGTTTTCTAACTAGATAAAAAGGAGTCTATTGTATTGGCCAATAGTCTTGTATAAGCCAGGTGAGCCATCTCAGGCACACTTGGGTCTTTTGTTTCTTACCATGGCTAGAGAACTCTTTTATCAAAATTCAGAGGTATATGACTAAAGTTATGACTATTCCTCCTTGTTATTAGGAAAGAAATATTTATATAGAGCTGCACTGAGAACTTAGCTAACATGTTTTTGATGGGTCCATTCATTTTGTAAGAATATACAGCAGAAAGTGAACAATAAACTATGTAATAAGAAAGTTCACACACAAATTTTTGACAGGTGTCTTTTACTGTAATAATGGGATATTGTGACAAAGTTATGGACAAAACTATTTTGTCCATATGAGATAGATGGTTTTTATATTAGAACCAATTGCTTATGACATTGTTGAGGACCCAGTGTCCCTTGTTGATGTATATCCATAACAAAAATTATTACGTTTATGCCAATGAATGTATTTACAGTATAAGAGACCATATATACTATATACTCCCATATAAGTCTGATTTTACTGCAGTCTCCTTTAACTTAGATTTGCAGTTACAAAATGCACTGACAGATCATGGTCTGTGCTGTTTGTTATTAGTAATCACTGAAAATATAAAAGCAATGACAGATCATGGTCTGTGCTGTTTGTTATTAGTAATCACTGAAAATATAAAATGCACTGACAGATCATGGTCTGTGCTGTTTGTTATTAGTAATCACTGAAAATATAAAAGCAATGACAGATCATGGTCTGTGCTGTTTGTTATTAGTAATCACTGAAAATATAAAAGCAATGACAGATCATGGTCTGTGCTGTTTGTTATTAGTAATCACTGAAAATATAAAAGCAATGGCAGATCATGGTCTATGGTATCTGAGCAAATATATTAACTTTTAAGCGAATATATGTATAGTGATATAAAAATCTTTCATTTAGACTGGTTTGACTATTTTATTTTAAGCTTCTTTTGGGTCATGTGTTAAAAAGTTATGACTATTCCTCCTTGTTATTAGGAAAGAAATATTTATATAGAGCTGCACTGAGAACTTAGCTAACATTGCAGATTTTTATGTTGCAGCCATCCTTACATGAAGAGAAATTTCTGCAAGAGATGTTTTGTTCTTCTGATACCAGGTGTGAGTGCCAAACTCCGCATCAGAAGTGAGTTATCATTTTGTGAACTATATCCATATTACCAGCTAGAAAAAAATCTCGTTTGTTTTATTGTTTCTTAGTTACATGGTGAATTCTACAAGCAACATGAAGACTCTTATGATGGATTTCTTACATACACCAAACAAACATGATTTCCCCCCCAAAAAAACCCAACTTCATTTACTATATCAGTCAGTCTATCAAGTTTTTGAAGAAGAAAAAAATGCCCTAAGCTGTCAGTCTAATTTTGTCATCCTAAAGGGAACTGACTGGAAAATTCAAGTTGCCCATGTGGAATTAGACCTTGTTCCAAGTTATGAGAACAAAATGTTGCAGCTAGAGTTAAAAATATGGTACATTAAAATATGTTATGTTTTAAAAAAATTGCATAATATTTATTTCACAAGCATGAAAGGTTTGTTTTCATTCTATTTTTGTTTGCACCTTAAAGCCATATGTTAGGAACTAAAGTTATTACAAAAGATATATGTAAATAGTTCATGCAGATAGATTTGTAGGTGAGGTAAAAACAGAATGCATTGTTAGAAGAGCAAAGACAGATGCACACATGTATAAAAACAGGTAAATGGATAGATAGATAACAGTTTGAGAAATGGCATGAGTTTAAGAGAGATGGAAAGATTCTCATTGAAATATTCAAATATAAAATTCACTCTGTTTTTTCTGGTTAGTGTTTTGTCCATTCACACATTTGCTTTTGCTACATCATCCAATTTTCATAATGCAACATGCATCTAAACAGTCTACAACAGGCCAACTTTTGAAAATGATTTGAGATCACTTATTTTGATCCATTGAATAAAGTTTGTATGTCTCTTGTTAAAACCACCTTAACAACCTATGATAAACGCCATTTGTGGGTGCTAGAATTCCAGCTGGCTAATCATTTGAGATGAGTGGCTTTTATTTCCAAGCACACGTCAAATTTCTTGAACTATATTATGAACAATTGTCACCTAGTTACCCTGAAAACAATGACATGCATGAAAGCAATCTTTGACAAAACGTATATTCAGAGCATTGGCACATTCAGAGTGCACAAACTGCCTGTGACTGGTTAGGACTTGAAATTGGCATAGAAATGTTAAAATTAAAGTGTTACTAAAAAGTTAAAATATAAATATGCAAGACTGACCTTGATATTGACTACAAGATGGAAATGACAAATTCTGAATATGTGTAATAAAGGATCGAATGATTAAAGAAACTGGGGACACTTAACTTATGGAAGAATGTGAAATTCTGCTATATGTACTGTGCTAAGATCTCAAAATATAAACCTTGCAGAACATAATCTGTACACAACCTTTCTCTCAGTTATTTTAGATTTGATTTTTTGGGCAAGTACATTGCAAACTTAAGCTTGCCCCAAGCATCAGGCAAGTGGATGTGTAGAGCCCTGCCCATGCATGTTTGCTATAGTCGGATGCTTTGAAGGCACAAATGTAAACAGTGTATCTGTTATGTACCAGATTGATGGTAGGGTACATTTCCAGCTTATCCTGAAGTACTTCATACAGCCAAATGTTTGCTTATGTAACAACCTCCCCAGAGACTTGCGAAAAGTAACTTTTACAAGCAGGTGGTCTTTACCTGCAGATTAATATGTATTGATTGATAAAGTAAAAGGAACTATTATATCTTTTGATCTTCAGGCACAGGTAGCTATGTAACAGGTTTGACTGAGGTTTTCAGTAAAGAAACATTCCTCAAATGGTCTACTTGCTCAGAATCAAAACTGTAAGAAATAGCTTCAAAACCTTTTCCTTAATACATGTATTTTAACAAAATGTCTGGGCAAGTCACAGAAAAGTTTTACTGCTCATCAACAATATCATTTTGTATGTGGTTTCCAGAGAATTTATTTCTCATTGAATACATTCCCCATCACATTAGGATTATAAGTCCTACTACCAACCCAATCCAGCCCTCTCAAAGTTAAAAATTCATCTTTTCTGTCTATAATATATAGACAAAGGGCAATAACTCTTATCTCCCATTGCTGCCTACAGGTAGCGCAAGTTTATGCTTTTGCTTGTGAACTGACAAGATGTTGTTCACTTCACCTCCCAAAACCAAATGGATATTTGTGCATTTCATTCTGTCCATTGAGGATTTTATTATTTTAGGATGTATTACAGATTATTCTGAAGGTGGTATACAGTATATTTTTAATTTTGACCATAATTGTGTGATTTTTTTTCTCACCTATATGGACTACATTGTATTAGAGCATGTTGAAGTTGTTGTTCATGCAGGCTCAATATTTATCAGCCCAGGTATCAGGGGTGTCTCTGATGTTTTGGCTGTACTGTCCAGCTCTTGATTTATACCATCTGGCTGCACCTCAGTTTTGAGCCAGCTGCCAACTGTGCAGTCCAGCCATCTGACTCCTGATCTATAATGTCCAGCTGCATGTCAGTTTTGACGCTTTATTGGCTGATAACCGTACCAATCAGCCATCAAATTCTAGATTCATACCGTTCAGTGACTGTATGGTTTCTATTACATCTCATGCTATGCTTTGTCAAGTTGAGCCATAGAACATTTTTTAGATTACAAGGAATTTTATTGATAGATCTGTCCATCTGCCTAACATTACTACTACTCTGACAGTCCAGCTGGCTGGACTGAAATCTGTATTCCCAACACCAGCTGTTTTTGTTTACAAAAGCCATCCATACTGAATTGACGACTACATCCTGCAGATATGGCTAGCCATTTACTCATGACTTACCCTCCTGGATGGATTATTAGAAACAATGGCCATGTTTTGTCTACGTCTTTGGAAATGTATTATAAGGATATTGATCTTAACCACAACGAGGAAGACCTGCCCGCTGAATGTGAGAAAAACCTGATGATACCTCATGCTCAGATTCCACCACAGAGAGGACCAAGTATAGCTTCATGGTGGTGATAAAAATTTTGGGGTATTGCCGGACTCAGAATGTCTGCCACCCCCTATTGTGTACTGACATACAAGGGTCAAGGCCTCAGTTATTTTAGGATGAAGAGGAAGTCATCCCTTCCTTCCATCTTCCCCACAGTTGGAAAAAATCTATGAAGTTTTAGAGAGTCTATCTGCCAAGACAAATGGCCTATGCAATTCCAAAGCCTTCCTTTTTCTGAGAGTCAGCTTCCAGTGTATGTTGCTGTATTGCTGGTATAAGAACCATACTGATGCCTTCATCACAGATCTCCTAGCATTGGACAAGAATTATGCTGCAGTCAGTCTGACTTTGCCTGCTTGTATACGGTGAATAAAGACATTTTGCACACCATTCACAATAAAGTGACCATGTCCTTGTTGTTGGACTTCACATCTATGGTGTTCTTTTAGGCTTGCGGACAATACCAGCAGTGTATATCCCACCCTGATCATGCAAACTTCCATTTGGATCACCTCTGCTGTTCAGTGGAAAGATAAAAGGACCTGTGGAGGCAGGTAGCCAGAGAACTGCCCCTCCATTTCTCTGTGCAGCAGCCATCTCCTTATACATCATCTCTGATTCACCCCCAATGACATGATGACCAGAGACAGGGAGATATATGATCTTTTGCTTCTCAACCCAAAAGCCAGCTGCATTCTCAATCCTATGCATGAAGACAAACTACTAATCATTTTCAGAGAAAGTCATATCAAGGGGATAAGAAACAATTTCTTTAACCCCATACCTCTGCTCTCTTACCATTGACTCATGTCCCCGATCACCCGCAGGCAACTATCCAGTAGGCACCTGATTCTTGCTTGTTTTTCAAACAGGGTTGGATCTGTCTTTTTCCACCAGGTGAATGTAGAACCAAATTGTCTTAGAAGGGCCTTAGTTCTCATTTTTCCAAGCCCATCCTCTGTTGCCCTCTCCGTTTCTGACTAAGGTATTGTTGGACTCACTTTTGGTATTCAAGATGGAGATAGCAAGATCAGTCCTCCTTTCCATCCATCTGAATGAATTTGCCATCTGTCTCAGTCAGAAAGATGCATAGTTTTATGTTCACATCCTTACAGAAATTTATATGGTTTACATACCGGTGAAATTGTTATCAGTTTCACGGTATCTCCTAGCTTGAACATAGGTACTTGGGCCTAGTTTGTGAAGCTATTCCACTGTATCATATCCCTGTTTCATATTGCGTCATTTGTTTCTATGGCAGTGTATTGTGATGACATCCTCAAGAAACATCAATTCCATTTTGCTCAAAGAAGATAACAACTTCATATCCTTTTTATGTGATCTAGGTTTTCTGATAAATTGGGAAGTCCCATCTTTGTTCATCCCATCAGTTCATCCATCTATGGGTATGGATTTTCTCATCCACCTCATCCTGGTACATCTTCTCTACCTTCAGGTGGTCAGAATCGTTGTCCTTGAAGAATCCATCATAAAATGGATCACAACCAGGAAGTGTCTGCAACAGCAGATTTTATCCCATTAGGTTGCCTTTGCAGATGATGTCACTCAAGTACAGGATTAGTGTAACAAGTTAGATATTATCATTCTTGGACCAAGTTTGGCTCACAACAAGAATACCTCTCAAACAGATGCACCTAAATGTGACTGTGTGTACAAGTACAAACACATATGGTTGAGAAACCCATCTGTTACCAGACATTGATACTGTCATTGACCAGTGGGGTCCAGAGGACACAGGTCTCCACATCAATCTCTTAGAGATGAAACCTGTCATCAGGGCCTTTCATTTGGATTATCTTCAAAATGAGCTGGAACTCCTGATGTCAGACAACTCTGCAGTGGTGACATACCTCCACAAACAGGGCATTACCAAATCACCCCAATTCTTCATTTTGGTCTGGGAATTTTGTAACACAACAATGACATCCAAATTGGACACCTTCCTAACAGACTCATTGTCATGGCCGATTATCTGTCATGGAGAAGACAGATTCTCCAGACAGAATGGTCCCACCATTGGTGGGTCTTTCATCAGATTTGCCAGCTATAGGGGCATCCAATCAATCTTTTTGCAACCAGGTGGAATCATAAACTGCCTGTCTTCATTTCCCCAGTACCAGGTCCTGAGGCTTGTTCCTTTGATACTCTTTCTCTCTGTTGGGATGGTATGTGGGCCTTTGCCTACCCTCCAGCTACCTGCAAACTATATTAGTTCAATAGGTTATACAGAAATTGAGGGGACAGAAGAGCCAACTAATTGCAGCTCTCTGCTAAGACAAATACTGGATCAACGATCTTCTCGATCTAGTGATTGATATACCTAGGAATATCCCAGTCAGGCTGAATCTTCTCAAGCAACCTTAGACCCACATGTTCCATCCTTGCTCATAATGTCTTCTTCATGCTTGGTTCTTGTCAGGACAGCCTTGTAGCAAAAACAATTCAACCCTTCATTCATAGAAAGAATTGCACAAGCTAGAAGGCCCTCCACAGGGAAGTGGCAAATTTTAGGGACTGGTGCAAAGTCAGAAACATATTCCCTTTGATTGCCTCCACCCCACAAGTAGCTAACTTTTTTCTTTGCCTGCTCAAGGAGAAAACGTTGGCTTGATTACTTTTAATGGCTACTGTTGTATGATATTGACACATTCCATCATCTTGGTGGGTAGGATCTTGGTTATAAGAAAGACCTCTCTAATTCGAAGTCCAACTCTGACTTAAATAGGTCTAAATCACTCACTTTGTTTCAGTTTGGAAGTGAAATCTTTCTTGAATTATGAATTGGCAGAATTCAAACAAGTTCAGGCCTTCAGCCAGTACCTCGTTGAATCTCCTTTCATACAAAAGCTTTTTCCTGATAGCGTTTGCTTCAGCATGCAGTCAGTAAATTACATTCCCCCTCTCTTGGTCCAGCCTAACTTAATTTTCGATCAGACCAGTTTCATTGCCAAGAATAGGTTGCTGTAAGTGAGCAGTAAAAATGTATCATATATCCTCCCTCCAGTACTGATGGATCCCAAGAGGCTTTCAAACAGGACCTGGTATGTGTGGTCAGACTTTATCTGAAGTGGACTGAGCCAGTTAATCTAGCTCGAAAACATCTCTTTCTCCTAGTTAAACATGGGAAGGAGAACATAGCCCCTCAAGCCCTCTCATTGTGGCTGTTAAGTGGGCAATATGTACAGCATCCTCTGCCATACCTTCAGAACAGAGTTGTCTCATGAAGATCTCTGTTAACAAAAAAAGAGCGAGCCTTGCCTTTGGCCATAATGTCTCTATCAAAATATTGTCAAGGCAGTCAATTGTCATGCTCAGTCAACCTTCTCAAATTTTTATCTTGGAGACATTACTTCACAATGACAAACTATGGATCTGGTGGGCCTAGTCTCAGTCACACAAGCAGCTACCAGACCCAGCTGACACCAGCATGACCACCAAACAAGCACCCAGCTTTTGCTGTATTCGCCTGGAGATTTTGTATACAGTAGTAAAAAGATTTCATTATTTCTTCTTATCAGACATAAACCATGCCACCTACATTTGTGATGCTTATATTTAGGAGAGTGGGTTAACCTTCATTTGGGGAATCCAGTTTTCTTCCATCGTAGGTTATCTGGGGTATAGGTTGAATTCTCAACATTCCCTCAGGATTATTGTGATCAGGGAAATGTGTTTGGAGAAAGAAATTTGTATAGTAAATTATGTTTCTCCTACAATATATGTACTTACCTGATCAAATTAATTTACTACCCTCCCATCCATGCCACAATGCAAGCATCCCATTACACTATGTTCAGCTCAGCTCAAACTAGCACCATCTGTAGGTGACAAGGGAAGATAATGGGCAAGAGTTATTGCCCTTTGTATTTTGAGTATGGATAGAAAAGACGAATCTTTGTCTTTAGGAATTTACACAAAATTTCATTTTCTCCACCTTGGCAGTAGAGGAAAAAAACTTTACCAGTAACTTTTGTTGTCAGTTACATTGCAGTTAGTTGCACAATATACTGCTTCAGTGGCCTAAGTGGATAAAGTATCTGTCTCAGATGCAGGAGATCAAGGGTTTGAACCCAGGTCAAGTCATACCAAAGACTTATAAAAATGGCTCTAGCAGCTGCCTCACTTGGCACTCAGCATTAAGAGGTTAGTGTTAGGACTCATTGGCCTGGTGTCCAGTTATTGTGTCTGGGTGAGACAATACTACATGTCTGCGGCATAATGTCCCAGTGCTAGACATCACTATAAACTGCCACACTGCAGATATCATAGTGATAATCATACAAATAAAAAATTGTTAAAGCCACATTAAAATCTAAATCACACACACACAGTTGCACAATACATATATAACATAGTTAAATTATTGACATGCATACTCTCTTTGTTGAATTTGTGACACTCATTGAGCTTATAATCCTAGAGCATTGTTAAAGTTTGCCTCAATTCCAAACCATTTTGCAGAATATTTGACAAATTCTGATTTTATTTGTGGAGCATGCATAATATATCAACACTGGAAACGATAATTACTGATTTGGTTGTTAGTAACCTGCCCTTGTATTTATGAGAAGTTGAAATTTTATTACCTGTGTTCTTAATAGCTGGAACGAAGCCAGGTTATATATTATATTATCATAGTTACATGTAGTTCATCCATCATTCATTCATATACTGTAATTTTAATTGAAGAAGGATTGATAGTTAAAATCTAATTTCTTGGCATGCAGAGAAATTATCTGCCCAATGGTCACATATATATAACCATTCTGGAAGTTATACAAATGTACAATAGACCGAAACCCAGTTTTAAAATCCAAAGAACTACTTTAAATATTTTCAGTCAGAAATTATTTAATGATGAGAAACAGATTTTTATATACCAAGAATGGCATGAAACAAAATCTAAATTTGTTATGAACATCTCACACCATATCAATTATTTAAGTACAGTGAATATTTTTTCATGACACAAATGTCAAAATGAAATATCATCTGTGCATTTAGCTAGAACATTCAGCTAGATTTAGCCTCTTGTTTAGTTTGTTTTCCATCATACATCTCAGTTAACTCTTAACATTTTAATTAATAGGCAAAAGACAGAAGCATACAGTAATCACATGCCTAGAGTGTGGAAATATTAGAAGGTTTCCAAATATTCCAAGGGAAAAGAAATGGTTTGATCAGGTGGATGATGATGCAGATGACAAAACTGTACAGCATCAAATGACACATGGGAATGAAAAACAAAATAGCAAAGCTGGAGATAATAGTATCAGTCAACAGCGGAATACATGAACAATTTTGACATTTATAAAATTACTGAAAGATGAAGTCATTAATAACAATTAAAAACTTTTTTATTATAAATTCAGTTTGTATTAGGAATCATTCGAGTAAGCAGGCTGGATCTTCTCAGGTTGAGGATTAGAAGAATGCCAAAGTTTCAGCAGACGAGGAAGTCATCTACATCAGCACAGGATGTATCATGTTTAACCCTTTTCCAGGCATTTGTAATCAGTGGATATACTGTATACATATACACATCTACGTAATTATATATGCCATCTTCCATCAAATGAGATTCCTCATCAGAAATATGTGGCAGGCGTTCCACAAAAAAAATAAAAGTTACTCAGAAGTAATGGTCTTTCAAATTCAAAATAATGATAAATAGTGCATCACAAAAATTATATGTTGATTTATTTTATTTGTGTCCATTTTATAAATGGTAATATAAAAATTGCAGTTTTATGTTGATTTATTTTATTTGTGTCCATTTTATAAATGGTAATATAAAAATTGCAGTTTTATTTGCAAGTAGACATCTCTTTTTTAAGGGTGGTAAATATCTTACTTACCTGCAATTTTTCCATAAAGCATTAGCATAGAAATTGCTGACTTGCACTTGGAGTTTTTTTCTAATTGTACAAATATACTCTTCAAATTGAGTAAGTAATATTGGTGATTTTAAAATTTAAAGTCTTGAATGATGTACAGAGAACACTCTAAATTTGTGGGTTTCCAATTTTTGTGGTTACATGGGTGAGTCAGGGCCTCCAATGGAAATATCTTTCATTGCACCATGAAATTTGCCAAATTAAAAAATTTGGAGCCACTTTTCAACCATAGGAGCCATTTTATGCCATGATGCAGGGACTTAAATATGTGTGTAATATTATATTGTCCCTATTTTCATTCTATGTAAACATGACAATAAAACTGTTTTTACATGTTTTTATTACATTTCAAATCACAAGAATAATTATTAATAAATACAACAAGACCATTATATACATGTGAAGTCCAATGTATAGCATATGAAAAGCAAGAATGAATAAGAATGTTTCTTTATAACTGATAATACAAAATACTGCTTAGTCTTTATGAACAATGTCATTGACACTTCTTCAATATCCACTTCATTTTTTTTTCTCAGTCCATTTCTTAAAGCCTTCCTGAAATCCAAATTATCAACGCTGGGCCCATCAATAGAATTTCTCATTAAATTGTTCAGAGTAGATATACCCATAGAATTGTACAAGTTTGTTTTGATCAAATTATGGTAACTGAACACCCTCTTACAGTCTGCAGTAGAAATAGGGGCAACAAGTAATCTGGTAGCTGCCTCAGATGCTACTGGATATCAATCTTTGTTTTTCAGAGCTAGATTAGCCATATTCTTTGTACCTGATACAGACTTGTTACCACTGTTAATTAAAGATTGAGCATAACATACTAACTCATCCCAGAAGCCAGCCATACCTATTATACCTAGTCAGTGATTACTTCAGTATTATCATATTTTAATTCTTTATTAACGGAAGGATTGAATAAATTACTCAGGACACTGAGTATAGCACTATCATCAGTGTCAAAAAATCTGTCATTAAGACTTCTAATCAAGCCTATGATAAACTGGTCACAAGCACTGACTGCCTCTTGCCTTTGCTTTTGTCCATCTCTGATTGTATGGCCTTCATACTCAAAGGTACAAACACCATCTGAATCTAGTTCTGGCTGTAATGGGACCTTCCTCAGGAGCTGGGTCAGTCTGGTACCATTTTTGTTGTCACCCTTAATTTTTCAAGCATGTCAATAGTTGACCCGAGCAAGGGAGTAGCCTCTGAAAAGTCTGTCAGACTTTTGATACATTTTACACAGGATGGCCAGTACTTTTAGAAAATCTCATAAAAATTTACAACATAGAGAAACTTGAAACTTGAAGCATGTTAATGCTTGTGCAAACTTAAAGATTTGCCAGAGTTTTCCTCTAGAAACACTGAAATTAAAGTACTGTAATTGGTCACCAAAGCTTCAATAGACCCCTCAAAACAAAGCCACCTAGTGTGAAAAACTTCCTTAAATTAGAAATTTGACCAGGGATTGAGGCCTGAATTGTTTCCAACATAGCCATATTTTTAGGAGATAAGTGGAAATGGTTGTACACACTATTCAAGATCTCCTGGACCTTCGCAAAATATGGAATGGAATCAGTACCAGTACAGCAACTCAGTGCTAGTCTATGTGCAATACAGTGTGTTGCTAAGATACCAGGGATATTGGCCTTCAACCTAGTAACTACACGATTTGTTACCAACCATCACAGAGGCACCATCAGTGCTCACACCAGAAAGGCATGCCAAGCTTATAAATATTCCATCAAGCATTGAAATGACCTTAGTATCTATGGTTTCTTCATTTGCCCATGGGCGACTGTCGATGTCTAGAAAGTAAGTGTGGGGCTCAAAGTAACCTAGGGTATCTGACTCTTGAATGTGAATGTATATAATCAGATTTTGATGTACAGAAAAATCAATACTTTCATCAAACAATAAACTATTTTGGCACCTAATTTCACTTTCTTCAACATTTCTTCATCTGTCATGTAAGCTGTTGATTCTTGGAAGTCAGCAACAGATGTTGAATATTCATATGTTGTGTTGTGATTGACTTTAAGGTGCGTAAGTTGGGTCAAACCCTGTACAATAAGCAATGCAAGCCATAGGATTTATGAAACTAAAACAAAATATAATCCTCTCTTTTCCCTATTCTGTCAAGAAAAAATATGTACTGCACAGAATAATTTTAACGTCCTTCATTAAAAAGTCTGTAGTATTTGTGTAAGCATGAAAAAATACGCAAATATTAAGTTAAAATAATAAAATGAAAATTTCACCTTCCATACTATAATTTTTAAATATTTTGGATAAGAATCCAGCAATTAATTAGGACCAATACGGCTAGCAGCATTTCTCAGTTCTGATGATTTAGCAAACTACATATAAATGTAGTTTGTAATGTATTTGAAGCACAATTAACAACTGAATAATGCTCAAGTGTCTGTCTTGTAGTAAATCACTTACAGTAAAAATAATATTGAGTTAACATTATTCAATAAATCTTTCACTATCTTTTTGGTTCATACATGTACGTAATACAACATCCATTCATTTAGCTTTGGGGCCAAAGAACTTGCAAGTTCCTCCTTTGTGTGGAAGTATACATTTGCCATGGCTTTCATAATTGGTCTCACTTTTACTTAGTGATGCTTGCCTTGCTACTTCCATGTTAATGCTTAGTTTTGCAGCTTCAGCTGCTTTCTGGTGAACTTAAAGTATAAAAATATAATAGCTTATAAATATTATTTTTTTTAATTGTACTTACATAACAATCCAGAATGCTAAAATGGCCATTTTACAGTCATGATTACAAAATCCAGTAAACATATTTTGTGATTCACAATGACAGTTGTCAGTATTTCAATTCAAGGTAAACATATTTGGCACGTATTTTATAATGACATTACCTATAAATTGGTTTGAATAAAAATTACATTTTTGTGCTTACCTTTTTAGAGGCATGTTTTGTCATGGATTCTTTCTTAAACACTGTGCAGCCAAATGTGAATATATTTAAATTATGTGCCTTCAGACATATCACAAAACATAGATTTTGATTTGTCAAGGGTTCCAATTTTCCAACTCTCTTTGAAATTCCTAGCAGGTAAATTCTGTACTTTCGCAGGTGGAGATTCACATGAATCAAGGGCATGCTTTCTGATGTCCAAGGCCATAGTGACAATGAATGATGACAATAATTTGGAAATCATATCTTTTATATTCAAAATATGACTGCTATTGGTTAAATCAAGCTATCGCTCCTGTCAAAAGCTATTATGTCTTATTACCTCTTTTTACAAAGAAACAAAACATGGAAACATTTTCATCATTTGCCTTTGAGGTTGGTGTTGAAATGGAGATCAAGTTAAGTGTTTGTATACACTAAAATTGTTACATGTCGGCTTACTAGTTTGATCTTGTTGATTCCTTTACAGTCAATGACTGGCATCCTTGTAGCCACATCCTGTATTACTCAGTTAATTTCAGACCACAGAAATGTGTTATCTAAATAAATAATCCCGAAAACACTAAACAGTAAATTAATAACATGTGCAAATGACACAATCTTTTTTCCGACCTGTTCAACAGTAGTGTATATCAACCGGCCATTCCTTATTTCCTACTAATCATATTATATTGCTTCTCAAAACTGACTGACAGTTTGCAGTTAGCTTTAATCATGTTCAAATAACGTATTATTCATCATCTACCGATATGATCCACTGATTGCCACAGATAGTGAAAACAGGTATTAAGTGGCCCATGTCACTATTATCAATGAAAATTTATAAATTTACTTTATAAAAATGTCACTAGCAACTTTTGCTAGTCACTAAAAAATAGTGCCACTTAAATGCAGATTTACTCACCATATCCATCTTGATTTTCTAAAAGAAGATATTCCCATTTATAAATACATTTTTCAGTCATGTCTCTCCAACGTGCTTCTTTGTCATGTGTGCAGATAAGCCAATTTGCATGAATTGGCTTAAGGGTAGATGGTTTCAGATCAACTGAAACCTTACCTGAACATACATCTCCACTTCATTTAACTGACTAGTCACCTTTGTTGAATACAACTCATAAAATTGTGACCGGAGTTCCTCCTTTTAAAAGTTGTTAACAGTTGCCTCTAGGGGTTGCAACTTAACCATGCATGGAGCTGGCACAAGTATTGGTATAATCCTGTTTTCTTTAAGGGAGACAGCCTTTCTCCACAATGCACACTGAAAACATCAAAGATTGCTACAGCCTTCGATTATACAGAGTAAGAGAAAGCAAGCTGTGTACAGAGTTTACATAGGGTGTCAGAATTTGGTAAACAAACTGAATCATGGGATTCTTATTGCTCCATTCAGTTCCTGTAAATGTCGTGTCCAAGCAAGTTTGGAAGATTGTTATGAAAAAAAGAGGTTCACAATCATTGGCTTTTTCCCTAATTGTTGAGAACTTTATAATTTGATAGGGGTCTTGAAGAACACCTGACAACCTAATTACTGAAGATTTCAATCTACAGTTTCATCCACATGAGTTTGAGGCTCAGCTTGACCAATGTGGTACATGAGTGAAAAAGCATGCCATTAGCTTCAGGTGGGTTGGTGGTTCTTTATTGGGTCTTCCCAGGTTCTTCCTCCACCAGATACATTGGCTGCAATGCATAGCCTATCATGTGCTGAAAAGTGACATTAAACCCCACAGTCAAGTAAATCTGTCATCCAATATCGCCATCATTCTTAAAAATTATTTTTTTAAAAATGCATTGCAAGAACTGCAGAGTTTGATCAAATTTGACAGAAAGTATCCTGGCATAGAAGGCTTCAAAACTTGTACAAATGTAGCTGAATCACCATCAAATATGGCAGATATAACTACCATCTGTTTAATAGAAGTTGTTGGTATCTGATATGGTTTTAATTGTGTTTCTACTTTGAGTAACTTTGGATTGACTAGATTCTGCATTGGCATCTTTTGTTTGAATGTGAAAGACATTCAGACTGGAACTCTACATGTGTTCACACCAGGACTCTATCAGCCACACCTGGTCTGATACAAAATAAATTTGGAAATCAATCTACGAGTCTTTTTTGTATATAATATTAGTCCCATTCTGGATGGGAAATAAGTATCATTTTAAGGTTTTCTACCATATGGAAGCCAAACCATTCCTGGGAAAGCCATCCTGAACAAAACTTTAATAGAGCGTGCGCTAAGAAATATTCATACCAAGTTTGATCAAATTAGGCTCTGTCATTCTTAAGGGGGGCCCCGAGTGGTCTAAAGCGCTCACCATCACAGATCACTGCCATCTCACCTCTGTCTGCGTGGGTTCGAGTCTCAGATTTGGCTAATGTGGGTATGTGAGAAAGCTTGCCAGTAGCTTATCGTGGGTCGGTCGTTCTTTCTGTGGTTTTCCCTTGTTCTTCCTCCACTATTAATACTGGCTGCCATGTATAGCCTATCATGTGCTGAAAATGGCGCTAAACCCTACAACAACAACAACTGTCATTCTTAGGAAGAAGTTGAAAATTTAACTTTCCATATGTTAACTATGGAAATGACACCATTGCTGAGGGTCCCACCTCAATATTGAAAGAGAATGCAGGATGTCCTCAGAAACACTCCAGGTTTGAAAACAGCTGCTCAGCTGTTCTAAAGAGGTCAAATATAGGTTTTCCACCTGGTCAATAAGGCAGCAACACTGTTGATGGGAGAGTCAACTTGGACACACTTTTGAGTAGAGCATGTCCTAAGAAACATTCCTATCAGGTTTGCTCAAAAATGGTTCAGCCATTCTATAAAAGTTAGAAATAGACTGTCCTTATGATTGTTATTGGACACAAATATTCTTAATTTGAGTTGTAACAAGATCAGCCAATCAGATGGGATCATCTTGCTCATTTTCTAACTTGTCCAAGATCTTGATGATATAAGCATTTATCCCAAGATTAATCAAAATTACATGTGGCCTCTTCATTGGAAACAATTTCAGTCTGTTGGATGCAAGATTACCTTTTTAATATGCACGGATTTTGCTCATTATCAAACCGACCAAAAATCTTTAGGATATAACCCCATAGTTCAAATCTGATTAAATTCAGATCAGAAATACAACCTCCATAGTGTAACAAGTGAAACCAATTGGAAAATAACTTTGTAAATATGTGTGGATCTTGCTCATTATCAAACTCATGCAAACAACTCCAGTGGCCTAAGTGGTTAGAGCCACTACCTCAGATGCAGGAGGTCGAGGGTTCGAACCCCAGCCAAGTCATACCAAAGACTTATAAAAATGGTACTAGCAGCTGCCTCGCTAGGCGCTCAACATTAAGAGGTTAGTGTTAGGACTGATTTGCCTGGTGTCAGGATAATGTGATTGGGTGGAACATGATGCTACATGTTTGCATCATGATGCCCCAGTGCTAGACATCACTATAAACTATCACACTGCAGACATCAGTATGACATTTTTTTTAAAGCAACATTAAAAATCCAAATCACATACACAAATCTTGCAAGAGATATGGCCTCCTGAGTGTTAACAATGGCAGCCAATTAGATGCAGTATTACTTCATTAATGTGCATGGATTATCAGACTTGTCCAAGATTTTGCAGATATAAGCCCATATTTAAGGTTAGTTCAAAACATTGGATCCCTTGCCATAGTCAGACTATCTATGGATGAATACCATCATAAATCACAGGAAATGGTTTGATGGAAGTTCTCACAGATGGACCCCTTCTGATTTCCAAATAACTTCAAGTTTGTTTTGAGACTCGAGACATGTTTAATTAAGGCAACAGATGCACTGTCCTGTGAGAGACTCTTTCTTTGAATAACGGGGGTTTTAAAACCTGAAACTTTTGCAATTTACATATTCCTAAATCAGTTAAGTACTTTCAACCTTGCCTTCATTTTTAGCATTAAACAAGAAATGTAACCACAGAACACAAATGCCTATCACCTCTCTTTGTATGACCCATAGTCAACTGTGCTTGAAAAATGGACTTCAGTTCTGAACCTTACCAATTTGTGAGGGAAGTATGTTTGTATGGACATACAGACAAAGGTGACACTGTTTCCCTTCCTCATTTATTTTGTTCAGCATGAAAAATGAAGTATTTGATGTCCTAAAGGTGCATAACATTTAAAAAATAAACACAGGTTTCAAACTTATGCCAGATAACAACTATCCATGGCTGGGCAACTAACTGTGGCAAATTAAAAGTAGAAAGGAAATAAATATTTCAATATTTTTTATTGAAATTTAGGCATATTCTTGTTTTACTTTTAAATAAAAACATATTACAGATATACATATATTAACACAGAATGAAATCAAATTATTCTTACTTAAACTGAACAACTATGTTCAACTAGTGAAACATCATTTCTTAAATATGTTGATATCCGTGTCCATTCTGTCATATTCTGGCTTTTTTAATAAAGACTTGTAACATGCACTGACATCATATTAAAGTGTACTTACTTAATAATTCACATTAAACAATACTACAACATTACATAACCACGCAAAGAGAGAAAGAAATTCAAAACAATGGGTATTCATAGGTTTAGTGAGGTAAGGTGCCCTAGAGTCAGACAAGTTCCAAGTTACCACAACCCACCCTCCCAGGCCCATGATCTAAATATATCTCACTGAGATCATGTCTATCTTACAAATTTCAGTTTCCTTCTTTTATCATATACCTAAGCTACAAGAATGTGCTAATGCAATTACCTTGATTCAGTCCGAATCAGCACTTGAAAGAGTTCATCTTTTTGGACAAAACCAAATGTGGACAACTTTGTTCTTGAAATTAAAATAAAATTCAAACTTCAGTGCTGAAATTTACATCTTTATGCCCTTTGCAGGTTAAATTTTTTTTATTAGAGAAATAGTTTTGAAATAAGGAAACTGACAAGATGTCCAACTGGAAACAAAGATCCTTATCTACCATTAAATCCCGATTAATTTAAACAAAAACTGCACAGACCCAGATCTGCCAGTGCATTATACAATGGTGTAACAGAGTGAATATTGAGGAAAAGAATTAATGCATGACAAATTAAGTCGATTTTGTCATTGTCATTGTCAGCATGACATAATTAACTTTGACGTATGAGCTAGACAAAGCAAAATATTTGTCTCAATTGCATAAAATATGTTCATTGATATAAGCTTGTAATTAGTTGTTGCATTAATTTGTTTTAAATTCATACAATATGACCTTGATATGAATTCTGAGAAAACTGCTCAAATTTACTCGTGTATTCTACGAATGTCATACAATATTACCGTGATAGGAATTTTGAGAGAATTGTTCTAATTTACTCATTTGTACGTAATGGGGATTTCATGTTGACACTGAATTTATTGGTCTTAAATGACATAAATCATGTAGGCTAGAAACTGATTTTTGCCATGCCTGGAAATGTTATGCCAATGATTTCTTATTCCAATGATTTATAGCTCTACAGGGGCCTAGTAGCCTAGTGTCTATGCCATGTCACAGTCTTTTTAGGGATGTGACTAGCACTAAGGGAAGACATTATTTTTAATGGTAATAGGGTTGTGTATCAGTGTTAGGTTGTGCACTGACCCATATTATCCTTAGTTCTATTCAATTATGATAAGATATCTGACATTACATGAGTGGGGATTATTGTTCAATCCTAAAAGCAAAAAAGCCAAACAAATATTTAGGTTACATTATTTATTTAGAAGGGAAAGATAGCTCCTATGTGCACCACACAGTGGAATGGAGAACAGACAACCAAGTTAAGGTTGATGACTTGAACGGGCTGGAGAAATCGAGAGAAGAGGAAAAGGAATATGGCAACTCTGACCAGTCATCAACTTTGACAGGACTGGAAACAACCAGGTTATGCAGGCAAGCTAAGCCAAATGAGTTTGATTGTTCACTCAAATCTATGATGAATTTTGTTTTATTTGTATAACAGAATGGCTAATTGCATTTCTTATAAATTTTGTAATTTTATTTTTCAGAGAAAGTGTATCCTTCAAATGTCATTTTCAATTTCATTTCATTTATTTAACTGAATAAATTGTAATATTTTTCATGCAGGGACTAATATTGTTCTATTCTATATCTCTGCTCAGATCACTATTATTCCATCCATTAATTTCATGTTTTTATTTACTCGATCTGGGCAATAACACCATGGTCGATCATTTCCTAGACAACAATAACCAAAACAAATGTGCCACATAACAAGTGGATGACCCTAACAGATAGCGGATCTGGATCTGTGCAGTTTGCAGATGGACTCAACTTATAACTGAGTATACATGGTCTTATTTTAATACAGTACCTTACAAACACTACATCTGCAGATGTTGCATTTTACAAATGTATTCAGTCTATCAATACTGCTTGCAGTGCTATGCATGGGATCTTCTAAGGTGATGTAGACTGTACTAAAATCATATGCCACTAAGATTTAACAAAATGATAAAACAACCATTGTGTGCTAAACATATGTATGGTTTCTTAGAGACAAGTACTGAGTAAAATAATTGAGTTTATATCTGTCCAGCTTATGGTACCAGTCCAATGCTAGGGCAGTATGCTGGTATTTAAAACATATCACATATGCAGCTTGAATCTGCATCAGATTTAAAAAGGATTAAAAACTGTCAAGCAAGTCCACACATACTTTTACTCTGTACAATCATTTTAACTTGGGCCATATATGATTATTGCAGAGAATATATATATATATATATATATATATATATATATATATATATATATATATATATATATATATATATTCATATATTCTCCATTTAAAATGAGGGTTATATAATGACAAGATGGTTGTGTAGCTATAGTGATTCCATGTCTAGTAAACCTGACATCCACTCCCTGGCTTTCCTTCAGTGGCTCTGGCCCAGGAGCTTCATAAGTTCCACTAGACTGGGTCTCTTACCAACAAGTACACAACCAGTTTGTCCTTCAAGTGTTGAAACAAGATCTACCTTAAAAAAAAAACAACTAAGTGATAATATTCTACATCAAAGATCATTTCACGAACCTAAATGTTGCATACATCTGACAAAATAAACTAAAAAATTTATGATGTATGCAATTACATCATCAAATAATAAATTGTTCCTAACAGTTACTTATTCAAAATTCAAATAACTGAGAAATACTTTTCCACAGTATTATTTTTATCCTCATTTAATAAAAAATATTTACAACTTTCTTCCCACTCACACATGTTGAGCCTTTTTGGGTAGTTTTACTTGATTTCAGTTTTCAAAGCAAATTAATAATAAACATGGAAGAAGAATAGGACAAGCACGCGTTCCTTATAGTTGATAAAATGTTTAAGTATCAAATCATTTATTTCAACAGTTGTCATAGAGAAGACCTGATATCTGCAACTAATATCAACTGCAAAAGTTTAATTTCATTATATTTAATGACTTAAAAAAAAAACATATGTCTCTTCCAGCGCTGTCTATGCCAAAAAATTTCTTCCTAGGATAGTGAAGACTATCGTTATAAAAGCAAAGAAAATATATACAACTGGCAATAGTTTCCAGTTATACCATTGTAATTAATGAACATTTCTGTTATGAATGTAATTCAAACTTTAAAATACAGATCTGACTCGAGGGAACTTTGACATTTTTATAAACTTTTGCAAATAAAATATTTGGAAAATATTTGAATTGCATTAGATGCTAACTTAATGGGTTGAAAAGAAAATCAGAAAAGTTCTTGTGGGGCTTCTTGCATATGGTAAATTAACTACAATGTCATCCATGCTGACTATTAAATTTTAAGATTGTATAACTGAAATTATACAAGTCTGAGCCTTAACACACTTTCAACTGATAAAAATACCTTATTTTGATTTATATTAATTATAGCCTATAACACGCATATAAACATGCTTTAAGCGGAGAAAAGTATCAGATCTAACTGAAGAGCATCCTTCAAACTGTGAAATACATTTACCAATGTTTGCTACACAGAAACAACAGGAGGCCCAAGGTGGTCTAAGGCGCTGACCTTTACAGATCACTCATGCCTCACATTTGTCCAGGTGAGTTAGAGTCTCTGCTTGACGTACATGAGTAAGTGAGAAAGCTTTCCAGTAGCTTCCTGCACGTTGGTGGCTCTGACTTGGTTCTTTTCTCACCAAAATATACTGGCCATCCTGTATAGCCTATGATGTGCTGGAACATGGCTTGAAATCTTACAAAGAAACAATTGTAATGATTCCTGCAGAACCTTCAAGTATGGGACAAACATTTGTTTTTATTAAATGATATTAATATCATCTTAAAACATGCAGAATAAGCCCTCCACACTTTCCCTCAACTCCTTTGTTTTCACTCCTGAAATTTAGATATTATACTCTCTGGGCATTGCAATATCAACTGTACGTTTCCAGTCCTTCACATGTACAAGTCCTTGCTGTAACTTAAAATGAAATTCACTATGTGGGTACTCTGGTCCTTCCAATCCAAACATGTATATACTTATTATTACTCATGATCTGACCTGATTTAACACTAGATGTCAAGTAGAAATATTCATTAATTACCAGCATCTTTGATAATTAAGTGATTAACATGAAATGTTTCATTAAATGTGACTATTAACAAACTTAATAAACAGTACAAAGAAGATCAACATTGAGCTTCGGTGGCTGTCTGCTGATGTCTGTATTTATTCTCTTCTTGTCTCAACACCTGGATGTCACAACAATAGGAAATCTCTCTTGAAAATGATTGTCTACCCTTTGATTTCTGTGGAAGAAAAATGAAGCACACACAAAACATTAGTGGTGTGATAATTAATCAAATCTAATTATATTTATATGCAAATTCTGCACTTCATATAAATGTACTTGGAAATATAATCCTTTCTGTGAGAAAATAAACTCAGTGCTCCAAATATTTTACATGTTTCATCTGCCTGCCATGCTTGTTTACAATTAAAACAGAACATCTCAAACACCTCCACAAAATCTTTACTTGCCCTAAGGATTCAGTTGTTAAACCTGACAAAGAAGTTACTTAAACTGAGTACAAATACTGTACTCCATGTGGATTCAATACAAAGGAAATCGGAAAGTACAATAAAAGAACATAAATTTGTTAACATGAGTACTGGTATATTATTCTCCTGTCCCAAGTTTACAGTCCTCTACATAGATATTTAAAAATTGTGCAGCAAACAAATTTTCTTTCATCTGTCAGTGACCTTGAACTTTGACATCAAAATTGATAGACCTATTCCTTATCCCAAGTGTAAATCATGAACAAAGTTTGGTCCAGATATGCAATGCAGAACTAGTGTTATTATTTTTCTTCTTTCAGTTGATAACATTTCACCTTTTCACCCCCAAATCAATCAAGTTCTTCCTTTTCCCAAGAAAAAGCCAGCTGCAAAGTTTGGTAACCATAGATGATAGAGAACTCAAGTTACTGTGCAGAAACCTTTTTTCTTCTTTCTGTAACAGTGACCTTAACCTTTGACCGTTTGAACACAAAATTTGATAGGCTTCTTTCTTACCTAATATGCAAATCATCCAGAAAGTGTGGTAACTGTACATGATGGTCAGCTTGAATTATTGTGCAGAAATAAAATTGGTAATAGACTGAGAATATGTTCTGCCTTATGGTATGTGTAAGAAAAGTCTTACAGTCAATGAACCTATGGATTTACCAATGAAATATTGCGTCATTAAGCAGATACTGATTCTGTTAAACCAAAATTTCCCATGAGTCATGAAAATATATACATGTGATACATACCAATCATGAAGACATCCATATCACTGTTGTTGGTAGCATCAACTCCAACTTCGCTTTTTCCATTACAGTGAATCCTAGCCTACTGGGGGCTAGGGTGGGGTATGTCAAAGGTCACCCCCAAATTTATGCATATTTTGATATAATTCAATGCATATTTACTATGCTGCGTGCCTGCATCTTTGAATTTATCTTCTGAATACTGCATAGGTAGACAGTTAACTTTAGTTTGAAACTAACACTGCCCCTGGGTCATGCCACTATGTCTGTCTTTACATAACTCTCTTTGGCCCAGCCCTTGAATCATAATTAAAACACCACTGAGTGAGACCACCATCCTATAAACATACATATTCTATCATGTTGTGAAAAGGCCACATCATTTATGAAACCAGTATTGCCTACTGGGTCTCTCCCCACCCCACTAGATTGGCACCATGGATCACAAATTGTTCATAGTCCCATCCTAAAAGTATGTATACACTTATGTGTCATAAAAAGGTGAATTCAGTTATGTAACCTACGCAAGCTAAGACTAGGCTAAGACTGAAAAGATGAAAGAGTGTTCTTTTTAACCCTTATCTGTCAAAATTAGTATTCCTTACAAAATTATTTTATTGCTAATAAAAATAATGTGAGAAAGTTTAAACTGACTTACTGTCTGCTGGGACAAATTTCAATGAGGAACTGAATATTCAGAAACGGCTCTGTCCTTCCTTGGGCCCATCTCCCAGGAATTCATGGCCCAGTCCATTGCCACACTTAGAACAGGAAATCTGAAAACAGATGAACAAATATTTACTGATACATATTTGCCGCAAACATTGTAGGCCCAGAGCTGCTCTCACAATATGTGGTGTTACAATAAAGGTACATGCCATTCACCTGAAACTAAACATGAATAAAACCATGTATATCCAGATCTGCTATCACATGACTTGATAAGTTACTCGAAATTAAAAGTAGAACAAAACAGTGCAGACCCATATGTGCTGCTGAATGGTGTGGTGAGGGAACAGAATCTTGGTTGTTCTCTTAAAAATAAAAGAACAAAACAGTGTATACGAGATCCGTCACATGGTATAGTAGCAGGCTAAGATCAATGCTGTTCTTCTGAATCTTTTAAAAATAGAACAAAACAGCATAGATCCAAATTTGCTGTCAGATGGTACGATGGTGGAAAACGGATTTTACCTGAAGCACATTAGGCTGCTCTGACTCTCCAAAAAAGCATAGTCTGAATATTGCCATGATATCTTTCTAAATTGCAAAAGTCTGTAAATTGTTTGTCTCACCACTAACACAGGAACTATTTTATCTCATTAAGATTTAACTTAATAATGCGGACAACTGGAAATCGGGTACCTCAGAACCAGTCTAAGGCACATATAAAGGCAGGCAAGGAGGACCATGTTCAAATCCACACGTTGCAAAATGAATTGCCCTAACAAAATTATCTTGCAAATATCCACTTCCTGATGAAGATCAACTCTAAGAGCTTGATAATCCATGGATATGGGGAATATGAACCCTTGGCATATTTCGAGGAAATGGTACTTTGAACAAGTGCAATCTTGCTGATAAAAAATAATCGTAGCACATGAAATCAATTTATCAATAACAGAGCTCATTACATGACCTGTTAGGTATTCATTGAGGCAATTAATTAATGTTCACAGGCACTTGGAATTAGAAGTTGTTTAAAATGTTTAAAAGCAGAAACTGATTTGCAATGTGTCATTGTGTATGGAGGCCATTACAATAATTCCTAACCATCTCCCAATTTAAATGTTTTGATCATTTTCTACCAGCTGCATCTAATCAGACGGCAGAGCAGTAAATACCATTTAAGCTAACTAGATGTAGAACAAAATGGATGGACAACCCTTGGTAAGCAAATATGGGGGATGGTGGGACAGCATGCAGCATGACTTGTTGATACGACAGACCTCTGGTCACTAGCTCAAATGAACAGCTGGCTGGACTGGCTGGTTGACAGCTATGGTGGATGGCAAAGACTGCCAGTAATATGTACATGTAAGGTCAATATTATACCCCAGACTTGCACTAAGGCCAAACTCTAATATGCAGTGAGATGAGTACCCACATGGCTGCCAAAATGTGTGAGGATAACTTCCCATTAATTCCAAGTCAGTATTTGAGAGACATGATAAAGCATTGCTCTTCATTCCAAAACAAAGTCGATGTGCTCTATTGTCAAATCCATTTTTCAATATGCTTGTCAATTTTGGACACTCACATCAGATCAACAAAGCAGGATTCAAACCTTCAAAATGAGATGTTACCACAAGATCTTGGGCATCTCATACATTTACCATGTAGCCAACAAAGAGGTCCAAAACAGGATCCAATGAGCCATCAGTGAAAAATGCAGACTGACATGGTATGGTCATGTCTCAAGATCATCTGGACTTGCAAAAACAATCTTGCAAGGCACATTCAGAGGTTGCAGAAGAAGAGGCAGACAGAAAAAGAGGTGGGAAGACAACATTAAAGAGTAGACAGGCATGGGGTTTAGAAATTCTCGTAGGGCAGTAAAAAGAATAGGAAGAAGTGAATTGGTTGCAAAGTTATATATGGTGCCCCAACAGCCTCTTGGGTTACTGGAGGAGGAGGAAGAGGAGGATAAAGCAATGAGAGAAACTCTATTGAAGCTTGCAACTGCATCACATTCTTCTGTATAGCATGGATATCTCCAGTGCACAACAATCTTTCACTGCAAGTTTGCCATATGTCATGGTTGCTAAAGGAATGGTTCAAAGAATCTCGGAATGGGGAGAAGTTCATCATGGCATTACCAGCTATGGATGATGTTCTAGGATGGAAACTTAAAATTTCATTGTCCATAGACTTTGACCATGCCCATCTGTATTTGCAATTTAAACTTTTCTGCAGCATGGTGGACCACAGTTTCCGACCATGCTGTGCAAACACTTTAAGGAGAAGTTGACAAACTATTGGTACACAGCATGAGTATCCTTGTTTACCTTAAACTTATTGCTTTTGGAAAACTGGTCACATCGAAAATGACAATGAAAATGATAAAATTGCACGAAATAACAAACCAAGCATGTCAACTATATCAAAGGTTGTTATTAAAACAAGTGAGAAATTCAAATGGTGTTTAAAATAAAATTAAAATGTATGAACAGCAGGTAGAAATGATACTGAGTGTGACAACAAGGTCAGAGAAACAAAGTCCTCAAAAACTGCAAAACTAATGCAGAATTGTCCATTAAAAATCAACTTGCCAATATATCGCACATAACTTCAGTAACTTTAACTAACCATGCCGACTTTACATTGTAATGGACAGAATAATGATGACCAGGAGAGCTATCAAGAGGCAATGCAATGTGATGGTACTTGTACAACAGTGAAAATTTATATGGATGGTACTTGTACAACAGTGAAAGTTTATTTGGATAACACAGGGTACATGGGAATAAGTAAACACATAGTGGTAGAATGGGGGCAATGCAAGTTTGGATGAATTGTCCCCTTTATATATATATATATATATATATATATATATATATATATATATATATATATATATATATATATATAGAGGTGGAAAAGATTCCATTTTTTGGCAGCAGGGTGGGGGCTAGATTTGTGGATGTGAAGTTTGTTTCCCTAAGCCCAAAAAAGTGTTTCCTATTGTACTGGTTTTAAAATTAAGGTTGGTAAGTAGTTGAGTTTTTTGGGGTTTTTTTTACAGTTTGACTCAACTTACAAGCAAGTATATAAGGTAAATGGAATAATGTAACTCCTAAATTAATAATACAGAAGCTGGCTATACCTTTATTGCTCTAGCTGACTCGGGACAACGTGAGACACTGTCTGGATGAACAGTACTAGTGAATGCTGGCCATGGAGTATGATGTTCATACTTTGTGCTGCTGTGAAATAGCTGATTGTCACATCGAGAACAGACATATATACCTGAAATATATAAAAACAAAATTCCACCATTATCTGACAAAATTTATCAAGTCAGCTAATTTTTCTTAAGTACGTGGAGCCAGGAGTTCAGTTTCAAAATGTTTCTATTTTGCAAATCTGAAATGAAAGGTCATACTCAGGTGCACTGATCTGTTAAAGTTACAGATTTCAAACTGACTTATTAATGTTCCATAATTAGTCCAGTTATCCCAATAATGTACTCTAACAATATGTGTACTGTAAATATTCTAATAGTATGTGTGCAGTTATGTGTTTTACATGTAGCATACTAAAAATTTGTCAACCAAACATGAAACTAGTGACATTGGTAAAGTGTCAGGAAATCAAGTCCTAAATGATAACTGTAGCATAAATAAGGCCATTTTTTATTAAGTTCTGACATTAACTGTCTTGGTGGAGAACTAATGTACAGGGGAAAATTCCATGGTGGATCAGGTCAACTTCAGATTCTGTATTTTGAGTGACTCATAAATTCTTTTTATATTGTCTAGACTTACCTTTATGTATCAGACAGCAAATGAAATCAAATCCCAACTCCAACACTCTTTTATTAAAACTCTTCAAACAATCCCTGTGTATTATCTCTGAATTGACCACCTATCAGACCAGTGCTTGAATTCCATTATGATTTGCTAATTAATGTACAATCACTGAACTTCAGAACGTAAGTTCTTTGCCAAAACCAGTAAGGACAGAAAATAATAAAAATGGCAGAAAACTACTTGCCGGTCTAAGAAAGACACTTCTCTTGGTCCTATATTCAAAATATGCATCATGAAACTATTAAGAAACAAAAATACATCTTTTTTTTAAATTTCCTACTCATTTCACCAAGTTAAAAAAACAAAACAAAATGTATTAAAGCTGAAACAAATATCTTTACATTTGAATCTGAAAACTTTCAAGGCAATATCATAAAAATTAAAAAAATTAGTATTCAAATATTTGTTTTGTTTACCTTGCAAGTTTATGAGTATTTTGTAACAGACAAAAAAGCCAAATGTGAACTATGTAATATTGAATTAGTTTACAAGGAACACTCTCAAATCTGCAAAATCACCTGCAATTCAATCTTCAGCTAACATCATAAACATTATGAACAGACACACTGCACAAAACATTACCAGTAATTATCACATTATACTCTTTGAATCATATGAAACATCTAATATAATAAACAACATAGTACAGAAAGAGTGGTCAAATCAAAGTCAACAAAGCACTACATATCAGATGTGTAATACAATGAAAAACAAAGCCTTTTATGTATCAATCAAACCAGAGTTCTGAAAAATGTGTAAACTATTGTTGGACATTGGTTCTATCAGAAGCAATTGTAGTCAATTCTGAAAATCATTACTTTAAGTCCCACCCCCACCCACTAATCATCTAACCTCAGAAGACTGAATGCAATACATTTTCCAGATTTAGTCTTTTATTTAAATTTTGAAGCTGTTACACAGCAGTCAAATTTCCTATATGCTTCAAATCTGACACTATCCTTTTCTTCTTAACTCAGCAATACAGATGTCAACTTATTTCATTACTAAGATCTCCATAGGCCAGTTTTAATTACTCTGGAACAGAACCACTTAAGTTGTAGGGATTGAGAGTTTGTGGTCACAACAAAACTTGTTACTGTTTTTGCTGTATTTGTATATAGTCATAGTTATGAGCAAGTATTTAAATTTTTTAATTTCTTTCCTTCTTATGCTATTTTGAAATGAACTCAACTGTTTGCTGGGAATCACTTTTTGCCCATAAACCTGAGTAGTCTACTCCCTAACTTGGTTGGGCATGGAACAAATTCTCAGGGACAGATGGCACTTTTAGAGGTTACATTATACTGCCATAAGCTACAATACACATCATATGTACAAGGTACCAGTATATGTATTTCAGTAGAAACAACTGATTATCAAGTCTGAATAACCTTCCAATGTCTGATCTGAATGTCTGAGAGTAATGGTTGGAGAAAACAAAAAAGTCAGCCCCATCAGACATGTCCCACATATATAATTTCCAAGATCTGCAAATTAACTTATTAACATATCAAAATTCAATTAATTTGCTGCATGTGCATGTCCTTGTAATTCTCATTGGGTACAGATCACTTCCTAGATGAAAGTTTTGGGGTAATCCCCACATTCACGTGGGCAGGTAACAAAGTTTCAACCATTTTTTTTTTCACCATCAATTTCCAGCACCAAAAGAAAGTTTGTGGTCGAAATGTGTTTGAGGATAAACATGGAAATTAACATCCACGTTCATTTTTTTTTTTTGAAATCCTCAAATTTTTTTGTTATTCAAGGCTCTTAAAATGCAATTGGATTGGACTTAACTTGCTTTATAAGGTTGGTAACGCGGCTTGGCGCAGTCAATAAATACTAAAAATACAAATTAAAGATTATATTCCTTACCCTTATTGACATTGACCAATATCTGAAACTTATTCAAATACCTTCAATCAATATTCGAAAAGGAAATTCTGGTATTCGTTTCATCTCTAAAGTGTATAAGCTCAGGCTACTCTCAACGAATAGTAGAAAGTCATCATTTGTTGAGCAGCGAGAGTTACCTTTCTCAAAATGATCTCTAAAAACTTCTCCTCCTGACCACGAACAAAAAGACATCTCGATCTGATTTGGCCCTTGTTACACAACACACAGGCTGACAACAGGTCGAGTTCCGGTTCAGCAAAAATAAAATCAAGCCTGAACACCTGCACTGTATATAAATTTATCTAGGGGGCAAATATAAAAAAAGAAATATTTCAGGAAATAGTGACCCCTATTAAGAACTTAAAGCTCTGTCAATTTGTGTATTTCTTAAAATAACGTTATGAATTGCTTTCCTGGCGCAAAATAGCGAACGTACAGTTCGGTGATTTATCGACTACATACTTATGATCATCAAGACGATTAGTACATTTCTGGTGTGCATTTTCAAGCTTCCAAGTGATTGCAAATTGAGGGCATCAAAATGGTGGAGTACAATCGAGTTGGGTCCCCAATGGACCTTTATGAAGAAAATTTCGAAGAATCGAAGTCTCAGATAGAAAAAAAGAAACGAGAACTTGAATTGAAACAACGAACTAGATCTCGTATCCTGTTTAAAATGTCAATTTATTATCTGGAATAGGTTTAATGAATGTTCAACAACCGGTTGCTATAGCAAATGTCATACATATGAAACAGGTTCTATCTATCGATAAATACGTTGACGCAGTTATACATGATTATTAGGCAACGGGTGGTACGTGGTCAAGGATAAAGTAAAGACGGAAGTGAGGAAGTGATAGGACAGTCAGAAGAGTAATGATAGGAAAGGCAGAAATAAGTACAAGAGTGTCAGTGTACGTTTTCGTCCCTTCATATTCAGACCACAGGAGTCTGAAGTTTTATCAGTAAAGTACGGCTAAATCTCTGACAACATGAAATCATCTTATCGGTAATATAAATGAACACAAGGAGTGCAAGCATAAACACAACCCTCTGCTCGATTTCTCACGCATCTTTTATCGCTTTAGAATCGCAACAAGACTGAAATACTACACATATACGTTCAAAAGACAGTAACGTACCAACGCATAACTCTCGGACGACCATCGCATGAATCCAATCCGGCGAATTAACCTTTATTTTCACCATTACAGTCACAAACCCTTTCTATTAGAATCCACCATACGGAAGTAGCCCATTCTACCACTTTCTACCCTGCAGTAAAAATATGCGTTAGGGTCTAATAATCATACCAAATGCGGCGCAGAATCTGTGTTATCTTTTAATACTAGGGAAATTTAATAATGCGGTATCAATAGATTAGTTGAATTTGCTCAGAATTATTAATGCATCATGAAAGTTTTATTTACATTATTATATTACTACTATTTTCAAAAGTTGTAAATAAAATGCTCTCACTCTGCACATACATACATACATACATACATACATAAAGTTGCTGATAGTATTCAGACTGTCCTCGCATTGTATGCACATTAATCCTGAAAATTTTAGTATTTTGTGTTACCTGCCTCATCTCTCTCTCTCTCTTGCACACTCTCACGTATATGTGTGTGTGTGCATGTGTGTGCCACTGTGACCCAGTTGGTACAGAGTCTGATAAGTAATGCACGGGTTCCAGACGTTACAAGGCCACCTTCATCCGGCTTGTATGTGTTCCATTGGAAAAGCATTTATCTATCATTTTTAAAGATAAGATAATGTCGTAGTTCTTTATCTGTTTCAGTTTGTGCTTCTCCGCTAATGTTGCTTGTTCTTCAATCACCACTCTCTCTCTCTCTCGTTTGTACCTACCTATGCAGAAATAAGGTGTGTTTCATGAACATGTATGTTACCTGGATATGGGACAGAAGGGAAATAAGAATACCTTTAAGACATTTTCAGATAAAACTTAAGGAAAATTTGCAACCTCATTTTATTTGGTACTTTAAATGTACTGCCATGTGCATAGAGCACCATCCTGGTACTAAAATTAGCACCTGTCACTGACATCAATGGACAACCTCAGCATGACCATGAAATTAGTGAAAGAATGTTGTTTGTGGAATTATTCATTGAAAAACTAATAAATACAAAATTTCTTTAGAATTCTTTTGTTGATATATGGAAAATAGGTCTTGCACTTAATGCAAGTGCAAATAAAGTGCAAAATATAAGTAGTGACTTTGACTGTATTCCTGGGTCAGACAAGAAATGTAAATAGGGAACTAGGCTTAATACATTTGTTGTACTGAGTATTTGTTGGATACTAAAGACAATTAATACATTTAGCATTCATCACTTTAATGTTTATTAAAGACATGTGATTATTTTGCTGACGATAATTAGACTAAAAGTAATGTACATGTGTTACAGTTGCATGCATGTTTCTTTAATAAACGATGCCACCAGTACACAAATTAAACATTGACCGATCCCATCGATGTCAATTCATCTCAGTTATCACATGGCTCATACATATATGCACACACACACACACACACAAACACACGTACATACATACATACATGCATACATACATACATACATGTGTGTATTTGAAAGAGAGAGAGAGTGAGAAAGGAGAGGGGTAGTTTTGAAGATTGAATATTGTAACCTTCCCAGACCTTTGAAAGAATTTCGTCAAGTATTAGATGAACTGTTACAATTTCGGTACAAATCTTTATATCATTGGCACGAGCAAGGTATTAAACAGTGAAACATGTTTCTCTTCACTGTTGTCATCATTATTAACAATGGTAAATCTCTAGGAAACAATATTGTATTCACAAGTGTTTCTTCTTTCTCATCGTCATATGTGATAAACGTATCATTCACTATCATTTTTTTCCTTCTATCCTTCACCATCATTATCAATGGTATAATTATCAGGTAAAGTATCTCTCTAACGTCAGTATTACCATAAATGCTAAATATATGTAATTTGTTTCATTTGTCATCTGCCTTTACTCTCTCTTTCTCTCATTGGTAAATCAAACAAGTATCATTTTGTTCTCACTCACTTCGTCATTAATTGTAATGTATTGTATTACGTATTGTATTACGTATTGATTTTATCTGTCACAGCTATTTTCTCTCTCTCTCACACAGACACATCACCATCAATGGTTTATCAGTGGTATAAACTATCTGCTGTTCTCTTTTCCTACTGTTTTTTTCTCTCTAACATTATCATTATAATAATAATAATGATAATAATGAGGACTTTGTATAGCGTCTAATCTTTAGAAGCTCTAAGCGCTTTACAACATTAGACAACACCTATAAGATAAAAAACATATAATGATATGATTACAAAAACAAACACCATGAAATTAGAAAACATTAAAAAACATGCTGAGAATATTTAAGGTAGGAAACATTAGGTCTTTAAGTTTGTTCTTGCAGTCGAAATAAGTGAGTTTTGAGAGCATTCTTGAATGTGATCACTGTGTTTTTGTGTCTAAGTTCAGTGGGCAATTCATTCAACCTTGCTGGGCCCTGGTATGCAAAAGTACACTGTCCATATGACTTTGTTTTAATAGTGGGAATAATGAGTATACAATTGTCAGAAGAGGAGCGTAATTATCTTGCTGGTGTGTACACATGGGTGAGGTCAGATAGGTATGTTGGACTAGAGTCCGACAGTGAAACGTAGCACAGAGAACAAATTTTGTGTTTGATTCTGGATCGAATGGATAGCCAGTGTAGGGTACAGAGCAGCGGGGAGGTGTGCTTTGATTGTGGTACTCTGAGTATGATCCGAGCAGCTGTGTTTTGAACTTTTTGAAGTTTCTGGAGCAGATATTGAGATGAACCAGACAGAATTGAGTTACAGTAGTCCAGTCTTGAAAGTACTAATGAACACACAAGTGTTTTAGTGGTATCAACTGAAAGATATTTGTGAATTGAGCTGATGTGTATCACCTCAAGATATGCAGCCTTGCATATGTTCATGACTAGTTGGTGCAATGTGAGAGTGCTGTCCAGAGTAACACCTAGATTTCGTGCTGATTGTGTGAATTTAATGTTGGTGTTGCTGATATTGTTTGAGGTAAAGGATGTGAATGAGAAAGTCTTTGTGTTGTTATCAGAATGGCCTCAGTTTTATCATCATTCATCTGCAGCTTGTTACAAGTCATCCATGATTTCACATCAGAAATGCACCTCTCTACACCTTGGATGGTAGCATCAACTTCAGTTGGGTGGCTAGATTTGTTTATTTGGGTGTCATCAGCGTACAATTGGTGAGACACTGTATGATGATCTATGACACTTGAGAGTGACTGAGTGTACAGAATGAAGAGAACAGGTCCAAGAACAGACCCCTGTGGAACACCACAACATAGATCAACTGGGCTGGAGTGTATTCCATTTGCAGATACAATCTGTGTCCTGTTGACCAAGTAGGACTTGAACCACATTAAGGTTGTATCATGAATGCCAAATACATGCTGAAGACAGTGAAGTAATATATCATGGTCTATTGTGTCAAATGCCGCAGACAAATCAAGGAGGGTGACTGTAATCTTTCCGCTATCCAACGCAGAGAGAATGTCATTAATTACTTTTAGAAGAGTAGTTTCTGTACTGTGGCAAGGGCGATATGCAGATTGTACATTGCTAAAAAGACTGTTTGAATTTAGATGAGATACAAGCTGGGATAGAACAACCTTTTCTAAGATTTTTGATATGAATGGGAGATTAGAAACTGGGCGGTAGTTCTTTGAATCATTATGGTCTAGTGTTGGTTTCTTCAGCAGAGGCTTTATAATGGCAGCTTTGAAAAATTGTGGGAATTCCCCAGATGAGAGAGAGGTATTAATAACATCAGTTAGTGAAGGCAATACTGGATCTAAGCACTCAAGCAGCAGTGATGTTGGAATTGGATCAAGTTCACATGACTTTGGTGCACTTGTCATCAGGATTGTACGTACGAAGTCCATAGAGACAGGTTCAAATGCTGCTAATGGTTGCCGCTCAAATTCTCTATCCCAACTGTATGGTGATGACGAGTCAGTTGAAATTGTGGTGTCAAGCTTATCTCTAATGGTTTGTACTTTGTCACGGAAGAAATTTGCAAACATGTCCGGAAGGTTGACTGGAGCGAAGGTAGTTGGAAGTGTTGTTGATTTGTTCCTTGACATTAGCTTGTTAGTAAACTCGAAGAGCTCTTTGCAGCTGGAACTTTCCATGATCTTAGTAGTATAGTCAGCTGATTTCGCTGCATGGACTATATCTGTGACATTCTTCTTATCGGCTTCATAGATTTGCTTATGAATAGTGAGTCTGGTGGAAAGCCAAAGCCTCTCAGCTTTATGGTGGTCTCTTTTAGCAGTGCAAATCTGGTCCCTAACACTGCTATACCATGGAGAACACTTTTGAATTGATACTTTGCACTTGGTAGCTGGGGCATGTTTGTCAAGCAATGAACGCAGGCAGTTAACGAGTTGTTCTGTGGTAGGAGGTAAGCAAGTTGTTAGGTTAGCTTGGATGTCATGCATTAGTTTGGTTCTATTTATCATACGGAGATTTCTCTTAGTAGCAGATAAAGATGGAGGGTTAGGGACTGATATGTCAAGATGGCATATGATGAAGAGGTGATCTGATGCAAGGTCATGGGATACCAGGGAGGACCATAGAATGTTATCATCAGGTCCGTGAAGAATCCAGTCTAAAATGTGACCGTGTTTATGGGTGGGTTGATTAACTGACTGTTTGAGGTTGAAAACATTAATGGAATCTCTTGAGTTTTGATGTATTTGGATTTCTGGGATAGTCAAAGTGAAAGTTGAAATCTCCAAGAATAATCAGGTTGCCACCTATTGAATTTCCATAGTCCAGGAGATTCGGAAACTGCTCCAAAAAGAGAGAGTCAGCCAGCTTGTTTTTTCTACTAGGAGGAGGGCAGTATAGGCAGAAAAATGGACTGACCTTTGCTCCAGTGTGAGTGTGGTTTGGACTAGTTCAAACGATGTGTGGTTGAAGTTGAATGTTGTGGTGTGGTTAAGACATTTTATCATGGAGTTCATTGTGATGACAGCAATTCCACCTCCGCGAGAATTATCATCATAATAAATAGTACATCTCTCATACAAGTATCATATTTTTTCTTCACTATTATTTTCTGTTTTGAAAAGAGATCAGTACAAACAACAGATGATCTTACCAGGTGGCAACCTTTAGAAAGTCGATCAAACATGTTTTTAAATCTACCGGGTCCAGCATCCATCTTAAATAATTGAAGTGTGATGATGTCATCAACCATTATTTCTACTATTTTTAATTACATATTTCTTTTCTAGAAATTTATATAAAATTATTAAATAATCCAATCTGAAATAAAAATCAAGCTAAACATTTTATCTTGTGAAATTACTTTCATCATTTATTCAGCCCATGGTAGAATGGGCTACTTCCATATGGTGGATTCTAATAGAAAGGGTTTGTAACCATAATGGTGAAAATAAAGGTTAATTCGCCAGATTGGATTCATGTGATGGTTGTCCGAGAGTTATGCGTTGGTATGTCACTGTCTTTTCGATGTATATGATTATGTAGTTTTCCAGTCTTCTTGTGATTCTGAAGCGATAAAAGACGCGTGAGAAATAGAGCAGAGGGTTATGGTCATGCTTGCACTCCTTGTGTTCATTTATATTACTGATAAGGTGATTTCGTGTTGTCAGAGATTTTGCTGTACTTTACTGATAAAACGTCAGACTTCTGTGCTCAGACCAATCTGGCTACCGTAGCAGTGATGAGATATGGAACCTCAACCAGCATAGCCCTGAGATTCACTAGGTCTTACTTGTAGCTGACTAGCTCATTAGAATGTGATTTTGGAAAGCTCCCGCCAAGTCAGGAGCTTCTGCAATTATTGATGGTAATTTGTTCCACGTCCCTATTGTACATGGGAAGAAGCTGAACTTGAAACAATTTGTCAATACTGACTTTAATTGGAACTTTTTCCTGTGGTTTTCCCTAGTTTGGCAATATACCAGGGTCATGTATTTGTCTGCTGGTATGTCCGCTAGGTTGTTCGCAATCTTGTACAACATGGTCAGCTGGGGTTTGGTTCACCTGGATTTGAGTGATTCCCACCGGAGATGGTTCAACATTGCACTGACACTGCTAGTGTAACACAATATTTATTTGTGGTGAATCCAGCAGCTCTCCTCTGAACCATCTCTATCTTATTTATTAGATCTTTATTATGTGGGTTCCACATAGTTGAGAAGTACTCAAGACCTGGTCAAACCAGAGTGAAATATGTTGCACATTTTACTTCATTGTTGATTTGGAGGTTGCGGCACAGGAAACCAAGGTTACTGTTCCCTGTTTTCACTATCTTGTATATTTGCCTTTTCCAAGAGAGGTCTCTGGACAGTTCAACCCTGAGATATTTTGTTGCCTGCTCATTGGCTAACTTGTGCCCCCTTAAGAGTATATTCAGACAAGATTGGTGATTTCTTCCTGTAAACTCTTAGGATGTTGCATTTTTCTGGGTGGAATGACATACTCCAAGTTCTTTCCCAGAGGGCCAGTTCATTCAGGTCTTCTTGAAGGATCTCACAGTCCTTGGAGACATTTATTTCCCGGTAGACTATACAGTTATCTGCAAAAGTCTTGTGTTGGATTTGATGCTTGCAGGTAGATCATTGATGAGGGGCCCCGAGTGGCCAAGTGGTCGAAAGCGCTCACCATTCCGGATCACTGCCATCTCACCTCTGTCTGCGTGGGTTTGAGTCCAAGGCTCGGCTAGCATGGGTATGTGGGAAAGCCTGCCAGTAGCTTGTCGTGGGTTGGTGGTTCTTTCCTGGGTTTTCCAGGGTTCTTCCTCCACCAGTTATACTGGCTGCTATGTATAGCCTATCTTGTGCTGAAAAATGGCGTTAAACCCTAGAACAACAACAACAACAAGATCATTGATGAGCACTAGGAAGAGGATGGGGCCCAAAACTCTCATGAGGTACCCCACTAACAACTGGTGCTTGGTCGTATGCTGCTCCATCTACTATAAATCTCTGTGATCTGTCTGATAGGAAATCTCTGATCCATTTCTGGGTGTTGCCCCAGATGCCATAGTAGTCCAACTTACTGAGGAGACTTTCATGGGGGACACAATCAAAAGCCTTACTGAAGTCAAGGATAGCAAGGTCATACTGCTTCCCTCTGTCTAAGGATTTGGTGAGCTCATCCACTAGGGTTATGAGCTGTGTTTCACAGCTTCGTCTGACACAGAAACTATGCTGGCAGTCTGTTAGAATGTTGTAGCAATCTAGATGTTGCATCATGTTGCTGACTTTGATGTGTTCAAGCATTTTGCAGCAGATACGTGTGAGGGAGACAGGTCTGTAATTGCTGGCCTTGAATCTTTCTCCATTTATGATGATAGTTGTAAGATTTGCTGTTTTCCAAACATCAGGGACATAACCTGTTGAAAGGCACTTCTGGTAAATATACCTCAAGTATGGTGCACACTCTTCTGCTAGATCTTTCAGGATCCTTGCTGGAATCATGTCTTGTCCTGTGGCCTTCTGTGGGTTAATTTTCTGCAACAAGCTGTATACAAGAAGGTTATTCATCTTCTTCTATTAATGTGCTAGGTTTGTCATGATGTGAACTATGTACACTTGTTGTATTGTAGATGTATGTATTGTAGGCATTCAGAGATGGATGATTCAGTAATGGGTGTTAAAATTGCGATTACACATACCTTAAATGGCAAGTATTCACTTTATTTGGATCCTCATACATCCATATTCCTTTGGAAGACAATTACTTACATGCCAGAAGAGGTGCATTCAGCAAAATCAATGCTAAATTATTGGACATTTTTAGACAATCTAAAGGTACAATCTAGTACAAACTGGGTTGAATATTACGTGCTGTGATGTTATAAGGAAAGCAGCATGTGTTGAAAACAAATTCATACTACCCAGTTGTTAAAAACCTTTCTTGACCATGTTTAGTGCCTGGCTACCATTGTACAAGTCCATATCAATCAATAATTTTAGCCTGACATATTTTTGGTGACATTTAAGGTGAAGAGCAATGGACAATAAAGATAGAATAACTTTTGTTTAAACTACATGGGTTTTAGCATTAAGTTTTAGAAAACAAAATTTAGTTTAATTTGAATATCAGCACCTACATCATCGCCTTTGTGTGTGTGTGTGTGTATTTGGTGGAAACCAAGGACATTAATAAGATTACACATCAACGTACTGAGGACACACCTCCAACATGGTAAAATCTTGCTTCTCACAACTATTTTAGCCTATAATAACGTAGAATCATGATTTGTAGAAAGGTCCCCATTTACATGCTTGGTACTTGTTCATGATTTTGGCGTGTATCTTTCCTCAAAAGCTGGTGATACACACGCCCGAAACCATGTCCTCGATTGCCTTGTGGAAAACTTGTAGAGAGATCTCTACTATCAAATTACACGTTGCAAACACATATTATCTCCCTTTAGATCCAAGCATCAGATACCAACTACTAAGATAAACTATAAGAAGATAAGCTGATGCATATAACAGTCCTTGGCATTTTTATTAATATTTCATGCATGTGAGACAATAGTGTTGGGAAACTCACGATACATTCATACCATACACATCCAATACAGGCAAATAAATCTACGACATATACAAATGAAGTACATCAAAATGCTATTGGAAATACACATGAATTCATTGTCGAGTTGTACTGAAATTGCTTATTATCTGACCCATCTGTAAAGTTAAGACGTCCTCTTTGCGCTGAGATTTTATTTACACACGTAAAGATATTGAAAAGACATCCTTGATATGCAAAATTTATTTTCTGATTATTAAATGAGCTATATCCGCCCCTATTTCATCATTTGCCTATTTAGTAGAGAGAACAGATGTGAATCAAGTGAAAAATTCCGTTAAGGTGAAATTGAAGTATCACTAACCGAATTTGGAAGTTACATGCACAGAACTTCAATAAATTTATAGAAACATAAATATATTATACAGAGGTCAAACATTTATCATCAAGATGATCAGTCCCAAAATGAAACATTTAATTACAGCAAGATGTTTTTCATTTTCACGCTCTTTAGACCTGCGACTAAATGTGCAGGCAATCATAAACTGTTTAATTCATTCAGTGTTCTATTAAACATATATACTTGCTTCAGTTGGTGATTGGATGACTTTGCTGAACATATCATGACTTATATTTGTATTGATAGTTCTGTTGTAAACGAAGTCTTTTTAAAACAACACACAACAAGTAAAAACAAGGTGTCAATCTATATTGCTTTCCCAAATTTAAAGAGATTTTTAACAATAGCCAAAACACTCAGATGTTCTACTGGACCAACTTGTCTTTATAACGTAACAGAACATTTATTTAGAGCTGCATTGGACTGTACTATTCTTACTCATTTAGTCTTTTTTCAGTATATTTAATACACAAGGCGACACGGGGAAAAAAATGTTTAAAACTTCCAATCAGCGATACAAAACACCTTTAAGTGGTACCTTAAATTAGCAAATGTATAAACTAAGTGATTTGGAAGGTGAACCAAGAGAGTTTTGTAACATTAAAGTATATTCTTGTTCATTCATGGCTCCAAAACATTAAAACACTATAAACTGTTTGTAAAAAGGTATTAGACAATTATCCCTTTTCACTAAATCTATACATACATCTACTCTCATAAAAATCTGTTCTTCACTTCTGCAATTACTGAACTTTAAAGCTATTCAGGAGGTTTCAATTCAGTTAACATAGATAAGTTGATGTTGTAGTTGTTGTTATCGATGTTTTAGTCTATCATTATTCTTTGTACTGAGGTTGAGATAAAACACTATACAGATTGCAACATAAATAATTTTGTATGCATCATCGATTTATTCAACCAAAGTGACTTGAAAAATAAAAAGTCTCCGTGAAATACACAATATGGGTAACGCAAACATTCGTTCTTATTTTCAACTATACATCTGCACATGCAATTTTGTATGCATCATCGATTTATTCAACCAAAGTGACTTGAAAAATAAAAAGTCTCCGTGAAATACACAATATGGGTAACACAAACATTCGTTCTTATTTTCAACTATACATCTGCACATGCCCGAGAGAGAGAGAGAGGATTCGTACGCTTATTATACAACAAAGATATTACTGTATTTTATTAAAAAGTGAATAGTCATTGCCGATAAGGTGAGTTTCCTGCCATAAATGCTCAAATCCAGCCAAATAGTATTGCTATAAGTCAGGGGTATTTGCTTGACCGAGCGGTGTCAAACCCTGGCACGATTCCACTAGAAGTCATAAGTTTACACCAAATTTCCAAAGACTTCTATACAACTTCAGTTATAAATTAGAAAGCCCGACGTGTCCATTCTATACATAAATTTTTCGCTAATTAATACAAGACCACCGATCTTAAAATTTGACAAAGATATATCAACCACACATCTGCATGGTTTCTCTTCATCAACTTTCCGTACTGTCAGCAGTTCACGCCGTAGAAACTATACAACTATCCTCTAACACAGGGATCTATTTTTACTGCGCCACCTTAGGCCAGTCAATTCATGGTTTCAAGACACATTTCGCCAGTACAACTGCATCAAATTTGCCACCATGGCGACATAAACGGTATATGCTGAGTCCCTTCTTGTTTATTCCTTTGTGTAATTTACCGGTTTCCTACCGTAAGAACTGCCACTGCAGTCACACATCCAGTGTACACCATTAGGTTTTAATAAGGACTATATTACTCCAGGGACACCCATGCCGTTTTGACATGAATTCACAAAAAGTCAACCATGGCATCATGGAAACTCACTAACACTTCTCTCTGTGATGTTTGCTCCTACTAAATGGCTAATTATTTCGGGCTAAGGAATATTTACATTGCATAGAGTTCCAATAATCAAACAAGTAATCACACATCTAAGAATTCCTTAAAACGGGGCACTATAACCAAATGCGCATACTCCAAAGGTATTACTATATGATCTCCAAAGCGGTGAATTAGTCGGAAGCGTGTTATGTCATACTAAAGTCTAATTGTAGGACAATTAGTCAGTCAATATATTCATCAGTCACTCAATAACAACAATATGTATATTCAAAAAATAATGTAATTGCCCTAAAGAACAGTTGTAGTCGAAACCCTTATAGAGGTTACAGTTACTTAATAATTATATGTGATTTAGATTTGATTTTAATGTAGCTTTAACAATCTTTCAGTTGTATTGCTACAGTGTCTGCAGTGTGGCAGTTTATAGTGATGTCTATCATTGGGGCATTATGCCACATACATGTAGTGTGATGTCACATGCAGTCACATTATTTTTACACCAGGCTGACTAAGTCATAACACTAACCTCCTAATGCTGAGCACCTAGCAAGGCAGCTGTTAGTATCATTGTCATGTCTTTGTTATGGCTCTGCCTGGGTTCTAACCCACAACCTCCCGCATCTGAGGCGGTCACTCAAACCACTAGGCCACCTGAGCAGTCGTTCTGATTGTTAAGACTGGATTAGATGTGCAAATATGTCCTTGTTAATGTACGAATGTCCATGGTCTCCATGATTTTGTCAAATAGTGTGCGTCCTTAGTTTGTATGGATTGTACAGAAAATTTGTGTAAACGTGTGCGTCCTTGCTTGCCTTGCTAAATTTCATATTCCTTAGAGTTGATAATACAGTTCCCTCCTTGATACATCACCATTTCCTATTAATGTACTGCCTCAAACAGTATTTGTTTTGGCTCTAACATTGCCAGAACAAATGTCCTCAGTATGCGGTTCCATACACAAGTCCTCTATATCCATCAAATACAAGAATGTGTGTGTGTGTGTGATTTGGATTTTTAATGTAGCTTTAACAATTTTTCAGTTATATCACTACAATGTCTACAATTTGACAGCATATAGACTTGTATAACTCTGGTACATCTTACAGCAGACATGTAGCATCATGTCCCACCCAGTCACATTATCCTGACACCAGGTCAACCAGTTATAACACTAACCTCTTAATGCTGAGTGCCAAGTGAGGCAGCTGCTGGTACCATTTTAATAAGTCATTGGTATGACTTGGCCAGGGTTCAAACCAGCAACCATCTGCATCCAGTGTGAATGCTTTAATCACTTAGGCCAATGGAACAGTACAATTTCTACACTGACATTCACTTTAGCATGAATGACATCACATGACAAGTCATAAACTATGGTTGGCTTCTATGTTATTTGCATTAGATACCAGACTGCACCTCATGGCATATTTTAATTGGATGCATTTTTATGATCTTATGAGAGAAGATTTACTGTGTATGTGCTAGGTTAATTAATATATATAATTTTTATTGGGACTCCTATTTTTATGGCAGAGACTCCAATTTTTTTCAAGGAAGGAAGCCTGGATTGCAACTTTCAAAATCCTACAGAGAACAATATCACTAGAACTCAAAGACCTGCCACTGTATCAATTTAAGGATGCATAGTTTGGGAGTCTTTCTAATAAAATAATTTAATATATACTTTTGTATGCTTTAATGTATTTATGAATAGTACCAATATTAAATGTCATTGGTTAGGAATTGAAATGGCATGTATCAGCATTTGGAAAAATAATTTCAGCCATAAAATTGTGGAGTCCTCACCACTTTGTATAGGCACCCTCAGTTCATGCTTTTAAAGTCATAAAAAAACTAATTCTAAATCCATTGCAGTTTGATATCAGTAAGTAACAAAAATATATTCTTATGTAGAAAAACAATGGAAAAACACAAAACCAGTAGAAACTTTATGGTTAATGTCCACATCCTGACTTGAAATCTCTGTGATTTAAGTTGCATTAATGACCCTGGCTTTTGGAATTATTTTTTTTTACAAACAAAGCACCAACTCTTTGATATTACTATGCAAATAGGTATAGATCATTCCAATGCCATATGTATTTTATCACTTTTTCTTCCTTTCTGCAGGCTGAACTGTACTGATTCATATATAAATATGTAATGATCAACAATATTTATACAATACTAAATTCATGTAATCATGATTGCTTGGTGTTACATAATGTTTATTACTTTACTCTTTACAGGCAGATTGTAGATCAAACTGAAAATGAAAATATAAAATTGCTGTTACAGTAGTAAATGCAGTTGATCTTGTATATCATCAGGACATATGATTGCACATAAGACATTTTACAAGTAAGAACTCATCATGGATATATATATATATATATATATATATATATATATATATATATATATATATATATATATATATATATATATATATTATTTCATTAAAACATGTCATAGGAGTAGCACTTGCTGATGAAGTATTTTTCAATTTAGCTGAAGAAGTGATGATTTTTCAATATGGGGCTTATAAGGGGAGGGACCATGTCAGCTCAGTGGTTCGATTGTCTGACTCATGAGTGAAAGGGTTCAGGTTCAGATCCTGCCGTTAGATCAGCCTGGGCTGGATACCATGGAGTGTTGTTAGGTAAAGTAGTTTACAGTGATTGCCTTAGCATTAAATAACCTACCTGTGTTGCTATGCCATAAAACGTCAAGCCATTTGAGAAAAGGACAGTTAATTTTGCGTGAGTGTTGATTACATTTTTAAATATATTAAAACTGAATGGCAGTATTAAGGGATATATAAATTTGGAATGAATGGTGATCTGTCCATTTTTTAAAAATATTGTGTGAATTTTTGTGATTGTTGATTAAGTTGTCAGATATATGAAAACTGAAAGGCAGTAATAAGGAATGTATAAACTTTGAATTAAAAGTGATTGGTCCATATTTTTTTAATATTTTTTTTGGTGCTGGACAGGATTATTTTAAAACATATCAGTGTCACATTTTTTAAAAACAACTATTACTGCTTCTGTTGTAAAACTCAAGTAAAATCACCTTAACTGTATGTCAGCTTTTCTCATTGGGTCAATTGAGGAAGTCAACAGGAAAATAAGCAATCTTGACCGGAAGCTCCAGGCTTACACAGAGTTGGTGGTTGAGAGTCGAGCTTCAGACCGTCCAGATGTGGAAGAAGTATTTGTTCGTCCCTCAAGTTCCAAAGGAAGAGAGATGGTTGCAAGAAAAGGTTCTTTTTACCACAATATGAAAGTTATTTCTTAATAGGGTCTATAAAATGAATATCATAAAAAGTATGTTTGGCAGCATTAAATTTTAATGAATCTGTAATATTTTTAATTTTATTTAAAAAGAATCTGGATGATATGCTTAAATGTTTTAATTTGTATGCCATTTCATATAATATTAAATTTTTTGTCTTTATCAAATTAACACATTCTGTATTGGTTAAAACCTTCTGAAATACAGTAATTACAAATTTATAATTAATCAAGTTCTCATTTCAGATTTCTACTTCTTTTAACTTAATTTTTCTGTAGATTCCAAGCAGTTTGTCTTGTTTATTAGTGAAATATTAGAGTGAATTATGAAAGGATTGATGAAATTAATTACTGATTTGCCTGCTTTTTTGGGGACATAGGGACAATAATGGATCAATATCACTGTTCTTCTAACAAAATAGATTGAGGAACTTTATCATTATAATAAATGTCATGTAAGCTTGAATTATTGATTGCCACCACCATTCTTATATAGAATGGCATGACAAGTATTACCATAGAAAAACCTTTGGGTTGGAGAAGTAAAGAAAAAAAAGTTTGAAGTTTTTAATAAATCAGGTTCTAAAGAGTAGTTTTTTTTCACGGAAAATTTACTTGTTTTTAATTTTCAGAGAGGGAGACACGAGAGATGAATCGATTTGCTGGTTACTATACACTGAAACAAAGTAAGTGAAAAACATGTAAATCCATATTAAAATTTTAGTTGATACAGAAACTTCATATGATTTCCTTATTCCAGTTCTGACCTCCTTGATACAGGCTGTATAGTACATTTACATACAGCACCTGCATTACATATAAATTGCTTAAACAAAAACTATAGAATTGGTGTACCAGTCCACATTAAATTTATAATTGATGATTAAAGTTGAAGTCCTTTTTCACACACATTTCTCCTTTACAAAGAATGAATTTAAAAGGGTTAAAATCTTTTTAAAATTGAGTAAAATCTATTATTCATTCTAAGTATTTAATGTCATCTTATTTCCTCTTCCTCTTAACTTTTATCTGATTCAGTTTTTATTATTTTATATTTCTTGCAGCATTTCTACCTGGGAGGAGTGAGCGAGTGAAGAATATTTCTAAAATCAGTGTTCAGCCCAGTAAAACATCCCAGGCAGTAAGTATAGTGGATATGTTATCTTTAATTCTACATGTATGCCCTAAAAAACCAAAATAGAAACCATCTTCAAAAGTAAGTCTATTTTGAAAATACAGTTTCCAAGTCTTACAAGATTGTGCTCTCAAAGTTAAGTCAGGCTACAACAAACAAGCAGCCTAATATATTCAGTGTTTTAATGTATGCATATAAATTAAAATAAGGAGAGAGAAATTTATGTCTTAATAGAAGAAACACAGAAAGTTTCAGCTATTGTGAAAATTTTATTGGTTAGCTCTGTGCTTAGATCATGTGCAATTTCCATAAGTACAATATCCAAAAGAAATTTCAGCCATTGTACACATAGAGGTATGCCAATATTCTCACCACTTTGCATGTTGCAATTGCAAACAATTTCACCTTACACCTGTCACTCTCTCAGAAATTAATTGCTCCGGTGGCCTAGTGGTTAGAGCATCCGCCTCAGATGCAGAAGGTTGCTGGGATAGGCACTTAGCATTAAAACGTTAGTGTTAAGACTGGTCAGCCTGATGTCAGGATAATGTGACTGGGTGGGACATGATGCTACGTGTTTGTAGCATAATGCTTCAGTGCTAGACATCACTATAAACTGCCACACTGCGGACATCATAGCGATATGAATGAAGCATTGTAAAAACTACAATAAAAATCCAAATCACACACACACACACACTTTCAGAAATTCATAATATCTGTTGAGTGCCCCAAAATGACCCTTTTTCAAATAAAGGGGACATTCCCGCACTAAATATTCATAAACAGACCATGTGTGAGCAGCCCACATAATAATCTTGAAGGTTAGCAAGCAAAGGGTAGAGCATATGCTTTTGTCATTATAGTGTCACTATCAGATGTTATCATGGAAGACCTCAAACCAGTTCCACTTGAAATTTGTCTAATGGACCCAATCACAATCTCACTCATACAAACACAGTTGATGGTTACATTCTGAAACATACAAGGGGTATTTAAAAAGTTCAGAATATCTTTTTACATCAATAAATGTAATGCTGATCAATAGATAACTGTCTATACAAACTACACTCCAGACACTCGGATATATGTGTGAAGTAAAATAGGTATATGAGAGTAACATCAAGATGTTAGACAAGGAGTACAAAGAGCATTCTGCACTCTATGGATGCTCTTCGACTGACACCAAGGTTGACTTGGATAAAGTTTACAATTTAATTCTCCTTATATCCTACAGTTTTGAAGTGGTTCCATTGTTTTAAAGATGGTTGTAATTCCATGGAATATGGCCACAATCTGGATAACCATTCACTGCAGTTGGTGAGTCAGTGGCTGCTGTGAAGGGGGGCAATTGATGAAGATGCTTGATGCACAGTGGAAACTATTTCTATTATCATCGACATTAATTGTCAGTTGTTTTAGTATGTTGAAGAATTATTTGGAGCCAATCAAGGTTTGTGCAAGATAGCTCCTGCATTTGTTGACAGCTGATAAAAAACAGACTTGGGTTGAATTATCAAACATCTACTCACTAAATATGAAAACAGTGACCAGAGATGTTTAAATGAGATTGTCACAAGTACTGAAACATGGATTTACTATTTTAACCTGACTCTAGAGAAAATAATACATTTTGGACCAGAGAAAATGAACAGGTTCCCAAATCTCTTGATTTAGTTGGACTGTCAAGTTAGTTTTATATGCATTATTTTTCAATGCAAAAGGCCGTTTGTCCAGGTTCCTGTGCCTGGCTCAGTCACAGGACATTTTTATGCCTTCAAAGTGTTGCCAAAACTTGTGGAAAAGTACAAAAATACCCATCTTTACTCCAGTACCTGAGCTATCCATCTACTCAATAACAACACGCTGCTGAATAAATTCACCATCAAGACAGACTTCAGGGAGTACAACATCCAAACTTTGTCACATCCTCCATTTAATCTTTATTTTGCTTCAGTTGATTTTTGGCTGAACCTTGTTATCAGAAATATGATATTGGGTAGAGAATTTGAAATCTACCATGCTACTGGAAGTGCAGTATTCCTGTTTATGAACAACATACCAAAAAGTTAATACAAAATGGCATTGAATAATCAGACTTATAAAGTGTGTAGAGGTGCTTTGAGAAGATACACTGACATAATGTTCACTAATTAATAATTCTTTTGTACAGTGTATTAACATTCAGAACTTTTTAAGTACCCCTCATGTACATGAAAATAGGCCTTGTTCTGAAATCTAACTTGCTGTAATCAATACTATTTTCAGTCCACATCACTTAAAAACTAAACAGTGCAGACTGTGTGAATTTTATTATTACGACAGTGATGATAAATATTTAGGAGTAACAAAGAATGTTTGTATGTGTGTGTGTATGTGTTTAATGAAGCTTTAACAATTTTAGTTATATCACTATGATGTCTGCTGTGTGGTACTTTATAGTAATGTCTAGCACTGGGGCATCATGTCGCAGACATGTAGCATTATGTCCAACCCATTCACATTATCCTGACACCAGAATGACCAGGCCCAACACTAGCTCTTAATGCTGCACATCAAGCAAGACAGTTGCTAGTATACTTTTTGTAAGTCTTTGCTATGATTCAGCCAGGCTTCAAACCTGCTACCTCCTGCATCCAATGTGGACTGTCTAACCACAGGAGCAGTTGCAACAAGGAACACATTTTTATATCAGTTTTGTAATTGCTTTTGACAGTGAGTACGCTTTTAGCTTATATTATATGGGATGAACATTAGTTCACCATATCAGTGCTTGAAGCAGCACTTAGCCTGATAACTCCTTAACATAAAAATATGCCATTTTTGCTGAATTGATAAGAAAATATATATCAAGCTGCCATAAGGTTTAGGTGTCAGTTCATATTAATGTAGATTTAAGGTAATTTACCTTCAGCCATTCTTCAAGATTGACCGACAGACTAACTGCCCCATTATGTCAGTAAAACACACAAATGGGGTCCAAATACATTATGTATTGTCTTAAACTGCAACAACTCAAATCTGCCAGCACATAATGCACTGGCAGATCCATGTCTATGCAGTTTGTTAGGACTAGTCAGTAGAACAAAAATCATTGATCCTGATCTGTTACTTAGAAGCCTCTATATATGGCACATTCTTCAGTCAAAATGTAGACTCTTGAAACAAATTCTTTTGGAATATAATTTTTTATTTTATTACATGTTATGAATAAAATAATATGTTATGAATAAAATAATATCATGGTTATTAGGAATAAAATGTATGAAAATTTGTTGAATAATTTGTAATGTTTTTATTGAGGCTTGCAAATCGTGAAATGAACTAATGTGCAAGACAGGGTGTTCTCTAAGTGCCAGTAGATGGGTAATGTAATTGCCTAAATTTGCTGCTTTAAAATTTTTGACACCTACTTCCAGTTTTTTGGAATGCCATTCCTTTGCAGATTCAGCATAAATTTGTTTCTCAGAAAGTTTATTTCTTTGAATTCTGGTCTTTTTCTTGTTTTTAATTATTAGTTGAATGTCTGGTCTGCTCTAAAAGTCACTTCTTTAGTTTGTGAGTTCAAGTTCCTTTATTCATTATGCACACCCTTATGAAATGATGCGAAATTTGTTTGATATACAAATTCTTTTTCTTTTTCTTCCAGACAAAGAAGGAATCTGGGAAGCCTAAATTTGTGGAGGTTTGTTGAACATTGATTTAGCTATATATATCATACTCTTGATTACCAAGAAGCACATCAGTATTTAGCAGTACAGTGTATATACATCTTATCATAATTACAATTTTGAAAACAAATTATTACCACCTTTGTATTTTCAAAATTATACAGACTTGTAAAATAAATTGTTGGATTGAATCATAATACACCCATCCTAATGTCATGAAAATATAGCATTGTTGGAAAGTTCTGCTTTTTGGTTGTGTTTTTTTTTCTTGTGACTCTAAAGAAATGAAAATTTTCAATGTTCCTTGTTCTATAGCTTCATCAGTATCCAGGTTATGACCCAATAGAGTTAACTCCCCTTCCTGATGAGGTGCCAGCAAAAGATATGATGAAGATAGCAGCAGATGCTCACATGCAACTTCATAAAAAGGTAAGTGTTACATTTAAAAAAAACTGAAATCTGACAGCAAAATTAATTTTCTTACTTCCTGTTAGAATAGCTGTCACTACATAACTGTACCATGGATTTTTTTGACAGAAATAAAGACTGTTTTTTAGAGTCTAATCCAAGTTAACAAATTAATTGGATTTTATTTTAATTATAAAAGGGACCAAAACTTAAAGCCAATGTGAGCAGTTACCTGAATATTCATGTTTATTGAACTATAGGGAAGCAAAGACAGAAGTAGTGTTGTGGTTGTAATGGATGGGAATCCAAGATACTTATAGACTGGTTTGGACAATTTTAACTGTATTATAGATGTTATCTTTGTTGGACTGGTTACTGGATATCCTAAAGTAATCACTTCTTCAAATCGTCTACACATTATTTAGAAAGCCATCAGTTTAACATGTGCCATCAGATTTGTGCATTCTTATGATATATTACTATCCAGGGAAAATAGATGTGATCCTGTAGAAAAATATCTTAGCAACCATGATACACTTAGGTGTATTAGAGATGAAGGAATCTTTCAAACATGTACATTTTCAACATCACACATTGTTATAGTACTCTCTACTTCAAATCAGGACCATTTCTGATATACTTATGTTCTAATGATCTTAAAATACATCTTTTAATGCAGTTCACTATATTTTCCATATGAAAGTGAATGGAGGTAAATTCGTATGAGCATAGATTGTGCTATACTGCCAGCTGATTTTGCCCATAATATATGTGTAGTAGTCTGCAGTCAAAATCTGTCTTAAAGACCAACTGTATAATGTAGTCACTTGCTTTGAACAGCCACACTTTTTAGATCTTCACATCAAATTGTTATAGAACTAAATGTATATTCAGAAGCCAACTGTCTTATTAGGTCTTTTTTTTATATTTCCGATGTAAAATGAGCTCAAAGTGAACATGTATAGAGCCAGATCTGCTATTACAGAAAGTGTTGGAATCATAAAAACTCTTGAGCTTTGAGCCCGGGCTGAGATTTTGTTGTAATTAATCTGATTAACTGTAAGTGGAAGCTTAATCTTAGACTAAGAGCTTTATAATCTCCAGGCCAGGATCCATGTACATACTGTTCATTCTATTAAGGATTAAATGTCTTCCTGTCCATTACATTACAACATGTATATCTACACTGTTTGCATTGGATGCATGGTATACATGGATAACTATTTACATTTGCAGATATCATCAATTTCTTAAGGCAGAAGTCAGCAGACAAAAGTGCAGACCTCCAAAATTCTCAATGGCCAAAGATGTTTTATTCATAGATTTGAATCACCATTGATAATATCTGGTGATTTGGCAGTCATTAGAACTAGTGCATGTATTTACTTTGTATGTACATGTATTTACTTTGTATGTACAGATATTTACTTTGTATGTACATGTATTTACTTTGTACATGTATTGTCTTCGTATGTACTTGTATTTACTTTGTATATACATGTATTTACTTTGAATGTACATGTATTTACTTTGAATGTACGTGTATTTTACTTTGTATGCTTTCTCATTTATTTTTTAGCCTCATTTTAAGCCTGAATTTGAAAAGTATTTCTACTCTCCAATGTCGCAAGCAGTTTTCCAGGTGTGTATACTAGTATATCTTATGGCATAGTGTATTTTGTTAAATTGGACTTAACAGGTATTCATTATACATACATTTGTGTGGACTTATTGTGATCAATTGTCCATCCATATGTTTGTTTGAACATCCAGACATCCATCCTTCAGTTGTTTCTCCTTGTAACCATAAGTTCTTCAACACAGATTAAAAAGTGATTAGATTGATTGATATCTAGTATATACTTGCTTGAATGTTGAGTGCCACTGGAAACAACATAGAATAATGCAATGGGTCTGTGTTATTTTTTCTATTGAGCACTCCTAACAAACTACAGAGACGCAGAGTTACCAGTGCATTATGCAAGCATATACGGTAATGTTTCAGAATGATGATTTCTTAACAATAATGTTTGCAAACTCTGGCTGGGGGGAGTGTAGGGAGCATTCCGAACAGAGAAAGAAGTTAGTTCTGTTACAATAAAATATACATGATACTAATAGCAGACACTTTTAACATGGCGTAGTCACCCATAAATACATTAAGAATTGCATGTTATTTTCATATGAGCTCATTTAGAAATTAGAGTACCCTGGCATCAATTTCTTAAAAAGCGCCTTCCATGGGTACTATTTTTGCATAATTGGAACAGCCCTAGGAAATAATAAAATCACTTATGATTATCACTTAAAATCAATTCATAAAAATGTTGCGACTATTTGAATAGAAGACATGTTTGATCATTTAGGGACCATGTGACATGTAGTTTGAATAATACATTATGTTATATGTATTCTTAAAGTCTGTACAAGCTCCTCAAAGCAAGTCTGTAAACCAGTCCTTTCAGATATTCCTTGCTCACCATGCAGTAATCCCAGTTGTCTTAAAAAGCTATAAATTAAAAAAAAAGACAATTGGGTTATTTGTGGATTTTTTTAACTGTATTACTTCACATTATGTAGATAAACCATTCCACAATCTACCTTACAAACAGGAAACCTTATTGTGTGAAAAAAGCATATATTTTTATATAAATATGAAAATAAAACAGTTTCTAATTTATGAAGAGAGAATGATCAGAGATGGGGGGACGGATTAAAACATTATTATTATAAGTCTTTCTTCGGTATTATTTTGAAATATATATTAATTCTTACCATATACACTCACTTATTAGTCAATTCCAACTGCAAAATGCATAGATCCAGATATGCAGTTCCATTATGTGCCACCAGCAGATCTGGATTTATGCAGTTTGTTAAGAGTACTGTCTGTACTTGCTTATAAGTCAAGTCAAACTACAAATAACAAAGATCCTTATCTGCTTTTGCTTAATGTGCCTGCAGATCAGGGTCTCTGTTGTTTGTTCTACTGATTACTCCTAACAAGCTGCACAGACCCAGAGTTTCTAGTACATTAAGCAATGGCAGATGGGTGTCTGTGCAGTTTGCAGTTTTCATCATCATCATCATCATCAATCCCTTAACCCAAGAGGTCATTGGGGAACCATAGTTTACTTTACAACCAATTCTCTCCATCTTTTCCTGTTCTCTACTGCCCTTTGGGAATCTCCAAAACCCATGCATGTCCACTCCTTAATGTTTTCTTCCCACCTTTGTTCTGTCTACCTCTTCTGCTGCACCCTCACACTGTGCCTTGCAAGATTGTTTTTGCCAGTCCAGATGACCTTGAGACTTGACCGTACCACTTAAGTTTACACCTTTTTATAGTGGTCAAGAGGTCTTCAATGGATCCGATGGCTTGGTGGATCCTAATGTGTGGACTTCTTCGTTGGTTGCATGGTAAGTGTATGAGATGTCCAAGATCTTGTGGTAGCATCTCATTTCGAAGGTTTGAATCCTTCTTTGTAGATCTGATGTGAGCGTCCATGTTTCACAAGCATTCAGAAAGATGGAGATGACAATCGAGTGCATCAGCCTTATTTTGGAACTAAAAGCAATGTTGGTATGTTTCCATATTGGTCTCAACCTTGTTATTGCTGCTGTTGTCTGGGAAATCCTGCAGAGTAGTTCTGGTTTGGAGCCCTCATCTGTGATAATTGATCCCAAGTACTTGAAGCTTGTGACTCTTTCCAGCTTCTGTCCACTGACCTTTATTTCTGCACTGATGCCATTGGTGTTGTTTCTCATCAGTTTGGCTTTTTTGGCACTAATCTCCATACTGTATGCTGTTGAGGTTGTCTCAAAGCATTCAACCAAGTCAGCCAGTTCTTTTTCATCTTCTGCTAAACCATCAATATCATCTGTGAAGTGAAGTTTGGTGATTGTTCTTCCTCCAATGTTGACAGTGCCCTTGTGGTCATGCAAGGCATCCTCTATGATCCTTTCCAGGAAAATGTTGAAGAGTGTAGGTGACAGTATACATCCCTGTCTGACTCCAACTGATGTTTGAAACCAATCTCCTCTGCTGCCATAGATGAAGACAGCACTGGTGGCTTTGTCATAGAGGTGATTAACATCCTGCACCCGGTTTGAGCTGATGTTGTACTTCCTCATAGTTGCCCATAAGGCCGCATGTCATACCCTGTCAAAGGTCTTTTTGAAATCTATAAAGATGTGGTATAGATTCTGCTGATGCTGAAGGTATTTCTCACAAAGGAGTCTGAGATTGAAGATTTCTTCTGTAGTGCTCCTTCCTGCTCGGAAGCCTGCCTGCTCTTCAGCAATATTTTTCTCTGCTTGAGTCTTTAGTGTGTTGAGAATTATCTTCAGCATGACTTTGCACTTTTACTCATCTTATAAGCAAGTATCAACAGTAATCAAATAAACAAACAACATAGTCCCTGGTCTGCCAGTGCATTAAGCAATGACAAATCTGGGTCTGTGTCATTTGCAGTACTATTGGACTTGGCTTGCATATGAATTTATAATGCTAATAATAGCATACAAGTATTATGAAGTATTAATGATTAGTCATCAGTACAAGATAGAACAAATTGGGAAATCCCAGTGTATCTGAAAATTTGGATATTTTATAATTTTCAGTATAATCATTTTCAAATCATGGAACTTTCAGGTTCTCATGACATTTAGTCCTATACTATCAGGCTGCATTTTCCATTAAGTGTCTTACAGATAATCCATCTTACATAAGTACACCCCAAAATGTAGGCAACAAAAGAATATTTTCTTTTAAAATACAATACTACATTGTATGTGGCATTAACTGTTTTAGGATAATACATTACTATCTTTTTAGTGGCATTAATTACATGGATAATACATTACTACATTGTACATCGCATTCACTATTCAGGATAATACATTACTACATTGTACATGGCATTCACTATTCAGGATAATGCATTACTACATTGTACATGGCATTCACTATTCAGGATAATACATTACTACATTGTACATGGCATTCACTATTCAGGATAATACATTACTACATGGCATCAACTGTTTCAGGATAATACATTGCTACATTGTGCATGGCATTAACTATTCAGGATAATACATTACTACATTGTACATGGCATTCACTGTTCAAGACAATGCATTTCTACATTGTACATGGCATTAACTGTTTCAGGATATGTTCTGGTACCTTTTCCTTGAACGTTACCAGACAAGCAGGAACTCTCAAGTCAAGTTGTTCAACAGGGTTGCCTTCAACTATGTCAAACTGTTGTTGTATGTTAAAGACCCTCTACAGAGAGATGTCTTATTCAAGGTGAGCACAAATTGTTAATTGTAGAACTATGGCATCAATGGCTGCTCGGCACTATAATATTATGTTTTTCTTTAAATTCATTGATTGATTTAGCAGAGAACAGATATATTTAATACAAAATTATGTTATGACAGATATATTTAATATCTAATTATCTGTTATCGTGTCAATATACTCTCACTATATATCCTTCTTTGCTTTTGCCATTTTTCCATAATTGGTTTTAAAATACATTGTATTATAATAAATATCACAACACGTGCATATTCCAGGATTATCCCAGCCTAATTTCGCAGGCAATCTATGCTGCATACTGCCACTGCTTCCCTGATTCCTACCGGCAGTTTGGAGAGGACTTCAAGGAAGATCTGGTAGCATTGGTGTATGGTTGGATAGCAGGTAGATTACATTACATTTATCATGAGAGTGAATTAACTATGTTTATATTCCCAAGGTCAGACAATAACTTGAACAGTTTCATGTACTATATATACACATGTATAAGTCAGGTCCTAAGACAGTACAAAATGATCATCATCAGTCTCGGATCAGGTCACTTGGCTACATCCCAGACACTCTCCACCAATAAACCCCAATAGCCACTGAAAACAATTGATTCATTATGCCTGAATTTTCATAATGATAAAACAGATATCAGGTGCAATCTGGATTAAAAAATGGCTTAAAATCATACATTCTTTTGTTTAGAGTACAATTAGCAATTCATTAGAGAGTTTCAAGACCCTGTTGATATTTTGACCCTTTAATAAGTATTATAAGGGACAAGAAATTGTCATTTTCATGCTTGTATGATAGTGCTTGCCATTGAACAGTACTTGTGTTGGCACTAACAGTTTTCAAAGATTTGGTTATCATTTTAATTTGATTTTCATTCTTCCGATGATTTATCTTCTTTACACAATAAGAACTGATGGTTCAAAAAATGTTATGGAAAAAGAGAGAGTAATATATATATATCAGCTTCCTATGTTGAAACATTGTCATGCTAAAAACAAAGGCATAAGAAGAAATATTTGTTAAGTATGTAGTTTCTTTTTGTGCTAATCATGTCCATGGTTTAAATAGAACCAAAAATTGTATAAAAAAATGTACATGGTGTCGGTAAAATACTGCAGGAGCAACTTGACATACATTTTATAATACAGGTCATGAGAATGAACTTTGTTTGTTGAAATAGATAGATACTGAAATGCCATTTGAGATGCTATAAAATTTTGTTCCTTTGTCAAAAGCGGTGTTGAAGATGAAAAACAAAACAACATTGTTGTTATAACATTTAGTATCATGAAATTTGGACAGACCAATTGCACACCACTTTTTATTTATTTATTCTCACACCAAAGGCACCAAAGCCTACATACGATGAAGTGATCACCAACTCAGTCACCAAAAGCATATCTGTCATTGAAGTTATTGCCAGTTCAGCCACCAAAGGGAAATATGTCAGTGTCTACATCATTGAAGTGATCACCAATTCTGACACCAATGGCATATACAACAAAGTCTATATGAAAAATTAAGTGATCCCCATTTATGACACTAGAGGCATATATGACAAAGTCTATATGAAAAATGAAGTGATTTGCAATTATGACACCAAGGAGGTGAACCATATTTCTCACCTATGTGAAAGAAAAGTCCTGCAAGTTTATGATCCCATTTTTTTCTTCTCATGGTATGAGTGTTTCATGTTGATGCCAAACCTTGTATAAAAACAATTCCTATAAGAAGAATTGTGCAAAGCTTAGTACATTGTAGTACATAACTTAAAATAGTTTAAATTTAGTTTCTTGTCTTGTTCATGAAAGATATCTGTGTTGCTTTGAACTCACTAATCATAAGCAGTATTTCTCCTTCAAACAAGTTGCCCAATCACATTACGTTAGGAATATTAGCTTGCTACCCCACGAATCCAGCCCTACTAAAAGAAAAACCATCTTAGATAGACAAAGGGCAGTAACTCTTGCTCATTATCTCCCCTTGATACCACCAGGTGTTGCCAGTTTTTAGCTTTGCTGTGTCCTGAGACATCTGCAGTGCAATAGCCTCCGACAATCCAGCCCATTTTTGTGTTCCAGTGGACCGATTCAACATTCATTTTGCATTTATAATGCAGATTTTTCGGTCTACTGCAGGCTGTATACTTTAATTTACAATTTCTGCCAATATTTTGAGAGATTTGTCACTTGTCAGGACTTCATCTTGTAGGACCATTGTCCCACCATGCTATCGTTGACCTTACACAAGGTTATTACAGGTTAGCATACATTTGACTTTATTCACTTACTCCATCCACTATGGAGCACTTAATAGTGAATTTTGATGTGCTGCTTGATAATTATGCTTAATTTATTTGTATTCCATGCTATTTTGAGAGAATTATTATTAAGCAAACATACAGCATAGGTTTCTGATATGACACTTCACCGATCTGTTAGTTACAAGTGTTTTTAGCGACCTAGCAGTTTCACACATTACTAGTTTCTGCTTTAGTTTATGTGTCTTGTGTCGTTTTAGCATATATCAATTAAACATTCTACAGGCAACTTCAGAGGATGGAAGTTTTCCAGGACTCCTGTTTTGTTTAAGTTATGCATACATGATTTCTATTATGCAGCATCTATAACATGTGGTGATGACAGTGTTTTATTTCAGGAACCTAGTAATTTCAACAATTTTCTAGTTTCTACTTAGGTGTGTTTTTTATATCAGAGCATGATAGCCTACCACGACTCTGGTTTGGTTTATAGTATGTACACATTGTCCGTTTATTAACTATGCATTGTGCTTAAGCTTAATATAGGACATATGTTTATGATGCGAAACATTTACGGGTCTGTTCGTTATGGCAGTGTTTTTGCAACCTGGTAATTTCAACCCTTTACTAGATTCTGCTTTAGTTTGTGTCATTTTTGCAGAATATTTATTTAATCGATCTGTATGCAGTTTCAAAGCATGGAAGTCTGTCATGACTCCGGCTATGTTATGTTATGTTTACATTGTTTCTGATATACAGCATCTACAATATGTAGTCTTGGCTGCCGAGTGAGATGATTTATATTATTAGCTTGTTAGTCACATACTAATTTGCTAATCTATGCTTTGTTTTTCTATCATCTTGTGTCGTTTCAGGAGGAATGTTTACTACTCACATTTCATGCATGTGCACAAATGTCGCCCTGTTCTTCATTAAAGGGCATGAGCTAAATATGCAGTGCTTGGTCAGAAAACATATGGACTGCTGTATTTCAGAAAGCGGCAGTAGGGAAAGAGAGATGGTTGAGTTCGTGACAGGATATCTCTGACATCCTTAGTCTCCACCCCACATCAGCATCAGTGGCAAGCCTTGTGGGGGTTGCTGGAGTCCCCCCATCTGGCTAAAGTTTGTTGCATGGAACCAACACGTACCATTATGTCAGGGGACGGAGAGGATAAAGAAGCGGACCATCCATCGCTGGATAAGCACTCTCTTCAGTATAAGCAAAACATATGGGGAATATTTCCCATTTGTAGGCAACCCAGATGAGGTAAGCATCCACATGTCAGAGCATGGCCTTCAGACCAGTAAGTCGGGGTGCATGGGATTTACAGTTGATCAGCTGGACCCAAATAATAATAATAATAATAATACTGCTGCACTGACACCGGCCGACACTGGCAATCATGCCAACATTACCAGCAGTCCAACCATCCCAGCATGGAGACCTCTTGGCCAGAATTGGCCAACTACAAAATGTGTATGGGGTCTTAGTGATAGATCTGTCTGTCTAGCTGGGCAGTCATCAACATATCGTTGTTTCAACGGTGATTTAGATGAGAAATCTGCCTGTTCTTCCATGGTTTTGGATTGGCTGGCACAGATGTGTGCTGGACCAACATATATGCGACAATGGTGCTGGAAAGGCCAGTAGTGTGGCGTTGCTGACAGTTTGGCAAAGGCCAGAGATACCAGTAGTGATGGAAAGGCCAGAGTGAAGTGATGCCAACAGTGCGTGAAAGGACAGCGATGCAGGCACTACTGGAAAAGCAGTCATTGCTGTCTTTACCAGCATTGCTGGATATTAGAGTACTCATGGCTTATACTCAAGGGAGAGATTGGGTCTTGCACAGATATAACTGAGCGGAGTTGTCAAGGCCACCCAGCATGACTTATGCAAAGCTTGAAGCCGAGCCAGATGATAACCCAGTACACAGTAAGGGTGATAAGTCATCGATAGTTGCATGTGCAACCACATCAACCCCTATCGTGCTATAGTATGAAACTGATTTGAGCTCACTAGTCCTCCCTTTTCCCTCAGAAAGGGGAGGGGCTGATCCAAGTCAGTCAGAGGTGCTTCAGGTTTTATTCATCAACAATTCCCGCACTCCTCCACATGATACACCATTAGATTAGCCTTATGATAACAGAGGATACGGTCACTCATAAAAGGCATGGGAGCATGTGCTAAGGAGACATTCCACAATGATATACTCTAAACTTGCTTTTGAGATGCAAACAGCAGGTGGAGGTCCATCATGGACTGGAGTCTCCCCACCTTATTCAAGATGAGGAAGGCGATTTCATTCCACCTCTCCATCAGACATGGCAAGTATGCCGTTAGTCTTGATCTGACATGTATACTTCCACATCCCTATCCACCTTGTCTATTGTTAGTTTCCTTGTTCCGCTTACTGCCACAGCATAATCAACTCCCCATTCTTCTCTTTGGCCCTCATCAACGCCAGGGCTTTCACTCACACTAGGTACTCTGCCATCTCCTCGTTCCAGGTGTCGTTATCTACATTGACAGCAGCGTACCTGGGCAGCATCTTAAAGAAACACATGGTAATTTCTATCCTGCTCTAAGGCAGAATGATATCCCTTCTCTGCTAGATCATCCAGGCCTTTTCACAAACTGGGTTATTCAGGCCTTGTCAGCACATTGGCATCCCGTTTTATGTCCTCTTAATCAAGCAGTCATGATCACGCCCAAAATTTGATCACTCCCATGTCAGTGGGGCAATCCAGGCTGGCTGACCATTGGAATTCTGCTGAAGAACCCCAGGCAGAAATAATGTAAAGTACTGCTGCCAAAGCACATGGTGGTAGTACCCACCTGTTACTGACATTTACTACCACTAGTGACACCTGGAGAACAGCCACTTTGCATCAATATCCCAGAAAGGAAGCCTGTCATCAATACCTTTTTATTTCTATAAAGATCGATCCTGGGGGCAAAACGGTCGTCTTTCGATCTGACAACACTGTGATGGTGACCGATTTCTTGAAACAGGAAGGTACCAGACCACTTGTCTGGTGTTCTGATTTGGCATTTTTCTATGTGGGTGCAACAATCTCCTTATCAACATACAATTCAGACACCATCTGGCTGCATCAGTGGCTTCACCAAAAATCCAGACAGAAAATGCCATGTCCTTCACACAGAATGTCCCCTCCATCAGTTGGTTGTCACTCAGATTCACACACTTCAAGGGCATCCGATGATCAATGCTTGGCGACAAGGTGTAATCAAAAGCTACCCACCTTTGTTGCCCTCCTCCATTTCCAGACACAGCAGCTTGGGCTGTGAGATGCACTATCAGCATCTGGGAGGGGTTGTGGGCCTGTTTCACCCCTCCTATGGTGCTACAATTTTGAGGTCAGAATGGCAAGGTGACTCTGATAGCCCCTCTTTGAGGGCACAAGCCCTGTATCACTGATCTATTTTTCCAAACAAAGATACACCCAAGAAGATTCCACCCAACCTGAATCGACTGCCTTCTTCTTCTACATGCTGAGCTTTTTCCAGTACAGCCTTGCAAGTCAGACAATTCAAACCATCATATGTGGAGAGAATCTTCAAACCTGGAGAGTAACCATCTATATCGCTGATCTGCTTGCCGCTATCCCACAACAGGCCGACTTTCTCTGGCTCTGTTCTTGGAGGAGAAATAGTTGGACCCCAATTGTTACCTAAGGCTGCCACCCTACAATATTGGACAGATTACGGCACCATGGCAACATGTTTGTGTGGGATAGAGTTCTGTCAGATCTTTTAGACAATATTGGTCTCCTTGACCAATATCCCTTATTTGTCTCCAAAGGGATCCCATCGGGATTTTTTAACATGGTTAGATTTGAACCCCTTCGAACTTCTTGCCTACACATCGCTAAAGTCACTATCATACAGACCATGTTTACTGATAGCTTTAGCTTCAGCATGCAGAGTAAGAGGGGCTGTATCCACCTTTATGCTCACCTGACTTCTCTTTGGTTCAGATCAGGGTTTAGTGGTTCTCAAGAGACCATTGGGATTCATAGCCCAGAACAGATTACCATCTGACGGTAGTCAGCCAGTGTCCCTGCTTTCTTTCTTCCATAGCCAGGTCTAGAACAGCAGCCATGCAAGATTCTGTTCACACCTGCAGAGATCAATGATCTCAGATACATTCTGATATCACGGCAGATGTGAGACATTGGGCATGATAAAGATCTCTCACATCTGTTAGGCAATTTGATCTGCAGCAACCAAAATCCATAACTTTGTTTCCAAAATGGAATTTGTCTTGGGTTTTAAGTTGGCTCAGCTCAAGCAAGTTTGAACCTCTTGCTCATGCTTCGAAAAGTTCCTATCATATAAGACATGCTTCCTGATTGCTTTAGCTTTTGCATGCAGGATCAGTGAGCTGCATGCACTTTGAGTCGACCTGAACTATATTCTGTTCAGTTCAGATCATTCGGTAGTCCTCCTTACACAACCAGTCCTAGTTGCCAAGAATCAGTTGCCATACAAAGGTAACCAACGAGTTGTCATTTGTCCTCTCTTTTCCATGCAAGATCCTGTCTGCACCCTCAAGCACTACTTGAGATGCACAGAGACAAGTTGTGACACTAGCAATGTCTCTTCTCATGTGGCTTACTGCTTTGAGGTTTCAAGCTATCTCTGAGAGACAGAACAAAGGATATCACTCTTCACACCCTTTATTCCCGGCTGAAGAGGGTCATATGCTTGGTGTACTCTGGCATGTCACCAGATCAGAGTAGCCTCATGTCTGTGCCCACAAGCATTACTTGAGACACACACAGACAAGTCATGACATGTGCAAATAACACTTCCTCCTGATCAAGGTCAGAAAAAAACGCATCACCCCTCAAGCTCTTGTTTCGTGGTTGAAGTGGGTTATATGTTCTAAATCTAGATCAGAGTCACATCATGAAGATTACATCACATGAGATTAGAACTAATTTTGTGAGCCTTGCTTTCGAATGCAATGTTTTGATCAGAGACATTATAGAAGCTGCGCGCTGGCATGCAGAGTCAACATTCTCAAGGTTTTACCTCAGAGATTTAGCGTCGCAGAAACAAATTTTGGATCTAGTGGGGCCAGTGGCAGCAGCAGTCAGCCACCAGACCCAACTAGACCAATCAACACAGCCCATGAGCTTTGCTGGATTTGCCAGTGAATATATACACACACACACACACACAAGTCCCAGATCAATGGATCTCGGGCTATGTTGCTTAGGTCATTAGGAGAACGGGTTATCTTTCATACGGGGAATCAAGCCACTCGTCTCCAGGATACCTGAGGTAGAGGCCTGATGCTCAGCATCCCCTCCTCCTATTACTTATTCTCCTAACATAATGTGATTGGGGAACCTATTCAAAGGAAAACAAATTTTTGAAGTAAATTATGTTTCTCCCAGAATACTTACCTAATCACATTACTTAAAAACCCTCCCAACTACCCCACCATGTGGGCATCCGTGTTAATGTCTCACTCATCTAAAAACTGGCAACACCTGGTGGTATTAAGAGGATAAAATGGGCAAGAGTTACTACCCTTTGTCTAAAAATAGATAATGATTATCGTCTTTTAATAGGGCTGGATTTGCAAAGTAGAATGTATTCCTAACTTAATGTGATCGGGTAAGTATTCTCCAAGAAACATAATTTACTTTAAAAGTTTGCTTTCCGTACTCAGTTTAATCTAATGCTCAAGAGCACTTGGACATAGAACACAATTAATTTTACTATATGTTCTCTTCATTTGTTTCTCAGTACTGACCTTTCCACTGTGTGACAATCAATGCAAATCATATGTTAATCTAAAATACCTTCAAAGATGACTTCACGGTGAAGTTCTTGTCAAAGGTTGACCTGTTCTTTTTTGAGATGCTGGACTGTCAACAGAGCAGCATCTAAACAGAACACAGATTTCACTTCCAGATCATCACCAAGGCCTTATTACTCACTGTGCACTGTCACCAAAATACACACAGACAACAACACCCTGAGCTCATATTATCAAGAATAAACGATTACCTTTAAATCCCCACCAAACATGCATAAATAAAACTCTTCTGTCACCACCAAAATGAGAGAGGAAAAAATGTTCTAAAAATGGACTAGAACTACATTCGTGGGTACTGAACTGGAAGTACTAATTGTGACCCAATTCCACTGACACCCAATATCAGTGGCATTTTTGGATAACCTCTGACTTTTCTGGCTAAGATTTAAATCTCAAACAATTGAAACAATTGGTTGGAAGTGTTTTAAAAAAATGTAACAATGACTCAGAATAGAAAACGAGTTGAAATAAATACATGTTGCTCATACATCTGTGGTGTGCCACATTGATTTTAGAAAACATTGCTTACAGCAATTGAAGGCAAAACTAACCTCCAGTAAGACTTGTTTATCGAGATGGTAGTGTTTGCTCAGAGCAAGTTTTTACCTGTAACTGTACTGTAAGCAGTGTTCCATGAAAATGACATAGTGTAACAAAGACATTGAAGTAGGAGCTATATACCTCATCTGGATTTCTTGTCTGAGCAGTTTTGATTTTTTCAAATGCTTGGATCAGTTGTGCAGACACATAAAAAGCCACTGCCGAAAATGACTGAAATATTCTACATGCTTATCATACTTTAGTGTAGTGGTGAAATGGACTCTGATCAAGGTAACACTGTTTAATAAGTATGGCTGTCATTCTCATTCATTTAGGAATAAAGCCAGCTCCACGCTGTTGGTTGAGGTGGAATTTCAGTAAATTGGAGCCTCCTAACATCAAAATGAGAGAGGAAATCCTGAATCAAAAGAACAAGAAGAGTAAGACAGTTAATTTATTTATTTTATGATTGTGGTTTATTGTTCATGTACTATTGCAGACATAAATGATGGTAATCTACAACATATGGATAAGCTTCCTGCATGAGCCTAATATTTAATTATCAGCAGCAAAAATATTCCACTGTCCAGACAACTGGGGCAAGATTATCATGCTGCAGGGCTAGTGGTTGTTCTCATGGTCATGCCCAGTCGGGCAAGCATTTATTCCACCAGTACAGAAAGTGGTTATTTCCTAGAAATAATTAAATACTGCATAATTCATCTGAAATGCAAGTTCTTTGGTCAGTAATCATTTAAATAATATTCAGTGCATATCAGTAAACATTATTTCTCACCTGTTTAATCCCATTCCATGGCCATATAAATCCTTTAATCATTCATAATTTGTACTGCCTGCTTACCAGAAATCCCTATTCAAGAGGAGGTGTTCAACAGATATTTTCCCACACTTGCTATCATAATGCTGTTAGCCTGTTTCAAGTGATCATAGTATTTTGTTACTGGTTATTTAATTGAATAACAAACTTGAGGAAAACCAATAAGATTTCATAGTCTAACAGTTTCAAACAATTTAATTTATTGGAAGATGTAATAACAAATACAGGTAAAACCCATTATACTGTGATTCGTTATTATGCAGTTCTGCTTATAACATGATGGCAGCATGGCTCTCATTTTTTAATTTAAGGTGACCTCTCTTTTTAAGATCCTAAATTCGGAAAAGCCAATTATTTGTATCCCTAGCAGATTATATGATCAAGAGGTTAGTTTAAATTGATGACATTGAAATTTCAATGTACATTTTCTATTGGGAAGTTTTTCAAAACATTTGTTAACGTGATTCTGCTTATATCGTGATGTTATTCTTTGGACCTAGAGTATTGTGTTATAACAGGTTTTACCAGTATATATCTTTCTGAGCCAAAAACTTGTGACATTACGATAATGCAAATCAAATGATTTAAATATCTGAAAGTTTTATTTGTTAATTTGTGTTTAAATTAAATCACATTGCATTTTAAATAATGTTTTATTGGTTTGTATGAAATTGGAATAGAGTTTCTACTTAATAGTCTGAAATATTTTACCTTTAGTTTTGATCATTAAATACCTACACAGATACATTCCATTTTGTCATGCACAGGCTTTGGGCAAGTGGACAGGCTGGCTGGGCATATAACTTTGATTCTTATGTGCCCAGTGGGCAAGTTATAAAAATTGGGATTTTTCTAGCCCTGTATTATGAATTGTTCCTTACTATTCCTATTTAGTATTTTGTTATAAATGGATGAATAATTATGACATGAATGTAACAATGGACTGATTGTTGTATAATTATCTTTTGTACCAAGGTATGGGTGGAAAATTTAAAATACTTGAGAGCAGTTATGGATGTGTGATTTTCCAGAATATTGCATTTGTATTTGCATTTATTTTTTGGATGCAGTAATAAAAACTCAGTCAAATTTGGACACAGAACATATCAATAGAGAATAATTAGTTAAATTATTTATCTCATGTACATTTTTAAGGTCAAAATGGAACATGGTCAAGGTCGCAAACATAAGCATCAGACAATTCATTTGATAATTTGGCTTGTACACTTTGTTGTACTGATTTTTGGGTTACCGAGTTGAAGAATAAAGTAGGTTAAATCCAAACACAGTTCAGAAATGAATGAAAACTTTAGTTACACATACTGAAACCTCACCAGTTTTTTTATGTGGTTGTTCTCAGGCTTAGGGGTATGTGGATTCAGGAGATCAGTTTTTCTGAAAAATCAGAAGTTGCAGTAACAATGAAAATCTCATTCAATAACATTAATAAGAGCATGTGTGTATGCATGTGTCCTTTTTATTTTCAGAGGAGCATGTGTCTAAAAATGTATGTGTAATTACTATTGGTATTGGAACAGTGTATGTGTGTATATGTATATTTAGAATTTGCATAGGAACATGTGTGTGTGTGTGTGTGTGTGTGTGTGTGTGTGTTCTAGCAGAGCATTGTGTGTGTACTGTTGGCCTAGGAGTATGTGCATGGATGTATATGTAGTTACTATTTGCATTGGAACATGTGTATGTGTGTATTTTACTTTTTGCAGAGGACTGTGTATAAGTGCTACTATTAGCATATGAGTATGTGCATATATGTGTATGTAGTTACTATTAGCATATGAGTATGTGCATATATGTGTATGTAGTTACTATTAGCATATGAGTATGTGCATGTATATGTAGTTACTATTAGCATATGAGTATGTGCATGTATGTGTATGTAGTTACTACTTGCCTAGGAGTATGTGCATGTATGTGTATGTAGTTACTATTTGCATGAGTATGTTTAGTTATGTGTGGTTACTATATGTATAGGAGCATTTATATGTCTGTATGTGAATGTATTTGTTATTTGCAGATCTTTCCTCAAGCTTGCAGGTTTCCTTATTGTGAAAAAATATCAAGTTGAAGGTGGTTGCTACCTTTTAACCAATTTGGCGGCTGAACTACAGAATGATATTTCCTATAATTTATCTATAGAATTTGCTATAAAATGTATTTAAATGGGGATACAAATCATTGGCATGTGGAAGCATTGAAATAAAAATAAACTGGTTGAGCAAATGTCCATTACAGATATTTACAACATTTCCAATATAAAAGCATAAATCAAAATATGATTATATAACCTTCCCCAAAACTTGAAATATTTTTTTGTCCAGATTAAATCATTTTTCTGTTTGTTTAATTATGGCTGTAATATGACTAATGGTATATAAAACAGGATAATTTGCATGCACTGACATTAGAATCTATTGGTTTAATTAAGTGCACAGTTTTCAATCAGTAATAACATAGATTGTAAAAAGAAGTCACTTTAGACAATGTACACACACATATGTATCATGACCTATATGTTTCAGCATCAATGGTTGTGAACTTTGATTACCTGGATTCACTCATATCTAGCAATATCAGTCGACATGCTTCAACAACTTCCTTGTCCCAATCTGCATCCAATGCCTCTGCCCCATCTGGCATGGGGCGCTCACGCTGGAAGGGTGCTATGAGAAAGAAAAGTGGGGGATTAGTGGAACAGAAAACAAGTAAAGGCCTAGTCCCTTCCTCCTCATCTTCATCATCCCATGAAGGTATGTCATGTTGGGATATTCTTCTGCTACTTGATAGGAACTTGCAATTATAAATAGATGCACCACTTACAAAAACTTTTCAGGGCTCTTCTATTTAAACATACATGTATATGGTACCCAGGGAAGGCAGTTTTTAAAAAATATATGCCAGGGTTCTTTGATCTTACAGAGTTCATGTTAAAATGATAAGAAAATTGTAAATTGCATCTATGGTTGAGTACCCGGCTTTAAAAGTGCCTTCCCTGGGTCCCATGTATGTTTTAATGGAACAGCCCTCAGTAAATATCTGTGTAGTTCACTATTTTTTCATGCACATAATTTGTAATATTTAAAAACAAATAAGAGAATTTTCTGGAAAGTTGAATCAGAAAGCTGCAAAGTCCAAATGATTGATGTTTGGAGATTAATTTTTGTACTAAAGTCTTTTCCATGCTTAGTTGTAATGGCAACTGGCAGGCTGCCAATTGAAATCACTGGCATTTGAAAGTTATATCTGTAACTTAAGGGATCTCGATCCAGGTTTGTGCATAGACATGTTCAGTTCTAGTTTCTGTTTATTTAGGGAATTATTAAGAAATATAAAAGCAAAATCATCATTATTCTTAATTTTGAATAACCAACATAAATAATAGAAATTAGGTTGTGCCTAATTGCTCTATGAAATAGACAATACTGGCCCAACATTGTGCAAACAAATCCCAGTTGCCAGTTATTGTCTGGATACTTTGATTGCATAATAAACTCGTTAGCACCATTTTCACTTTTCATATATTTTTTTAATTGTTCTTGGTAGCAATAATTGTATTTTGCAAATGTTCTTTTTTTTGTAGGGTACTAATTTGTATGGATTTTATGTTTGATAAAAAGCATGGATTTAAAGACCCAATGAACATTGAACCTTTTGTGGAAACATTAGGATCCATTATCAGATCTACATATTTAATAACCAATGAAAATATCATTTTCACAAAACCTTGAAAATGTATACCGCAAAAATAAATGAGTTCACAGTATTTATTATTAAAATAATGACGTCAAGACCATATTACACTATAAATCAGCATCAAGATGACTAATTATTTCCCTGAAAATTATGTTATTTTTCCATCTCATAACTGAGCTTATTCCTTGACTTATGCTTTACAGAAATTGTTGACTGTTTTTACTTGAAAGAAAATAAGTACAAAGATCTAGCTTGCATAGTGGCCATTCTGAAATGAAATGGTGGCTTTGAGGGGGCTAGCCTCTCATGAGGCAGACAAAAAGGCATACACAAATACATTTTCATATAGAATGTGGTAGTCTCTGAGCAAATAGTGGCATCTCTTTGAAATACATGTCCCTCGTTACAGAAGTAACTACTTTATGAAATAAATATCACAGTGTATAATCATACTTGTGAAAGATCCATATTTGGCCTGGAACTTTTGGATTTTTTTTTAGGATGCCCTAGACTCATACTGGAAATGTATAGACAAATCATTTTAATTGTATTTCACATGTAATAGTTAAAATTATCGGTAAAAATATTGATTCCTATAACTCTCAGTTGAACTAACTGGTATGTTAATTTCAAATTTCTGTAGTATCCTCAACCAAACTTGGGAAATTTTATTTCCAGACCCTGTGACCTAAGGATTTTAATTTCCATAACATTCAAAAGAATTATATCAAGCAAACATTGACAAACTTGTCTTAGTGGGTGCCGCAGTGTAAAGAATACTTACCATCTATACTTGCTTATAAGTCAGATTCAATTAAAAACAGCAAAGACTCAGATCTGCCATTGTATAATGTGCCTGCAGATCCTAGTCAGTGCAGTTTGCTACAAGTAGTTGTTACAACCAAGCAACAAAGACACAGATCTGCCAGCACATTATGCTATGGCTGATCAGGGTCTGTATTGTTTATATCAACTATAAACAATACTCAGTTTATTGATAAGTAGAGACAGTATTCATACTTGATGGCATTTTATACTGCTTTTCCTAATCTCACTTTAAAAAGTGACACATTAAAAAACGGATACATTTTGTGGTCCACTGTCTGTTACGCCAGTTCTTTTAATGCCCACAGCTTCAGACTCTACCTCTGACACACAGAGATCCAGCCCAAAGAAATTGGTGGGTGCTCCTACTCGCCTGAAGTCGGTTGACCCACGGAAGCTTATTGAGGCCCTGACACCCATTCGTGAAACAACTTTTGAGGAGGATGAGAGCTCTATGCAGAAAACACTCGTCGGGAAGGAGTCTGAGACAGTACAAAATATCAGAGTTATGGCTTCTAAGAAAGGAGCTCCCAGAGTTAAAGTTGAGGTAATTTTACAAAATAGGAATCAGTCTTGTTCCTCATATGATATGGGTTGTTAAACTTTTCTTATTGTGGTAAAATAAATAACATTTGTTCTTTTAAAGGAAGTTTGCAAATATTTTCTTCAAATGACAATAATGCAGTTGCACTGGTAAAACTGTAACACATTTTTTGTCATATTCATATGTTTTTGTCAACTTTCCATTTTACTGTAGGTTTTTTTGTGAGTTTAATTTCTTCCATAATCACTGCTGCTTGAGTGCTTAGATTCAATATTGCATTCACTAACCAATGTTGTCAATACTTCTTTCATCAGTGAAATTCCCATCATTTTTAAAAACTGCCATTGTGAAGCCTCCAACACTTGACCTTAATGATTTAAAGAACTACCACCCTATTTCTAACCTCTTGTTCATTTAAAAAATCTTAGAAAAAGTTGTTTTATCACAATTTGTATCTAACATGTATTCAACTAGTCATTTTAGCAATGTACAGGCTGCATATTGCCCTTGCTATATGTACTGAAACTGCCCTTCTGAGAGTAGTTAATGACCATCTCTCTGCTTTGAACAATGGACAGATTACAGTCCTCATCCTCCTTCACTGGTCTGCTGCATTTGACTCATTAGACCATGATATTACTTACCATCTCCAGCATGTATTTGGTATTCACAATACAGCTTTACTATGGTTCAAGTCCTATCTAGTCATCTGGACAAAAATTATGTCCATAAATGGAAAACAGTTCAGCCCAATTGATCTATGATTTGGTGTTTCACAAGGCTCTCTTCTCTGCCCTGTTCTCTTCATTCTGTACAGTCACTCAGCCACTTGCAAGTGGCATTGACATCTAGTGTCACACCACTTGTATGCTGATGACACTATACAAATCTAGCTACCCAGCTTAAGTTAGGCCTACAATCCAAGGCATAGAGAAGTACATTTCTGACGTGGAGGACATGCAACAAGCTGCAAAAATGAATGATGATAAAACTGAAGCCATCCTGATCACCATACAGAGACATTCAAATTCACATCCTTTGCTTCAAGCAATAAGTATCAGCAATACCAGCATTAAATTTACACAGTGAGTGTGAAACCTAGGTGACACTGTTGACAGTATGCTCTCATTACATCAACACATAGTGAGCATATGCAAGGCTGCATATATAGACCTGTAATGCATCAGCTTCATTCGCAGTTTTCTTTCAGTTGATGCCACTAGAACATGTGTGTTCATTAGTACTTTGAAGACTGGACTATTGTAATTCAATTATATCTGGTTCATCTCAGTATCTACAACAGAACTTTAAAAATTTCAAAACATGGTTGCACATATCATTAATAGAGTAAGAAGAACTGAGCACACACACACACCCACTCTGTAACCTTCACTAGCTACCCATTTGATCCAGAATCAAACACAAAATCTGTTCACTATGCTACATTTTGTTCACTGGCTCCAGTCCAGTATACCCGTCTGACCTCACCCATGTTTACACCCTATCTAGAAACTTGCTCTCATCTTCCAACACTCTCATTCTCATTATTCACACTGTTATACAGACTGCTTTGGTGGCCTAGTGGTTAGAGTGTCTGCCTCGTATGTGGGAGGTCGTGGGTTTGATCACCAGCCAAGTCATACCAAAGACTTACAAAAATGGTACTAACAGCTGCCTCGCTTGGCGCTCAGCATTAAGAGGTTAGTGATAGGACTGGTCGGCCTGGTGTCAGGATAATGTGACTGGGTGGGACATCATGCTACATGTCTGCGGCATGATGCCCCAGTGCTAGACATCACTATAAATTGCCACACTGCAGACGTCATAGCAGTATGCTGAAAAATTGTTAAAGCTACGTTAAAAATTCCAAATCACACAAATCACTCACACTGTTATACATACATTGTTGTACTGTATATCAAGGCCCAGCTACTTGGAATGAATTGCCCATAGATTGTAGACACAAGGACACTGTTTTCATTCAAGACACAAGGACACTGTGATCTCATTCAAGACACAAAGACACTGTGATCTCATTCAAGACTGCTCTTAAGACTCATCTGTTTCGATTACAAGAACAGACTTAAAGACTTAATTAATGTTTACTTCCTTAATTATTGTCAGCATGTTTTGTTTGTAATTTCATGGTGTTTGTTTTTGTAATCTTGTCATTATATATATTTTTGTGTGTTATCTAATAATGTAATGTGCTTAGAGCTTCTGATGATTAGGTGCTGTACTGAATTCACATTATTATTATTATTATTAATACTATTATTATTATTGGTGGTGGTTTTGCGTTTTCATCAGTGCTTAAACTTATGAAAATGGTTTAGATGGGGGAATTTCTTTTCTTCAGAGATGGATCATATGTCAGGTTTTAAATTCTTGATTCATAATAAGAGTGAATTCCACAGAAATCAGAACTCCACAAAAAATTATTTTTAAATGAAAGTTAAAAAGCGAAATTTCTCCTAAAAGTTAAAATATTGACAATATATCTGACCCGACTAAAAATACCAAGTATTATATAGATATATTTTCTCAACAGCTTTTCTGCTAAAAGTGAATAAGCAATAAGATAGTCGCAGATGTTTTTGTAATGTTAAATATTGCTGGTTACTTATATTTAGCAAAAATTTCAGTCTCATCCAGCTTGTAGGGGACCTGACACAACACGATCCGTTTTCAACATAGAGGGACATAGTCCACTGGTGGCACACTTTATGCGTATGAAGAATCTAACCAGAGATGCGGGTCAAGCCATCTATGTGCAGAGAACAGAGCAAGAGAACTTGCCACCATATCCTTTTCCATGTTTTTAATTATTTTTTCCTTTTTTTGCCTGCCTGACCAATGGTCAGGTGAGCTTGTGGTATGGCCTTGTGTCCATAATTCATCATGCACCAATCATCAATTGGTATTTAAACTTGTTTTAAATAACTAGACCAGTTTTAAGCAAATTGGACACATTGCATCGTGGGATGAAAGACTTTTAAATTTTGGCAGATGATGCCAATATGCTGTCAAATATGGCTGCTATTATACAAATAGGAAAACCCTTAAATGACTTCTTAAAAGCTGCTCAACACGATATGATCAGATTTGAGAAAAAGCATCCTGTTAGGAATACCATTCTAGTAGTGTTCAGATTTGAGAAAAAGCATCCTGTTAGGAATACCATTCTAGTGTGTCCAGATTTGAGAAAAAGCATCATGTTAGAAATACCGTTCTAGCGTATTTAGATTTGAGAAAAAGCATCCTGTTAGGAATACCATTCTAGTGTGTTCAAATGTGAGAAAAAGCATCCTGTTAGGAATACCATTCTAGTGTGTTCAAATTTGAGAAAAAGCATCCTGTTAGGAATACCATTCTAGTGTGTTCAAATGATGCAGATCCACCTTCAAACAAGGCTTCTGATATTAATAACCCTTTACCTCATGCAAGCGTCTTTGGATGCCTCTACACCATTCACATGGAAGTGCCTTTTGATGCCTCTACTCAAGTCACATGGAAGTGCCTTTTGACATCGGCTGTAAACATCAGCCATTTTAAGCCAGTTGTCATAGCGCCACCTTCGGGGAAACCCCCTATTAGATACTACATTCATTTCTGCGAATGACAATTACATCAGATCACATGGTCACTGTTTATGCACTGGTCGATATCTGCTATTTAAAGTAACTGGGTTGTAATCTCCACTCTCCAAAATGGCGGTTGCGGATTTCATTCAGTACTTACAAAGTTTTCACGATTAGAATCACAACTATGAAAGATTCAATAACCAGGTAAAGGCTCTGATACTGATGTAGGCAGCAATTAGTTTTTATAAATTATCAAATTCAGATGACTTAGTGATGTAGACGCAGACAAAGAACTTGTAAATATTGAGTATGAGAAATGGCATCTATGGTTGGTCACACAGCCTCACTGACATGATGGTGAATGAGTTCTCTCAAGATTTTAAAGCACATAAAAAATTCTTCTGTGATAAATAATTACACAGCTATAACAATCGGACTTTACTCTTACATTTTTCCACATATAATATGTGTACCAAAACTGTAAAATGGTTAAAATTGTTGTTAAACATAACATATACTACATTGCTTAACAGTTCATAGGCAGGCCTATGCATATGGGGTTGGGTAGGTCACAGGTGTTCTATTTATAGCGTGCTGCACTTTGTAACTATGCTCTATAAGGGATAAGGGATAATAGAAAACCCAGTCTTACTAAAAATGGAAAACCTTTAAAAAAAAACTTCTCCAGAGATGCTCAGTAGAATTTGACCAGACTGAACAGAAAGCATCCTGGCATGAAGACCCTTCAAATTTGTACAAATGATGCCAATCCAGCATCAAATTTGGCCACTGTTACTAAAATAGGAACATTTTTCAAACAAATGCTCTTCAAAAATCAGAAAGTACACACACGTACATACATACATACATACATACATACATATATATATATATATATATATATATATATATTTGTCATGAAACAGGCAATTCATTTATGATTATGATAAGCAGCACAGGTAAGGCTGAGACAGTTAAAGGTGAAATTGAGACCTACTAACTAGTAAAGAATGCTATTTCTTATTCAGCAAAAGCAACATCAAAGCCTAAACAGATAATAAAATATTAATTGAATTTGCGCTCTTGTTTTGGCATAGGATGACAAACTTTACAGGTATGATTTGTTCCATTCCAGAAACGTCATTTGCACTTAAAAATATGGTCATTTCATAAGTACAACATTACTATTTCCAAAATGCCATCAAACCTATACAAAATCTTTTTATTATTAAGTCCATTATTATTATCACTTAACAAGGTTAGGATAGCCTGGTCTAGGATTGTTCATAACTAATGAACTGAAAGGTTTTGGACAATAATGAAAATATATAGTATTTGTACCTTGAATATATGAATAGAGTTCATAAAACTTGTTCATGTTATATAACAAAATAAAATAGAATTTTAAATATATGTAAAAATTATTACAGTATATTTCTTGTTTGGTTCAACTTGAACAGTTTTTGTTCACGGACATGAAAGGGTAACAAAATCTGTGTAAGAAAAGACTTCTTTGGGCAGACCACTAAAACATACCCTAGCATAAAATGCTTTTTTCAGAGGAGTATGATTTTCCATATAACCTTCATTACGATGTTGGTTGTATCAGGAGTATGATTTTCCATATAACCCTCATTACCATGTTGGTTGTATCAGGAGTATGATTTTCCATATAACCCTCATTACAGTGTTCCATGTAACCCTCATTACAGTGTTGGTTGTATCAGGAGTATGATTTTCCATATAACCCTCATTACAGTGTTGGTTGTATCAGGAGTATGATTTTCCATATAACCCTCATTACAATGTAGATTGTATCAGAAGTATGATTTTCCATATAACCCTCATTACAGTGTTGGTTGTATCAGGAGTATGATTTTCCATATAACCCTCATTACAGTGTTCCATGTAACCCTCATTACAGTGTTGGTTGTATCAGGAGTATGATTTTCCATCTAATCCTCATTACCATGTTGGTTGTATCAGAAGTATGATTTTCCATATAACCCTCATTACAGTGTTGGTTGTATCAGGAGTATGATTTTCCATATAACCCTCATTACAGTGTTGGTTGTATCAGGAGTATGATTTTCCATATAATCCTCATTACAGTGTTGGTTGTATTCTGCATTCTCTCCTTAATGTGCTCACTCTTGATGCTCCAACTTACCATGACATAATACAGGAGTCCTTCAAGAAGGTCAAAAAGGCAGAAAGACAACATCAAAAGTAAGTAAATACCTAACATATATATTCACTAATAAGTTGAGTCCAACATAGATTTTGATTTGCCATCTTATATTGTACCAGCAAATCAAGGTCCATGTTCTTTATTCTACTGATTACTCCTAACAAACTGCATAGACCCACTTTATGCAGTTGCAGACCTAGGTCTGTGCAGTTTGCAGTTGAATTTAACTTATAAGTAAGTATAGTATGGTACTTGTTACAGTCAGAGAAACATAATGCTGAAGTTATGTTTATATGATGAAAATTGGACAAAAATTCTGTAACACAAACCTTTTGAATTTTTTAAATATAATTAAAGTAAAAAGATATAAGTCTGTGATTTTAACCAGACAAAAAAATGTATGCTACAGACCGCTTCACAAAATTTTGCAGGATGATGTAAGGGGTGCTCTAAAATTAATTCTCTGTATATCATGTATTTTTGAGAAATTTTTGTGATGTACAGGTCTGAAAGTAAGATAAAAAGAATATATATCCCATCATAATTAGTCACCTTATTATAATCTCCCTAATTGCTTAAGTATAACTAACCAGTTGATCATCTTTTGTATTATAATCCCTGTTCTGCAATCACTAATGTCTAAGTAGCCCATTTATCACCTTTTGTCTTATAATCTCTCAAATCTAGTCAATAAATTTTAACTAGTCAGTTGATCACTGTATGTATTATGTTCTCTCAGATCTGCAATTACTAGAGTCTAACTAGTCAGTTGATCACTGTATGTATGATATTCTCTCTGATCTGCAATTACTCGAGTATAACTAGTCACTTGATCACTGTATGTAGTATATTCTCTCGGATCTACAATTACTAGAGTATATAGTCAGTTGATCACTGTATGTATTATAATCTCTGATCTGCAACTGCTAGAGTCTAACTAGTCAGTTGGTCACCTTATACACTAATATCTCTCTGATCCTCAGTTCCTAAAGTATAACTAGCCAAAATGAAAAGGCTTCCTTCCTTTGTCACGATTGCTCAGTTTCGTATCCATGAAAAGATCTCACAAAGTGCATTTTTTAAAATCCCATAATGAGACCTAAATAATGTCATTCATCGCAGTTTTCTGCTCTTCATCATTTAGTTTTGGGAGACTTTGTCACCCATGCAGGAATGCTGGAGATTTGTAAAATGCAAGAGATTCCAGCAAATGCTAGAGATATAGAGATGTACTTTCACTCACTTCACAAGAGAAAACTGGCAATAGAGATTGAATCTATGCTGTAGATGTTGCCATGCTTTTATTTCAAATACATGTTTTCCTAAAATACAATCGAAGGTGACTTCCAATGGCAATATCCAGACCTTGAAGCTGGGAATTAAGAAGTTAGGATTATAATCAATTACGTTTAGTTTTTCTACCCCTTTTAATTTTTTTTTTACAGTTTATGGTTTTATTTTGAAAAATAATTTAGGAATATTATGAGAATTACTTTTTTAGAATCTTTTTTGTTTCACTTTGATGTTGGCTAAAATTTGCTTTTCATTTCACTGTGGAAAGAAAAGCAAATTTCGCCTAAAATCAAAGTCTGTATTTAGTCTGATCTCTCAATCATAAATCTTTAATAATGTAGTATCATTTATTTTCATTGTGCTTAAATTTGTGGTTTTGCCTGTCAAAGTTTGCATATTAGTAGATATTTAATTCCATGGTTTAACCATTACATATACCCAAAATAAAGAATACAAAAGAATAAAACTATGCTGACGCAAATGGTGGTCACTTTAATGTTTAAAGCAATACTACCACTTGTATGAACACAAATCAATGTCATGGCAAGTTCAATACTTACACTATGTTTTCGACCAAGTGAATAACATCAATTGAATCCGATGCAGCGAGCAACACTAAAACAATACTTCCATCTCTATGAGCACAAATAAAACACCTGTCAAAATTAATCACTTTCACCATGTTTTCGTTTGAGTGCTCCACATCAAAGGAAGCTGACGCAGCCAACAACACTGGCCAATTGGTTATTAAGGAAGAATTAAAGTCATACTTTCACGAGTGGTATGCTAAACAGGTCATGGATACCATTACGGAAAAGATGTTACTGGTGATGATCAGTGCACAGTATTAGTAAACCTTGCAACCTCAATTATCGAGCTAATTCATGCTGAATTGATAATTGCAGCTCATGGGACAAAAAGTGAAAGACCGGACCTAATTGTCAGTGGTTTTGAGAAAGATTAACTTGTTTAATTCAGCAATTAGGGGATTATTTACCTGAGAAGCATTTCTGAGTACCATAAGACTTGATTGACACGATGTTGATACAGGGGCTTTGTCCAAAAATCTGTGAAGTGTGAGCTTTAATACTCTGTTGTAATTAGTGTATATACATAATGTCTCATTAATAATAGTGTTTCAAGAAATAGTTTAAGTATTTTACAGGATTGTTCTTTTGGATTACAAATGCATGAATAAAATGAAATGTGCTTTCAGAAGAATTTAAATGTTTCAACAACAATTGTACTTGAATGAAGGATCGATCTGAATAAGTATTAATTAAATTTTCATATACTGTTATTTTATATTACTTTTTCTTTCGTTTTCATTATTACTATTGTTTGAATACCTTATGCTTTTTCTGTTTTCTCTCTATCCTTATGTACCTCACATATTGATTTAAGGCAGCGAGTGTAAAATTACAGCTGTCGGATACCTAATTGAACGTGTGCATTGAAACAATATAAAATGATTTATATTTCTTGGTTCAAAAGGTTAATATAAAAAATAAAACAAACACATGTAAAAGCTACAATTTAATTACCGACTACAGTATTGACCTTGATTTATCAAATACTAATAGCTATGTTAATCTTTAGGAAGGAAACACTAAGAAAACAGGGGGAGGGGGGCATCATCCTACGTGGCTCATTTTTCGTTGTGGATTTAAATTTCATGGTTCAGAGCAACAATAAAAACTGTGAAAATTGATCCCCCTGGGAAAATTGATGATACAACAGTATTTTAATAACAAATATGCTTAATATTTTTTTTACATTTCCATCACTATAGAAGGGCAGAAATCTAATATTCTCAAAACTGTTTCAAAAAGTACCTTCAGAGAGAAAAGTTTTTTTATATGATGGTTAAAAATGTCCATTGTTTCTGTTTTTATTTGTAAATCACACATATTTAACCTTTAAAATTAAATCACTTTTCCTGCTATTTAAAAAAATATTCCTAATGTGCTGAAGGAGAAAAGATAATGATGTATGCCTTTTCAAAATTTTTGTAATTTACAGTTTAATTATGAAAATGTGATTTAAAAAGTCTAACTTTACTTTTATCTTTTCACCCATATTAGCCAGGATTTTTCCGGATATTTTCCAGATTGTATGAGAAGACACTGAAGGAAAGTGTGTCATTTATAAAGTCTCAGCGAGCCATCTTACGAGAGTTCAGCAGGAAAGAAGAAGCATTACTGTCCAATCCCAAGGAAGTGAAGAGGCTTAGTGATTTAATCCTTCTGGAAATGAGAGTAAGTTCAGGGCTATCAGAAAGTGCCACCTCCCCAATCCTGTCAATTGATTTTTTATTTTTAGAAGTAATGACATTTTTGTTGGTACCATATATATTCACTTAGAAGTTTGCATTAAAATTTGTGCATTTCATCTTCACAGATTGATCATTGTGTGTTAGGTCTAGAAATTAATAGTTTGCAGCACCCTTCAACCAGGAAAATTGCCTTAATCGGTACTGTTTGAATAAAAGTGAATTTACAGTATGCCATAGAACAGTATCCTCTGAGAATCTTAAATTTTTTAACATCTCAGCTTCATTAGCATTTGGTGTTCCAGATGGCCAAGTCGTACAAGCATTTGGTGTTCCAGATGGCCAAATTGTACAAGGCATTTGGTGTTTTAGATGACCAAATTGTACAAGGCATTTGGTGTTCCAGATGGCCAAATTGTACAAGGCACTTGGTGTTCCAGATGGCCAAATTGTACTAGGCATTTGGTGTTTCAGATGGCCAAATTGTACTAGGCATTTGGTGTTTCAGATGGCCAAATTGTACAAGGCACTTGGTGTTTCAGATGGCCAAATTGTACAAGGCACTTGGTGTTCCAGATGGTCAAATTGTACAAGGCATTTGGTGTTCCAGATGGCCAAGTCGTACAAGATACTTGCCTTTACAGATCACTCATATCTCACCTCTGTCAACCAATTTGATTATGTGAGAAAGCTTGTCAGTTGCTTCCAGTGGGTTGGTGGTTGTTCCCAGGCTTTGCCTGGGTTCTTCCTTTGCCAAATATACTGGATGCCATGTATAACCTATCATCTGCTGAAATGTGGTGTTTGACTCTAAAAAACCAAAACCAATCATAAACAGTTAGTGGAATATTGGTGTAGAACATACAAATTGTGTGTATGTTTTTTCGGTCTTGTGCATGGAGGATACATCACAACATAGTTTGTAGGCAAGAAAGTGTGTCTTGTACAGTATTTGTTTTTAAATTTAGAACAAAATTTTACAGATCTGATTGACAACATGTGCATGATAAATCACAGTAAAAAATCGTTAATTATGAAACCACGCTGACTGACTATTGCAAGCAAAATTGAAAGGATGGATCTGCTGTCTTGGTGAGAAAAATTATGAAAAGATAAAGAATATTCAAAGAAAAATTTATATATAAATTTGTACTTGCAGCATATTTTCAATATTTCATTTTAAAATAAGAATGCTTCTTTCTTAAAGCATGGAGTTGAGTATGTGGCAGAGGGTATTTGTTAAATGTATGCAATTTCACCTTTCCATTTTCTGTTACATTTGATGGTTCTAAAACTGTCAGAACTAATAACACTTTCTTGGCTTGTATTCTCAAATCCTTTAAGCATGAAATTCTTTATTGATCTCAAAATAAAAAACATAACAGTCCATAGTAGCTTCATTTCAAATAAAGTTAGGGATATTGATATTACAGGATTTTAACTTTTTTATTCTCCTAGGATTCTAAGTTTCAATGTTATGAAATATACTCCATGTTAAAGGTTTAGAGGTGTTATGAGTTTGACTTTGTTTTGTGCTAAAATAAATTCAGAGTAAACCAGACCAGTTTTTATTTCTTACAGAAAGATCCAGATTCAGTATCTGCCAGAGCTGATGCTGCTATTGAGGCTGCCTTGATGACACAGACCTAGACTGGTTCACTGCTCAAGTGCCACCATCCTAGACTGGTCCTGAAATCTCCTGATTTTATCCTGTTATCTTGTGCTTGAACATTTTTAATCCCTTTTTTTGGTGCATCATCAATTAATTGTTTGTTCTGATGAGTGCAGGTGCTATTGAGGATTGGACTAATTACAGTCTTGCAGTTCATGGTTCATGTATCAGTACATGTACTCGTATAAACTTGGAAAAAAAATGAATTTAAGATCATAGTGGCCACAAATAATAACTTCTCATAAAGACTTAACACTGGGTGATCAAGGGGGAATCTAAGGGGACACTTTTCCCTCCTCTTGGCATAGCTTTAAATTTTCTTGCATATATATACATTTGGAAAGATTTTTAATCTCCTACTAACCATCATCCTTGGAAGCAGATGAACCTTTGTAATCCTCCCCTGTACAGATTTTCTAATTCATGCTACAGTAGAACTTTGATTATCTATCACCCTATTAACCATCAGGGCATTGTACGTCAAAATATTAAAAACTGGTACATTTACATATGTTACAGTGGAACCCCGCTATAACGCGATAAATGGGGTCCAAAAAATTGGATCGCATTAATATTGAGGTCGCGTTAGCATGGGGTTTTACAGTATTTTACTTTTTTTCAGAGAACAGCTCATTGGCACATATACGTGTATTCGTGTCTAATGTATATGATGAATAGGGTATCAACACCGTTTACTATCATGCTGTCGTAGCATGCAGTTCGTCTATAATGCATGTAATTCCATTGAAAAAATGCACACAGATTTACAATATTCAAAAAAATGTTCCCAGATCATTGTGTCTGAATTCAATACCTAATATACAGCATGAACAGAGTATCAACAACGTTTACTTGCCATCTGATATCGTACCATCAGGGCTTGCAATTAATCCATAATATATGTAATTCCATTGCAAAAATTGCATACATATTTAAACTATTCAGTAATTTTGTCACATCATTATGTGTCTGTATTCAATGGGAAAAATGAACAGCAAAATTAGGTTAAGAAAGACAAAGCATGTGTACGGTTCATTACGTTCCAGGGTCTATGAATGGTGTCTGTACACATTTCATACTGCTAAAATTTCCTCATATGCGTTGCTGTGTAAATTTATCCATTGCAAATTTTCCAATAATTAACACTTGTATGTCTATTCGTTTGAACGACTACAGCAAGAATAATTGACAATCAACACATGCTTTCAGCATGTATATAACTCTTACTTCAGATTTTGTGAATTTCAAAAGAAACGTGTGAAACTACTATACTAATCATTGCGCAAAGTGAAGAGAACGACTTGCGTTTGTGAACTTGCTTTTCCATAATGGTAAAATAATTTTTTTTAAAAATAGGAAATTATTGTTGTTGTAGTTGTTGTAGGGTTTAACGTCATTTTTCAGCACATTATAGGCTATACATGGAGGCCAGTATTAATGGTGGAGGAAGAACCCAGAAAAGCCCAGAAAGAACCACCGACCCACAAGAAGCTACTGGCAAGCTTTCTCGCATAACCACATTAGACAAATTCGAGACTCAAACCCATGCAGACAGAGGTGAGATGGCAGTGATCTGTAATGGAGAGCACTTTAGACCACTCGGGGCCCCTGAAATAGGAAATTAATAATGAGTTCATAAACAAATACCATACCCATGAAAAACCAGAGAATTAAGTGCAGTAGGCCAGCAATGATCATCAGTCACTTTTATAAATTTTTATACGCTGAACGCATGTACAATTTCATACTCTTTCAATATCCAGCTAATAAAGTGGACATTATTTACTGGTCAACTGATTGCGTCTAATAACACCGCCAAGCCCAACAAACATGTTGGTGGCTTTCATTTTTTATGTTTATTAAATTGTGGGAATTTTTTATCAACCACTGCATTGCCTGGTTCTTGGTTGTGTATGCAGTTAAAGAAACACGTCGGCTGTTGTTTGAGCAATGATTGTATACAGAATTAACTGAAGACAATCACAAAGACGACTTACTGGCTTTATTCATGGATCAGTAATAAGTAACATTTCCAATAATGTTTATTTTGGCATAACATAAGCTACTACTTTTTCATGTGCGAATGAATACAGGAAATTTTGGAAGCCACTCCACGACCGCATTATATCCAAATTCGCATTATAGTTGGGGCACATTATATCGGGGTTGCACTGTATTATTATGATTTGTTTGATGACCTGGTCTATTGTATAATAATTTTAATGTACATATTCTATTATCCATCTATTCTCATATCCGGCATGGTCTCAGTCCCGCACCCTGAGGGATAATCAAAGTTCTTCTGTACTATAATCTATTCCTATTTGTCTATTGTAGTGTACCACGTGAACACACTTCTTCATAATTACATTTTGAAATTCAATTTAACTTGATCATTCTGTGATATCTCTTTGATATATCATTGATTTTTAACATAAAAATGATGTTATAATTTCTATCTTTTCTTTGAAAATTTGTGCAAAAAGGATTTCATTATACGAGTAATGAATCAAGATTTCATTATGTGAGTAATGAGTTGAAAGATGTTATGTGATGTAACGAGTCCAAGGATTTTATGTGAGTAATGAGTCCAAGGATTTCATTATGTGAGTAACAAGTTCAAGGATTTCATTGCGAGTAATGACACAGAAGCTTTCATTTTGTGCGTAATGACTCCAAGAATTTTATTGTGAATAGACACCAAGGATTTCATTATGTAGCAAGTCAAAGGATTTTATTATGTGAGTAACAAGTCCAAGAATTTCATCATGTAACGAATCCAAGGATTTCATTATGTGAGTAATGAGTCCAAGGATGTTATGTAATGTGAGTAATGAGTCTAATGGATACATCATGGTACTGTTTTAAAGCTAAATAAACATTTTGCTGATTGCACATCTTTTAGGACAGCCAATTTTAATTTTAAGGGCTATATCCAAGGTTTATAAAATAGTATTTAGGGTCAAAACACAAATCCAGTAAAACCTTTATCTTAGAAATAACTCCAATCTACTTTCTGACAACTGTTAAATATAAACATTGCCATATTTTATGCATTTCTGAATTCTGCATGCAGTTAAGTCATATTTCTGTTATTTAAAGGGCATATATAGCCAATTTCAAATTTAATGGTAGTCACAAGCATCAAAATGAACCGGTTTTTTTTGGAGGGGGGAGGTTAATGCCCTGAATTTGATTACTTTCTCAGATAATTTCCTTGTTTTGATTAATGCATATTATCTTCATTCATTTATCGAGATGGGTTTGGTTTGTTTAAGAGATTAATACATTTTCTGTAAATTGCTCAATTTTCAAATTGTATTATTCATTTTGAGATATTTTTTAATGGTAAGAAAATATCACTAATGATAATGAAACATCTGATACAAATGTTTGGAACAGTGCCACAGTGTATCCTCAAAAACCTTTATCGACTTGTTTTACATTACTGTCGAAATGTCATTATGAAAATGTTATAAACAACTAATTAAAGTCATAATTGTTACTGTTACAACAGCCATCTGGCATCATCACTAGTTTACTACTCTACATAAAGTTTCTGGATGTTTACAACAGAGTTGTTAGCCACCACACAAGCATAAACAGACACTTGCCACGACACTCACCATTTTGACACATTTACATATGAAAAGGCTGCTACTAGAGAGTACAAGTACAGTGGGGGTGTTGTGAATCTGTTGTCTCTTCCCCATTAAACCTCATAACTCAGCTGGTGAAAATTATGTACTATTCATGTGGCCACAGGCTCAGAGAGAATTTCCCTTTTTTTAAAGCTTAAAGAGAAAAAGAAAAATGACATTATTGTCAAAGCTGTTGAGGAGATGCCATACAAACTATGTTTTACTTAACCATTTAAGAAAACCCTACTAGTGCCATCAATGTTCAGTTTCATACCAGGGCTGTTTTGACTGTTAAGACTTATTTTGGACAAGTTCACCTTGATTAAAGCTCAATAAAGTAATTATATTGGTGTCCAAGTGTCTGTCCCTCTGTCCAGACCTAGGATTAACCTCAAAGTTTATGTTTTTATTTACCAAAATAAAAGGCAGGCTGAACAAAATAGAGGAAGGGGTATCTCTCATCTGTATCTAGTATATTGCTGGTAAACAGCTTGACCTCAAGGATGAGCATGTTGGATTGGAGTGTTGAAGCTTTTGAATACAGAAGGTCTGGTGCCACAACACAATTTCAAATCCGATTACCATATCTGCAGTATAACTGCATATACTGTAGACTCTGATCTCTTGATACATGTTGTGCTGGCAGATTAGAGTATGTAAGAAAGCTGTTTATCTATTTACTATTTAAAGGAATCAGAATATACCCAGGTTTGATGGAATATCATGTTATGGCAGATATGGGTCTATATTGTTTGTAGTTACATGTATTACAAATGTAACAAAAAGTCTGTAAATACAGCACATTTCAATTTTTTGGACTGTCAGTTGTCACTCATCTGCCAGTTGGATAAAGTTACAATTCTGCTGACTGCTATAATATGGTAGTTTGGGTCCATGACTGCTGACTTTTATAATATGGCAGTTTGGCTCCATAACTGCTGACTGTTATAATATGGAAGTTTGGGTCCATGACTGCTTACTGCTACAATATGGTCCATATCAGCTGACTGCTATAATATCGCAATTTGGGTCTCTAACTGCTGACTAAAATATATACCATACTGTAGTATATTGAAAATGATTGAATTTGATGAATATACGAGTTAGGTGAGGTGGGATGGCTGCTTCAGTTCCTGATACCGATCAAAATTAAATGTCAGTCAAAGAATGTTAAAGACATGAAAATGTATGTATTACGGAAGGAAAAACCAAAATGTAATACTTTTACTATGTGCCAATATTTTTCAGAATTAAGGTAGTTCCATGCACAATGAAAATTAATAACTGCTATATAAGAACATTAGTTACACTATGTTTTTACAGATGAATTTTTTTTTAGTTTTTCAGCTTGGCTGATTTTTTTTAGTATAGCTAGCTGAATATTCAAGAAAATAATTAGGAACCATGACAATTGTGTTATATCCAAACTCATGTTATAACAAAACCAGTTTCCCCAGTATTTATAACCCATGCTAAACATCTTTAATTTGATGGCAGTTCATCTATGGCCATAATATATGGTACCATCAGGTCCAAAATCTTTTAGAACAGACCCTCGTGCAAATTAACCTATTGCATAATATGACCTTGACCTTCAAGCAAATTGCATCATGTGACCTTGACCTTCAAGCAACTGACACTCAAAATATAACCTATTGCATCCCATGACCGTGACCTTTAAGCACATTAGTGTTCAATTTCAAGGGATGTTGTTTCCCACAAGATGTATTTGTAGACAAGGTCTGATAATGATTCCCTTATGAAACGAGATATTGCCCTTTAAAAAAAACTTTAAACGTGTTGGTGCTGTAAGGATGGACATTGTGACAGCTATCTTGCATGTTTGTTGTAAATTGCAATATTTAGTTGAAAAATTACCTTGATATAGATCATAACAATTACACAACCATCGCATTTACCACAATCAGGATCCCAGTTTTAAATATCAAGGTCATTACAAAGAACATATGTCATATGCATTTTGACAAGACAGTCTGTTGATATTATATTCAAGTCACTAGCGCAAAAGGTCAGGTCATCACACCTGAAATAGTCAAAAGACAGTCACATCATGTCCCTTTTATGGTACTCATTTAATTTCAAAGAAATTTTCTCAAGGTGGTCATCTTAAGAAAGTCATTCAAGTTCAGTGATCTGCAAATTTGAATAAGTTTTGACCTTTAATCAACCTAGAAATAGCACTCAAAATTAGTGCCTGTCTGCAGATCTGAAACTCCGGATTTTCTGGGCATGTTGAATTAGCTTGGTCAGCTCTTTGTGGCCAGTTCCACATTTTGCAACTTCATGAAAAGCAAAGCAGGTAATTGTTCAGGAAGACAGAAACTTTTGAAAGTAAAAATTAAGAGAAGGAGAATGCTGTCAAGAATACTGTACCCAGTTGATTTTATTTGTGAACACATGTGCATTCTTTTTTGAAAATTCTTAATTTTAATCAACTTTACATTCAAGTTTTATCCATATAAGGCATGTGATCACTTGTTAGATCAGGCGTTTGTAACCTTTTAGAACTGCTGTGCCAGGTCCACTCAGTTGTAGTGCCATAGGTTGCCGACACCAGTTAGATGATCACAAGATTTTTACAATTTACAGACTTGTGGCACCTAACACTTTGGCATCCACAATTTGTTCAATTCTAATACAAATTTATTGCAAAGCTTCATCTGAGCAAGACCTTAGATAAGTTAAATAGCAGAAAATATTTTGGCTTTATTATATACTTAAGTGTTAAATATAGGAATATAACCTTATACTTTCATGTGAATATAGAAGAATTTTTTTTCTCTCTGCATAAATACCATATATATTGCATCTTGTGGCACCAAAGACAAATTTTAATTTGTGGCTTTGCCACTTGATAAAAGATCATTTCTTTTGTTCCACACAAAGATATATATCTAGTATTGACCCAGAAAAAGAAAATATCTATATATTTACATTAGCATAGTCATTACAAATTGTCTTTGATAAAGACATGAAGAATGCAATGGTATAGCAACCATGCAATTATTGCGTTTAAGGCCCAAAATTCCCATCAATTAACTGTTTCTATAATCGGGGAAGGAGCCTTAGAACTAAGTTTTGTAGAGGGAGAGGGAACCAGAATTTCTTGCTATGCCACTGATTAAATGGTTACTGTTCATTTACATGGCATATTTGTATAATGCATTTAATTTGCAAGACTTTTTGGCAGTGGGAAACAATATCCATGTTCGTTGCAACTGCTTGTTCAGCATTTGTTTATTTTAAACCATTTTCAAATGGATCCATGTAAAGTATTCTAAGGGTTGGCAACCTATTTTACATAGATGCCACCAGTAAGAGAGTAAAACTTAAAATCAAGATTTTTGGTTGCCCTTCACATGCCAAACACAACCTCTTGACGTGCCACCTTGTGGCACGCGTGCCATAGGTTGCCGACCCATGAAGTATATTATTCTTGATTGTCTAATAATCTGTACAACTTTATAAAAAATATTTGAGGTGTCTGGTAATGATACAAAAGTCTGTGATATTTTAAATGACAATTTTTATTAAACAATTAAAATATTATTAACATAAAAGTCTTTGGGTTTTTTATAATTAGTGTCAAGTGTTTAAAAAGATGAAATAGAAAACATAGATGCATGCAATTTTGTGACATAAACTGTATCGTAACATAGCCAAAGCAAAAATATAACCCATGATGGAATATTTTAATTGAATTCACTTATTTGCTTTTTTTCAATTATAAAAACGATAAAACCCACCCAGTAGCACTCACCTTTTATCCTACTTTAATTTTTGCACCAGCAACATGTCATTATATTCAGTTGTCTGCTGCAAGTCCTAATGCTAAACAAAAATAAACGTCAATCCAAGTGAAACACACAAACATATTAACTTTCTCTACCTTGTTAGAGGTGTAGAACAAATCTTTGCTCTCGGCCTTGCCCACATTAAACAGTGTTCCAAAACCTCTGAAGTAGAACCTTTAGGACCAAATAGTTTATCATAATTAAGTCCTTTAGTGAAAACCCCTGTTGGTATAACCATTCATTTAGGAGGAATAGTGGTAAGATTTTCAAGATATGCAACTGTGGTGTTCGTACTAGATAAAAGAAATGGCAACATTTTCAATTTGGACAAACTAGATTTTGAGAGGAATATTCGCCAAGTTGCAGGGCAATCTTCCAGGTAATTTAGGAGTAGTGACAACAAACTTGTGCTAATGGCCAGACCACAGACAACTGGTCATTCCACTAGCTCTTCTGGTCCAAGACTTGTAGATCTAAAAATAAATTTAAAAAATGGCAACTTCTGTCGAGTGGGTTGATACTGTTGAGTGTTTTTTTTCTTTAAATGTCAATGTTAGCCAGTTTGGAAGAAATTCACTGTGGATAGGTCTAGTATATTATAAAAACAAAGCATTTGAACTGATAACAATTTACTGTATCCACATAATTTAGCATGACATATGCTACAATGACATTAATTAAACAATTAGCAGTCTATTAAAAAAAATTAAAAATTAAAACATTGTATAAAACTTTTTTTACCAAAAGCCATGCATTTCACATATATTTTAGCCATGTTATGGCCGCATTTTGGGCTGCTTCTATTCCATTACTTAATGCCCCTACAAACATCTCATTGCATACATGTTGGATATAATTATTATAACTTGGCACAAATTTCCATGCTGATCCTGTTCCTATGATGAACACATGTGCAGGCAGAAAAATAATGAGAAATGTGGGGGAAAATATTTGTAAAGAAATTCTATAAATGATGCCTAAAAAAGTCTAATGCATCTAGAATTCTGTGCTCAAATATCACATTAAGTACAAGTTAAAATAATAACTTTCGTGATGAATGAACAATGGTTGATGTAAACTGTTCCATTTTTCGCTGGCATAAAATGTGGCAGTGATTGTTATTTTCAAGTATGTACAGTTTCTGAGCATTCTGCTGTTGATAATTTTATGGATTAGAGTATTTCAATAGTATCTTTGAAGAAGCAAGAAAATAATGTTCAGTAATGGCGGTATTTTAAGCACCGGTTGATAACGAAATACAAACATATCAAAAGTGTGTGTGTGTAATAGTGCATCAGAACAATTCCAATTCTGGCTATATAATATCAAACGAGTTAGGTAAGTTTGGTCCCTCAAGTCTACTAAATTAAATGACCATCACGGAATTGTCCGACAATCTGAGGGCAACCTTTCCACAAAATAGGTTATGTCAAGAATGAACATAGTTGATTATGCTGTTCTTTTCCAGGCCCCAGTTGCTACTGACTGTAGTGAATGGATGTAATGCATATGAAACATGACAAGATGACAAAAACGAACAGAAACCAATAAAAAGATTTTTTTCTTATAAAATATAAGTTATAACTACAATATACTTTACAAAATATCATTTGTGTATTTTCCATGATTCCATGCTCTGCTGAACACATTCAATATATGAAGTAGAAGAAACATAAATAAAAAATTTGTTTGAAAATAGTAAAATGGTATAATTTATAGGGATTATTACTCAATCTTCAAGCTCAATGTCAAATGCACAATAGCTTTAATCTCCTGTGACGCTGAACACAGACACCTGAACCTGAAAGTCCTTGTCACATGATAACTACTAGACAACAGCATCATATGCTGTAGTTTCACAAGGCCAGCAAATTATTCTGACATATTCCACTTCCACACTACGTAGCATCAGTCGTCATACACAAAAAAGAAAACCTGAGATCCTTGAGGTTATGTAATTGTATATTAATTAGACAAAACCACATAGAATTTGTTGTCTTTTCTCCTCATAGATTTCTGTCATTCTGCTGTAGTCACTGTTTGCATCAAGGATCTGTAAATAATATTTAGAAAATTTTATTTAAATACCAAGTGTAAGCATTATGCTTAAAAAAAAAAAATCAGATGAAACTTAAGATGTAGTTTGAAAATCTCAAGTTGGTGCATAAATGCCGACCAGATGAGAGGTACAAGCGTGATTATTATAAGGTACAAGCCTGATTATTATAAGTAGCAAAAAATGCATAATTTGGGTGTAAAAAGTATAATCTATATACTACATGCCAAAATTACAGCATATATATAATATACTTCTATTTTTGCTACTAACCTTGTTCTGGTAAAAAATTCTTGTTATAAAGGGCAAAATCCATATGGATTAGTCCCGGAATACAAACAGAAAATATCCTGAAAAATTATCTAGCACTCAATTTAACTGTCTACATGTGTAACTTTCACTGAATAAACTGGAATTTTACAATGAGCATGATCAGGTCCTCAGCATGCTGTATTATATTACTCTCATAAACATAATTTTGTGATGAAAAAAAGCATAATGCATGTATGCTGGTGTACCCAATGATGTTAAGATGTTCTGCTGTGCCACTTTTATCATCCTTGTCAGATTGGGCATTAGACTTAGCTTTGTGTGTTGCAGAGAATAAACATCTGCAAAACACCAATTATTACCACTACAACGTTTATGAATGGGTACCAGAATAAGATTAAATGACTGAAGATGGCCACACACAAAAAATCATCTTCATGTTTGTGTACAGTTGTGATTTTGTTTGAACAAATAATTGAACTGACTTGTTTTTGTGTGTTTTGTTTCAAGACAGATTTGTGTAACTTAAGATGAGAACTTTTTTTGTCCCAAGATGAAGAGGTGCCTTCCTTCCTCCCCCAACAAGGAGGTGAAAGAAAATAACCCAATCAATATAAAGGAGTAGTGATTTACCAAAAATACATTTAAAAACAATAAAGGCTGAATTTAATGAGCATTCTGATGTGAACTTGCATGATTGGTCCAAGGAAAAAGCAGATGATTATTCTCTAAGTTGGCTATGATTAAAGTCAAGTTAGGATCGTGTCCTTTTCAATCCAATTACTCGATGTTCCAGGAAATATTAGCTTTGACTGGGAACTTGGCAAAGGAAAGCAATGTAATAGTAGCAGGTAATGAGTTGCTCTTTTTAATAGCCTAAGTTCAAAAATGTGTAGCCTCACTATTCACAGACTAACAGCAAGTACTACAAATATATTCAACATGTTAACTTAAGAAAATGCTAATACCAATCTGATACCAATAACAATGCTGGGGTGACAATGTGAATTTCCCCTTTTCTTTGATAAGTAAAAGCAAAAAGAACAAATGAAATATTTTTTAAAAACATAAATTAAATATACTCATTATTCCTCTGACACTTACCAAAACTGGTGCTGGCAACTTTCCTCTTGTCTGACGCACAAGCCATTCTTCATGTAAATTATGGAGATCTTGTAACAAAGACTGTAAAATCAGAACATGATTTTAACCAGTGTATAGCAGAATTAGTTGATAAACAGGATTGAAGAATGCAACTAGATAAAAAACTGAAATGTTTTAAAAAAACATATGCCCAAGAAAAAGCTAATATGTCAAAAGGCATAGATCAATAACCCAAACGAGGGTTGTGTGTCCTAAGGGCAAGGAATACCATTGAGAATAAGGGAAGAATACACAGTATTATATATTCCAAATAAGATGTGTTGTAAGGTGATTTGGATTTTTAACGTAACTTCAACAATTTTTCAGTCATATCGCTACGATGTCTGCAGTGTGGCAGTTTATAGTGATGTCTAGCACTGGGACATCATGCCACAGACATATAGCATGATGTCCCACCCAATCACATTATCCTGACACCAGGCCGACCAGTCCTAACACTAACCTCTTAATGCTGAGTGCCAAGCGAGGCAGCTGTTAGTACTGTAAGTCTTTGGTATGGCTCGGCCGGGGATCGAACCCACGACTTCCCACATCCGAGGCGGACGCTCTAACCACTAGGCCACCGGAGCGGTTCCAAATAAGATGTAAACTGGATGTAAAAACTATAACAAAAATAGGCTTCTTTGTTTGTTCTGATGGCACTTTAAACATTATTGGTTATAGTATGCTGAGGGAAATGGGAGCTAAGTGCCTCTTCCAAGGAAAGTCCAGGCAGCTAATCTGGGCTGGCGTGGTCAGGTAACAAACCATCGACCCTTTGATTACAGGTCTAATGCTCTAACAACTGAGCTCCCTACTGAAAAAGGTCTAAATTTATTTGACCCAATGACGCATGTGAAGGCTGTTCCATTTAAACATACATGGTACCCAGGGAAAGCAGTTTGTTTTAAAATACATGCCAGGGAACTTTGACTTGACAAGAATTCATATGAAAATGATAAGAAATGTCTAAATTGCATCTATGCGTGCATACAACACTTCAAAAGTACCTTCCCTGGGTCCCATGTATGTTTAACTGGAACAGCCCTGAGGAAATGATCCAAGAACAGGATTGTACCAGGTCATAGGCAGGAATCTTATGTCATACTCAAAATATGAATCTGACAAAGACTTTACTGAGTAATAATAATAATAATAACTTGAGCTATTATTGATGGGTGCATTGCAAAGGGCCCTTTCACAAAAACTGACTCAGCAGGACCATACACAAAGGAACTTGTGTTGTAAAACCAAACAGAAGAATTGGCAACCAGACTTGGACTCGTACGAATGATCATGTGTATTGCTGGAAATTTAACTCACTTGAGGTCTCATAAATATAAAGGTCTGGAGTAAAATGGTTGAAAGTGATATTCCTCACTAGTTATATTGTCGAACTGAATGAGGGTAATCAAAGTCCACAACTCTTGTAAATGATAACGTGGAAAACTAGAAATTAAACCCCAAATTTCATCTGTATAAAACTATGCCAAATCAGATTCAAACCCAATAAACCTTGGTAAAGCAATGTTGCAGATTCTAAAGTTAAGAGGACTGACAAACAGAGCCAGCAACTCCTATAAATGATGTAGAGGAAATCGGAAATTTTAACCCATTCATAGTCTCCTCGACATATACCAACTCTGCCTGCAAACCAAGAAGCTTTGGTAAAGCTGTGCTATGGAAACAGGTAATCTGTAAGCATAACTCTAATAAGGCATTTTTCATCCCTTAGTTTCTAACAGCTCTTAAGTTATCAAACAGAATGTAAAGTGTGACGGAAAACTTTAAAATGTTAAGTAGTCGCCTTAACCATGAAGATATGATCACTGATGTGGAATGGAACACACCATCTTTCAATGCTGTATAATCATACAAAGTTTCCTTCCTTGATCTCAAACGGCTCTAAAATTACAGAGCAGTATGGAAAGAGGAAAACTTTGCCTATACCTTAAAGACAGGACCCTGAATGTGGTTCATGAATCTTCGTATAACTTGTAATACAAAGTTTCATCCATCAATCTCAGATGTCTTAAAAGTTTTAAAGCAGAAAGGAAAGTGCTGTGGAAAATTTAAAAGACACAGCCACAACATTTAGCTTTAAGATAAGACCTCTAATATCAGACATGATTTTGGTCTTCCGTTAAAAAAAGCTGAACATTTTTTATGGGGTTTTGGGGGGTCCTCCCCAACAGTGTTTCAAGGGGTGCTGCCCCTGATACAGGGGTCCAAAAACGCATTTCACATTCATTAAAAACTGCCCCTGGTGCAACTTATGATCATAAAATAAACCAAAATATTCATCTGAAAAACTAATAAACTTACCAAAAATGTTCAACTTGACTTCAATAATTTCACAATATTTATAGTCACATGAATTTGTTCTCCAATACTATTAATGCTGAAGTTATTTCATGTGCATGTCAGTGTTCACATCATAATTAAGTCACAATAATTTCTCAATTTTTGCAGCAAATATATTATCCTTCCCTCTTTTCATAACAAATCTGTAAAAAAAAAACACAATGGACACAACATGTTGATATACCAGTCGAGCTCTTTTTGCGACTTTGGCAAAGACTTTTTTAGCCTTCGTTTTGCCATGACTGAAATTTTTTTGCTCAATGTGCAATCATTTCTTTTCCTTCTCAATGACAGCCTTTTTCCTTTCAAGTGCTTGTACTGGTAACATGCAGTGAGCATATTCTGACAGAGGGCTACATCGGTTCCTTCATGCAAGAAATCTTTCTTCTTAAAATAATTAATTGCACGTTTTCCAGATACCTTCAGAGTTTAAATTTTTCCATATGCAGCTTCTTTTGTAGGTGCTGTTCCAAACTCTTACAACTACGATTGCCGTAATTCAGATCTTTTCTTATAAACGGACTAAATTTTTCGCTCCAGCCATTTCCATACGTTTTTTAAAACCTTTCTTGTCATTGTCTCTCTCAACTACTCTGTATGCCATGTTTTGCAAGCATGCTTCTTTTCCATTACCATCAGTTTCCATTACACAAAGACTCATTAGATGAATTTAAACCGTTGACCAATCTGAATACTCTTTACGAGAGTTGTGTGCCAACTAATAAAAGGAACAAATAATTTACAAGGCTCATTGTGGAATGGGAGCGAACAGACTGTTTTTAAAAAACCGGATTCGATATATAAAAAATGGACTATATCAAGAAAAATCCGATTAAAGTCAGGAGAAAAGCAGAATTCTGCTTTAAAATGGAGAAAATTCATGTCTGTATTATGGAATGTAACATGCTTGACTCTATAATCTCAAACGTCATGAAAATTATCATGGAAAGAAAAGTGTGACAAATTAAAATACTGAGCTATGAAAATGATCTTAAAGAATGGACCCTCCCAAAGTAGTATATCAGACACGTGTGTGCGATTTGGATTTTTAACGTAGCTTTAAATAAAATCATATCAATACAATGTCTATTAGTATAACAAATTTCATCCTTTAGCCTCAATTAGCATTCAAATTATAGAGCAGAAAGGAATTATTACAGAAGGACTATGTCCCCCACTTTTTTCAGAAACAAGTAGGGGACAACAAGTGGAAAATTTAATGAATCTTTGTACAAAATGCATTAGCATGGAAGGTCATAAGCTGGCAATATAATATCAAGATATAAGATCCTTACAAAGGGTACACAAGACTCTTCTTTCCTGGATCTCTTCTTTATCCTCTCATAGCAAACTTCTGGATCTGCTCTCAGATACACTGAAACAAAAAAGGTATACTTCATTAACTTTTCTATCAACTATATTGTTCCATATTCATCTGATTCTTCTTCAAAATCACATAAGAACATTGTCTTTTATTACAAGACTGATATATCACAAAACCCATTTATTGGCCTGGAGATCCGAAAATTATAGGCTCAAATCTGAAACTAAGTTTCAACTTGCAGCAAAGTCCATTGTGATTGGGTGTTACAAAATCTCAATTCATGTTCAAATGTTTTATCGTCTCCATGCCTGATAACAACTAACACATTTGTAAAGAAGAGAACATGGTGTCTCATTTGTGAATGTCATGACATATTTCTGCCTACAAAAATGAGACAAGAACACCCTGCATATGAGAGTACAAGCACAAGGCCATACAATTATCACCCCCCTATTTGAATAAAGAAATAGAAGATACCAACTTTAACATGGAATATTAATACAACTGCCAATGATGATAGTCACAACAATGCTGCTACCATTTAAAAGAGAATAGAAGTCTCACGGTCATTGGTAATACAAAATACAGCATCTTGAACTGTAATTGTTAACAGAAATAACAAATTTTAATGACATTTCTTATCCTCTACTTTCAACTTTTTAAGATTTTGTCAGTAAATATCTCGACAGGGCTACTTGATTTGCAAACCTACACAAATAAGTATACACAGCTACAACCAGCCAATCAAACTGATTTTGCTGCTAAAAATATTTGCCTTACTTTAATATAAGGTACAGTGGTTAACGTCTTGTTCCTGTTTGTTTTGCTGGGTGCCTTCAACATAAAACTTCATTCACCATTCTAAGCAATAAATGTTACTCCAGACTTGAAAATCTTACATACAATGTACAAGTGCAACACTGAAACCAGTCAAAACATTTCTTTAGTAAAACTTAGTAAAGTTTCCTGATGCAAGGCCTGGTTTCTTTTAAGCTCTATTAATTGTTAGGAATGGCATAAAATAACAAATTGTTTGGTTTGGTTATATCATGCCAGCCAATCCAGGCTAATCAATGGTGGGTACTGGACTTTGGCATTCTGATCACGAGACCATGTATTTACCATTAAGCCAATGAGGCTTCCAACCAACAACAATAATAATAAAACTAACTAGTCACTATCTGACTGTCCATGTCCCATTAACACCTATCCTGAATAGCATTGCCTCCTTTCTAAGGGCCTTGAATCACAGTGCCAGTCACCAATAACAAGATGTCCATTTGTTGCCTTTTCTACATTTTATCATAAACTACAGCCAAGATGCTGAATATTCCTTTTTATGCTTCCGTGCTTATTGTCTGAACTTACAAGCCCTCTTACATTAAGCTTTGTCGGAGTGCACTCAGTTCATTCAACATTAACAATCTTTTCTGGAGTCTTTCTTATGCTGCACCATAGTGGTAACTTACTTGTACCAAAGAAGAAAAAAAAGGGTCTATGGCACAGCCTAAAATGAACAATATGCTTTTAACTTTTAAATAAAAGAATAAAAAGTTTGTAAAATAACTTTGTATATACTTGTGAAATGTTATTCCAGAATTGTTAGTTCAGACATGATTTTGGTCCTCCATACAAAAAAGCTGAAATTTTTTTTAAAGGGGATTTGGGGGTCCTCTGCCAACAGGGGTCTTGAGGGGCAGCTGACCAAAAAAACCATTTTACACTCATACAAAACTGCTCCTGGTGCAACTTATGATCATAAAATAAACCAAAATAATCACTTGAAAAATTAATAAATTTACCAAAATGTTCAACTTTACTTCAATAATTTCACAATATTTAGTCACAATAATTTGGTCTCCAAAGCTATTGATGCAGAATTTATTTCATGTGCATTTCACATCGTAAAAATGTCACAAATAATCCCATACATTCATTTGTCTCTTTCTCCAATGCACACATCCTGTTGATATGTCAGTCAAGATCTTCCTGCGGCTTTGGCAATGATTTCTTTAGCCTTACTTTTGTCACAACTGACTTTTTTGGCTCAATGTGCAATTGTTTCTTATCATTCTCAAAGACAGCCCCTTTCCTTTCAAGCTGGTGCTTGTATTGGCAACATGCAGTGTGCAAATTCTGACAGAGGGCTACATCTGTTCTCTCATGCGAGAAATCTTTTGCTGCATTATGTTGCTAAGTGGGAACAACATAATGAACATAAATTATGCTTTGTTTCCTTTGAAACCTTTAATTCAAAAGAGTTCTGTAGCAGTATGTGAGTGGCTAGAATTAGCCACCAACATATTGGCCTCTTGTGATGCTAGACTGGTTTGTATACCTTCCATGTAAGGAAAGATATGGATATCAAGCTGACTTTGAAAATAAGTTTTCTGGACGAATCTAATCCACTGGGCGTTTTGATTGACTCAGCATATATGTACATTGCAAGCAACTAAATGATTCCGAATATTCTGGTTAGAACTCGATAAATTTAACTCACAATCAGTTTAGTTATGACTCAATTGCTTAACTGTTTCGGGTGTCAAGTGGTGGTGGAAAATTCCTGGGTTTTTCCGGACTTTCATCAATATCTGAGAAAATCAAGGACTTTTCACGGTTGGGGAAAAAAATTATCATTTCTCCCAACTTTTTCCAGATAGCGTGGGAACCCTGTTCTTCTTATAGTAATTAATTGCACTTTTTCCAGATGCCTTCTGAGCTTTGATTTTTACATATGCAACTTCTTTTGTAGGTGCCGTTCCAAACTCTTCCAACCGTGATTACCTTAATTTAGAGCTTTCTTACAGAGGTCACAAAATGCCAGGCCTATAGCATTCAGTTTTCTTATAAACTGACCAACTAAATTTCCATCTACTTTTTGCTCCAGCCATTCCAATTTCCATACGTTTTTTAAACCTTTATCTAAACTTTTCATGTCATGCTCTCTCTCAACAAAATGTTTTGCAAGCATGCTTCTTCTTTCCATTGCCATCAGTTTCCATTACACGAAGATTCATTGGATGAATTTAAACCTTTTACCAATGTGAATACTCTGTACGAGAGTCGCATGCTAACTAATACATGAATTGAATCATTTACAAGGGTCGTCGCGGAATGGGACTGGACAGACCGTTTTTTAAAAACCTGATTGGAGATAATACAAAAATTGGATCACATCAAGAAAAATCTGATTCAGGTCAGGAGAAGAGCAGAATCCTACTTTAAAATTAAGAAAAATCATGTCTGCTAGTTTCAAATCTGTATTTAGATTACTTATAACGTTAATGTGTAGACATGTGCAAAAAATGTCCTCTTCTCTCAAGATCTAAACATCTATGAAACAGGAAGGAATTATTTTGCAGAAAGGCAAGTCAGACAAAGTGACATGTATGACAAAGGTCGTCCAGCAAAATCAAAGTAGTTACAGATTGACTTTTGATTTGTCAGACTCACCAATAAGATCTAGGTTCACATCATGATTCTTGATGAGCCAGTTGTACCACTCCGTCAATATTGCATATTCCAATCCATTAATAACATTGCTGAAACATGAATAAAAGGACTTTAGTCAGATACAATTTGATGTCATGAAACAAAAAAATGGAGTTCTGAGGGTAAATCTAATTTTATAGTGTAAAACTTGTCTGCTATTTGTGCAATGCATTTGCTTTTCCTAAACTTGCATAGAAAGCATCACTGTAAACAGCAGAAATAACGCTGTGATCCTCAAAAGAAAAAAAAAACTTATTTCTCATCCTGTTTAACCAAACATACGTGTCACATGTGCTATGTCTAAAAACAGGATCAATTTTACGCCAATCGTACAAGGGCTGTTCCATATAAGCATACATGGTGCCCATGGAAGGCAGTATTTTTTAAATATAAGCCAGGGTACTTTGTTTCGCATAATTCATATTAAAAGGATAAGAAAATTTTAAATTGAATCTATGGGTCAGTACCCAACTTTAAAAATGCCTTTGGTGGGTCCAATTTATGTTTTAATGGAACTGCCTGAAGTTCTAAACCATATATGAGGTTGCACAAAAAATAAATTTCTTAACCTAATTTATGGCACAAGTCATAAAATGAAAGCACCAGTCCAACTTTATTTTCAACATAGTTGGGTCCGAAAACTGACTTAGACTTAGGACCCTACACTGCCCAGGTCTGCATTAGTCTCTCATTGGCCCAAAATCTAGTGTGACATGCAAATATTTATAACAGCAACAACACAAACAAAACACTGGAAATACTGTGAAAATTAAAGCAGACCAAAATTTCTGACATTTCCATGATTGCCATCTTGAAGTACAGCAAGTTCAGGGTACTGCACTAACTTTAACAGGCAAGTTCTGTGACTGATTTTGGCCTGGCTATAAATCAATACTGAAACTCCTCGAGTTATCCATGAAGAAAATGTTATATTCTTCATAAATTTACTTATTTGAGGTAATATATGCTTTTTGTTTCATACTCTGAATGAAGGTCTCACATCGGCTTAAGAACATTTGGCAAGCCATATGGTAGAAACTTGGTTTTAGCTCAAGCTGAAGAAGAGAAACATTGGAATGAATATGATCAAGCTTAGCCGGGTGTTCTTCACAGTAAACCAACTTATTTCCAGTATTATTTTGCAACCAATCTCTCACTACTGAATGATCATCAGTGTGTATAATATCTGGTAGAACACACACAGTTGGTACCATACCTTGGAATACAATAATTTTCAGGCCCTGCAGTTTTCCATATTTTTGGTAAATTAGTTCGGTGCATTATACTTTCTTTCCAACATGCTTTACATCCAGTTTTTCTTCAATGTACAAATTAGCACCAATAAACACTCTTATGTCCTTAGTACTGCACTAATCCATCAATGCTCTTTATAGAAACCATAAAAGTGTAGTCATATATAGTCCACACTTGGAGGGAGATTCCGGTGAAAAGTTGACTTTCATCCTGTCTCAAGTCAAAATCACTTCCTTTCTTTCTGGTCAAGCAAACACTTTTGTATGCTCAGTACAATATTAGCTCCTCTTGTTTCCTGTTCAATGAGCATGATAAAACATTTTAAATATAGCAATTTTTATGAGTTTTTTAAAAATCAGTTTGTGTCAAGTTTACTGCCAAATATTCAAACATGAAGCAGAAGGAACTGACAGAAATTCCATTCATTTATAGCTTAATCATGAACAAAAATTACCCTTCAGAGGGTTAAAGGAAGACTGCTATTAAAGATATTTCATTTCATATTTCATCCTGGACAGGCAGAAAGAGAAGGATTTGTGCCTGCTGTCTTTGGCAAAAACAGCTATTTTGCTGAAGGAAACTTAATAATTTTTTCCGTTTTATAAACTTCAACTATTATTTATTGTAAATTATACAGCTCAAATCACTAGCAAAAAGATCTGTTTTAAGTAACAGTTCTAAACATTGCACATTTTTCGATCTTTACACTCACATCTCCAAATTTTCTGCTTCAAATTTTTCTGGCTGGGATTCCAGAAAATAATGAACATCAATGAGACCAGCATGGACCTGGCTTATAGCTAAGGTCACTTTTATATAAATGTGTATCTTGCATAAAATGACTCAAAATAATGCAGTAGAACATGTGACTCTAGGACCTGGCTTGTAGTGTCCACATAGTACTTTTCAGTTACATTTTTAATTTGCAAACTTAAAATTGTATATAATTCAATAACTTCTTTTTCTTCAGAATACCACTCCAAAATAATGGCACACCAGAAAACATGCTGTAAAGCACATCAACACATTCCTGGCTATATTGTGCCCAGAAAGTCTAGGTACCCACCCTCAGATATACAAAACAAAGGTAAAAGAAAAATGGATACAATCCGTAAATTCTCAGGGCTGTTTTAAATCCCTGGATTTGCAGGGTGACAAGAAACATGCATGACAAAATTTAATTTCAGCCTTACTCAAGTTAAACAACACAAATGAAGCAAACAAGCAGTTTCAGAAAACTTTTCTATGCATCTACTTGTACACTTAGATCCAGTGCTGCTAAAACAAAGCTACCAAAAAGGAAATACACAAATACGCACAAAAAAAACTTGCACTTTTTTCAACATCTCTTAAGACAGATTGCAATAAATATATTAGAATACTGCAAAGATAATTAATGTTATTTTTAACTGTTGTGTTTGATTAAGACTTTTTTTTGCATAGCTGTAACACTTTCCGTCATATTGCTAGGATGTCTGCAGTGAGACAAGACCTAACACTAACCTCTTAAATGCCGAGTGCCAAACGAGGCAGCTGCTAGTACCATTTATTATACGTCTTTGGTATGACCTGGCACCATTTTCTTTGATGACCAACTAGAAATCATAAGAGATCTTTCAGTGAAAACCACATACTGATAGGACAACCCATTCAGGAGTATGGATAAAAAGATTTTCAAAATGGGCACTGTGGTGGTCATACTGGATATCTGAGCAGCACATTTTCATTTGGGACCCAACAGATGTCACAAGGTCTACTGACAAAAACACCATGTCAACATTAGTTTTCTTCCAGGAGGTGTACTAACAACCAAATTCTCACAATGGTCACTATGATGGCTATATGATCAGCACCAGTTTCATTTAGAACCAAACAGACACCATAAGATGCATTTTGGTGAAATCCCCATGTCGATATGATGACATAGTGACAAAATTGAGTTTAAACAAATTAGGTCCAGTCCACTTCAGAAAAACATGCCTGGATGCATCGTGTATTCTGGATAGTCACAATATAATTCCTCCAAACCATGTAAGCAGCAAGATATTTCACTCCTTCACTTCCATGCAACAAAAAATGCTTTTTGTATAATTTATGGGATTTCTAAAGTGGACATTTTAAGAACACATTTGGCTTGCATGCTTATGCAGACCCCCCCCCCCCCCCCCCCGGACAGTTATTTCAGCCAGAAGTGATTTTATTAAACAGACATCCTCGGACAGAAGTACAACCACTGGCAAAAGGGTTTCCTTATATAAAAGGATCAATGGGATAAGAAGACGCGTGCAATTTTGATACTCACTTCCTAAAGTCATTTTCCACAAAACAATATCTAGTACTGTGCAGTGACCGCTCCAACATCTTTACTGATTTCTCCTGCAAAAAAAAATATATAGCTGAGAGACCCTGAAAATATCTTACTATCACAAATATTTGTATTCGGTTCAACTTATGCACACAATTAGTTCCAAACAAGGAAGTAAATAAACCAGTTGATTAAATTCTTACCTCAAGCTATGAATTATCAGATTTACAAATGCTCCTATATCTTAGGTCATATTTTCTGATACGCTATGTGATGAGAAAACTCACATGTTTCTTGGTATGCATCTGGACTCGGGTTAGCTGGGCATAGAGGTTGAAGGTGAAGCTCCACCGAGAAGGATCCTTGTACAGCAGGTCCTGAAATGAAGAACCATAATGAAAACAGCAGGAAATTATGTGTCTCCATCAGTTGTATTGCAATGAATTTCTTATTTAAGTATTTTCCAAAGCAGAACGTACATTCATATTTCTCTGTCCTCAACAAAATAATCTGTACAGAATCTTCTGCTCCCAATGTCTTCTGGTGCAATCCTAGCAAACAAAACACACATTAGCCAGTTAGTGCTTTAAGTGTTTGAAACAATAGTTTGTGCATAAATCAAAGTACTGAAGTATGGAGAAATCTTTTTATAAAGGAGAAAATTGTGCGATACACTGCTTTGTGCTTCTGACCATCAAGAACACTTGCAGTTCAACAAAAATGAAACTGTATGTTTGACCTTTACATTGAATATACATCAGGGCCTTCACACACATAATACGTATTGAATGCCTGCATACTGCTTACATGGTTTGGAGGAATTATTCTGTAACTATCCAGAATACACAATGCATCCAGGCATGTTTTTCTGAAGTGGACTGGACCTAATTTGTTTAAACTCAATTTTGTCACTATGTTAACCTGGTTTGCCAAAACATGTTTGTTGACAATCTGATATCAAACGAGGACTACCATTTTTTACACACACACACACACACACATATATATACACGTTTTAGTTGTGTTTTCTAACAGGATCTGACTGATTTCATATACATGTACATTATTTAACACGTTGGAGTGTACCTCACAAATGTAAGTTATCAATTTACGAGTATATTTCAGACTAGTTGTCTTCATTTAATCAAAATATCCATTTTTTTCTTTGCGTACATCAATTTTTACTTTTATGTGAAATATCAATTTATTTCCAGCCCTCACCTCTCATCTTTACACCCACTTATGTCGACAATATTACCTTGGTTATGATGATGTTGAGATAGATAGTATTGTATTATGAAAATGGCAACAAAATATTGAGGCTGGCGATTTGTTTAGGCGACAACTTTTTTAAAGTCAGCATCATCCCTGCTACAGTGATTGCATTTTGATAGTTTGTGCTATTATTCTGTACATTCATAATTTATGGGTCATTTCAGTAAGACTTGTCATTTTACCATTAGGGTTGGTAGGTGTGACATTGTGGCCACATGAAGAAAACCCTCCTCATTAAAATACAACTGTATCATGTACCAAACAGTTACAGCAGAAATGATTAAAAAAATATGATTGCATGTTCTGGTGTCTGGGAAAGGTGACCAATGTTTCAAACAGCAAAAATAAGGATATAATACGAAGCTTTGTGTTGTTTTCTTTCAACCCATAGAGATACATTCGAAAGAGCAATTCCAGTACCATGGTAGATGTTTAGTCACAGAATGCAAACCAGTATTGCCTAATATCCTGAATCATGTCATAATGAGGGGCACATGTACTGATCTTGTACAAAGTTGAACAAATAAATTTTTGTGCAAACAATTTGGAAAGTGAACTCACCAAAGCATTATGTCCTTGAACATTGGTCCACTGTTCAACTGGTTCCTTAATTGCCTTAAAAAAAGAAAGAGAAAAAGAGTGAAATTTGTTAATCCATTGCAACGTATGCTTCATGTTAATTTATTTTTATGGCTTTGAAAAAATTATCTTGTGTTTGTTCATGAAACTGGAAGGCTGTCCTTACACAGATGGATCATTGTTTTAAGTGTTTTTAAATTCATTCAGGGGTTAAAAAAAATCCACTGCCTGGTAGAGTATGACAACTAAATATTACTGCTAGGCATTCATTTTAGACCAGCAGGCCAAACCAAAAGATATTAGTAAGAAATGATCTTGTTAAAAATTAAAATGGAATTTTATGCTTTTTTTCCCGGCAACAACCATTTGATGATTAAATTGTCCCTCTGGGTAACAAAAGAATACATAACCATCATGTTAAGCAGCTGAATGTTGGAATATTTCTATCAGTAAGAGGCCACACTAATCCATGTGTGTTGGCAACTCATTATCTGATCAATAAACTACAGTCCCTCAGACTGAAGCCTGAAAGAAACAGTACTCAAATGGTCATCTTTTGTCAACACACGGTGGCAGTATCTTTCTTCCATGACCTGAATGCCTATGATCTAGTATGCTTTCTTATTGGTCTGTTGAAGAAATGGGCATTAGCTGTATAGTATAAGATGGTTGTTTCTGTTCACTAACACAAGCTAAAAGAAATATGGCACATATAAAGAATCAACCCATCAAAAATCTGTTCTTGCATTTGATACCGACTCAAGATGCAATCGATAAACACACATTACATGGAAATTTTATATTTATCTGACAGTTTAGACGCAGGATTAATAGTTCTGGATTAACAATAACATGAACTTTAACGATGCAAACTCTGATAAGGATATTATTCTGGTCAGAGCTAGACAAGACACCATATATAAAAAATTGTTGGATTATCATATATTTGCTATTTTAAACATATTAAAGTGTGTAAACATGCACAACACTTACCAACAGCAGTACTGATTATATATAGGACAAAAACAGAAGTAACTTACTGGGCTGCTCAGCAACTTGATTGGCACAGCTGTAGCCCAAGAACAAAGGATTTTCAAAATTTTAGTACACCCTTGGGTTGATCAAAATTTATTCTCACCAATGTTTCACAGACAACTGGTTTCAGAAAATTCACTTGGCTCACATACATTTTAGCTTGTCCCAAGTTTCTGCATAGAGTTTATGAGATTTATTCATTTAATCCAGAGGGAAAGAAAAATAAAATAATATACAACAGATTTATTTCTTCAAAAGACTTAACTTGTTATTGCCAGGGTACCTTATATACACTATTACTTTTTCTGATACAGTCGATTCTTCCATCAACAAGAATGGAAATGCATTTACTGAAATTCAGACCTTCTCCAACTTCTCTGAAAGTTTACCATTGTTCTCCTGGAGGTTACATAACATTTATATATCAGAAAATGGAATTTCATATTGAGCTAGAGTGTATGCCATACTGAAGAGCTTATTTTATTTTTCATTCTCATTTAATTTTCAAATTGTTTTCCTGGTGGAGTGTTCGCAACTCCAAGGATTCTCTGCACATGATGGCTACTGTCAAGCACTGTGCTGCCCCACAAGAGTTTTGAGGTTCAAACTGTCCTGAGATGTGACTGATTACATACTGAATGTGTTGGCTCCATCGACAAATACACTGGTTGAATATCCAACCCATGCCAGTTTGGATATTGTGTGCAATAGCTGCAAAGCATCTTTCCTTCAGCAAATTCAAGACATGGACATTATTAACCAAATGTGGCTTTTGTTGTTGTTGTTGTGGGGTTTAAGGCCATTTTTCAGCACACGATAGGCTATACATGGCGGCCAGTATTAATGGTGGAGGAAGAACCCAGGAAAACACCGGAAAGAACCACCGACCCTCGAGAAGCTACTGGCAAGCTTTCTCACATACCCACATTGGCTGAATCTTAGACTCAAACCGCCGCAGACAGAGGTGAGATGGCAGTGATCCGTAACGAAGAGCGCTTTAGACCACTCGGGGCCCCCCAAATGTGGCTGAAAATATCTTTGACTCATAGTAGTGCCATATTTTTTTTTTTTACTGTCAGCATCTGGCTTCTGTCTCTACCTCAGACTGAGTGGCAGCCTTACAATTTATCCTTTACATCTGCATGAATTTTCTTTCTTCCTTATGACCTTCCTTGCAAAAATAAATGAGTAAATCCATTTATCCAAAACAAAAATCACCTCATTTGAAAACTATAATAAAGTGATCATAATATAAATTTTAAAGCTACGGCTCTGATCTAAAAACACAATGCAGATATGAACAGAATGAGAAACACATTCTGACAAGAACACTTTATCAACTTTTTATTGGGGTGTTGTAAAATAAAATACTGGGTTGGCCAACAGAATCTAAATAATATAGTGGAGTCATCTCTGTCACCTGACACTATAATCAGTGCAATTGTAAATATGAAAAGTCACGAACTTATTCAATTGATTCCAAATGCTTAAATGATCACAATGTATACAGTATCCCTATTTATCCTATGATTTTCCATCATTGTTACCTCAACAACTTGTGATGTTCTGAAGTACTCCAACAATGTCGTTTTCCCACATCCAATGTTTCCTTCAACAGAAACCTGCAACCAAACATAAATGCATCATAAAGGTGTAAAAGATTGTGTTGCCCATTCCAATTTGTTCATTTACTTTGGGCTGTCAAATGCTGATATGCAAATAAACATAGAGCACTTAAGACATGCTGAGAAACAGATGGAGAACATGACTGCAAGTCTATTACATTTCTTAGAATTAGGGCTGGGTCTTCCCATGTTGTATCACATGTCCTAATAAAAGTCCATCACAAAACATGTATTAAGACAGAAAAATATATATATATGGTATATATGCTGTATCAATAATATATCACAAGATGTATAAATTTTTCACAAAAAGGAAACGAGGCTTCCTTTTAATTAAACATTTATTCAAGTGGTATATCACTGATCAGACATGGCTGTGATCTTCCATAAAAAAAGCTGAAAGTTTTTTAAGGGTTGTTTGGTGGTCTTCCCCCAATGGGGTCTTGAGGGGATGTACCCCTGATATGGGGTCCAGAAGCCAAAAACGCATTTTACACTTATAAAAAAACTGCTCCTGGTGCAACTTATGATCATAAAATAAACCAAAATAATCATTTGAAAAACTAATAAACTTATCAAAAATGTTCAACTAGACTTCAGTAATTTCACACAAATTAGTTCTCCAATACTATTGATGCTCAAGTTATTTCATGTGCATGTCAGTGTTCACATTGTAATTAGGTCACAATAATTTCTCAATTTTGGCAACAAATATATTATACTTCTCTCTTTTCATAACAAAGCTGTAAATTAAACACCAAAGTACATGAACTATATACAAATAATCCCCATACATTTACTTGTTTTTATTCTTCTGTGTTGATTATTAACACTATTCTAGAAGCTTATTTTCCCTTTCATCTTAAACATACATTACTTTCTGGACGCCATTTTAAAAATTCTATAATCAACAGTTTGATTATGCAGACACTTTGCGTGAACAAATAGGTGCAGCTTAAAGCGTCTGGAGAGCTGCTGTAAAGTTAGTCTGTTTCCTGACTAATTTCACTAATTCTAAGATGAAACCTGGATCCAAATAAAACACAGATGAACCAATTATCCAGATTGTTTGGCAAAGATCATTTTTTCATAGCTTTTGCTAGCATGTCGTAAGTCTGTAAGGGTAGTTTTCATAAGACTTACTGCAAAAAATTGTAAGAGTTAGCAGGTCTGCATATATATCAGACCTACCAACCCTGACGAGTCCATCTCAGTAAGGCCGTTCATTTTTTTTCTGTAAGATTGACCAGTCTTCAGTAAGGTGTAACAAAATATCGATAACTGCTACTGTAAAGCTGGAAAACGTAATTAAGTTTGATGCATCGACAATAAACATTATATTCAACTGAAAAGTTTGTAAAGTAAGCGTAGACTTTATTTACCACAAATACAGTGCTATCTCTCAACTTGACATAATTCTTGGATATCTTTTCCATTTCACAGCATGACGACAATCATATCTCCTGCTGCAAGACAAACTCAAATTGGCATGTGATGTCCAATAAACGCAATTTTGTCCTTTCCAGCTTTTTTTCCACAAGAATCTGAATACTCCTTTTCATTCTTCTGTGTTGATTATTAACACTTTTTAGAAGCTTATTTTCACTTTCATCTTTAACATGCATCTCTTTCTGGATGCCATTTTAAAAAAAATTCTATAATCAACAGTTTGATCATGCAGACACTTTGCATGAACAAATAGGTGCAGTTAAAGAGTCTGGGGTGTTGCTGTAAACGTAGCCTGGTTCCCTGACTTATTTCACTAATCCTAATATGAAACCCGGATCCATATCAAACACAGATAAATCGATTATTCGGATTTTTGACAACTATCATTTTCCCATAGCTTTTGCTTGTATGCAGCAAGTCCGTATTTTAAGGATAATTTTTGTAAGACTTACGGCAAAATCATAAGAGTTGGCAGGTCTGATATATATGTAATACACGTAACATTAAATGATATGTAATAAAATTATATCTGTAATATTCACTACTAATTTGGGATATATATATATATATATATATATATATATATAACATTTTATAAAAGAAAGTTAAGTTGTTGAACTATTTTGTCATGAACAATGAAAACAATGTTAATGTCATTTAAGTCATAACAAGATTTCTCAGGAATTTCCGTACATTCCTTACTGTTATTGTTGACTGTTGAAAACTTTTGGGGAGGGTGTCTTTACACAGCAAGAACAATCATCTTTCCTAATCTACAACACACTCAAATCTTCAGGGCATGATGCCTCATAAACGTAATCGATGCCTTTGCAGCCTTTCCCACCAATGAATCGGAATATTCCATTTGACACTTCCTTGCTGATGTTTAAACTTTTCATGGGGCTTATTGTCCCTTTCACCTTCAAGATGTTTCATTTCTTGGACACTACTTCTAGAAACTGCTATAAACAACAGCTTGATCAAGAAGGCATTTTGCATAAAAATTATGGGCAGTTTAAAGCACCTAAGGTACTCCTGTCTAGTTAGTCTAGTTCACTTACAAACTCCACTGAAATTAATATGAAACCAAATTCTGGATCCAACAATGACAAGCCAGCATCTGGATTTGACAGCAACATAATCTGTTATTATTCCATAAGGGTTATTTCAGTTAGATTTACAATCAAATTGCAAGGGTTGGCAGATCTTCAAATTGTCAGTGACATAACCAAGGGGTTCTGGGTTCGTGTATTTAAAAATTATTTTGATATGATAGTTATAATGTGAAATTGTTTTTAAACCAAGAAAATAAGCAGTTGCTCTTGTTCTGAACTAAACTGACAAATAAATGTGATGCTTACTGAATATTTCTTTCCTGGCTCCAAAGGAAGGCCTAAATTTTCCTCTGTCAGTACTGAAAAGACGAAAAACAACATTAATAACTAAATATTGTCCAAGAGATCAGTTTTACAAAAAGCAAAGTAAAGTTTTCCAAATTACCAGTACATGATGGCATTAGTGATCACCCAAACTAGCAACTTGGGATCAAAATTCTCCAATTCATTTCAACATATTTGGAGAAAAAATGATTCCCTCTGCAGATTTTGGTAAAGTTGCTGGCATCTGCTAGAGCAGTTTTATCTACCCATGTGTCATGCATCAAATATGCACTCTTTTTGTATTTTGACGCACAACACAAAAGTCATAAACGGTACATAAATTGATGCACCCCAATGTTATGTTTTGCTGATTAAGACAAAATAGAGGTTTGCTCTACTTTATTGGCTAGATTACAACACTCAAACTGGGAAAACATGTACATATCAGTTTCTTATGCTAATATTATCATAATACATAGGGTTACAAGTGAATGTGGGGACCCCAAGTGGCCGAGTGGTCTAAAGCGCTCTCCATTATGGATCACTGCCATCTCACCTATCTGCATGGGTTTACAGTCTCGGATTCGGCCAATGTGGGTATGTGAGAAAGCTTGCCAGTAGCTTCTCGTGGGTCGGTGGTTCTTTCCGGGGTTTTCAGGTTATTCCTCCACCATTAATACTGGCCACCATGTATAGCCTGTCATGTGCTGAAAAATGGCGTTAAACCCTACAACAACAAGTGAATGTGGAGCCTGGGGCTGACCTTATGTGACCTGTAACTGTCAAAATCATTTGTAGCAACAGGATGTTAGAACCGTATAACCACCACACACAAGAAAGAGGCAGAAAATAAACATGTGATTTTAAAGTGATTCTCACGAGAAACTTATTTTATGCACATCCTTGTCACACAATGAAGCAATGATTTCCATTCGTTCAACTGTATGCCTTGCGTTGTTCCAAGTATGACAGTATGTCAGCATTCGACTGAAAATGGTGTACAAGGTAAACAAATTAAAATAGATCAGAAACATGAAATTATCATCTGGACTGCGTTTTTACAACCGACCATCGATAACAGTAATGTTATCAAACCAGTGGAGGCTTCATCACCTAAAGATGAGGTAAGGTACCAGTTACTCGTAAGATAAAACATAATTTTGTGCAGCAATAGTTGAAAACATACAGCTGACTAAATTTTCAAAAAGAAGTTGAGTGAAGAATGTGACAGTGAATACTCTTTATGTTTTGCTATAAATGTGCAGAGGCTAAAAAAAACTCCATGACCAAATGTGCAAAAAAACAATAACAGAACAGTAGACTAGCAAGGCATATGCTGGGTTACCAGAACACAAACTGCTCAATTAAGGTCCACAACACCAGGCAGATTTTAATGCAGTTTTACAAACAAGACCTAGCAGTGAAAGTGCTACTTAAGTGTGCACATTTGCTGAGTGTAGAAGACATCCCTTTTTAAAAATACAAATCTCTTCCTAATTTAATACATGACTTTAACAGCTGAAGAAATTGATGCCATTTGCATTTTGAAGAATTCCACCGTTCAGTATAACTCAGCTACTACCTGTTCAGAGTTACTGGAGAACCTGTCAAACGTTGTTGAGGATAGTCTTATATGTGACCTGCAAAATTCCTCATTTGTGACAGCAATGGCAAATGAAAGCATTGACATATCCAACAATAAACATATTGGTATATATGCTCAGATTATTTCTGATGACATGAAGCCACAAACAAGAATTTTAACAAATACAGAATGTTTAGATGCTTCTGGCAAGGGAATTGCCTTATTGGCTTTAGTCACATTATATAAATGATAGTTTTGATGTATATTTAAACAATTTTTTAAAAACTATGGTACTGGTCATCAGCTTGAATACGACTCGTATGTTTGGATTCTGACTTACTATTTTTTGCCATGTTGAGTCAGATGACTTACATGAAGCCATTTGTAGAAAAAAACACTGCTACAATAGTGCATTTTCAAAACTGTATACATAATGCAAGGTCCACAGTTTAAAAAAAATTATTCCAGAAATGCTTAATTCAGCAATAAATAAGAGTGATTATTTTCAAATGAAAAGTTTCAGTAAGAAAATGAAGTTAATTAATACTGCAGATAAAAAAATTAGTTTTTGTAATGCTAAGCACAAGACTGCAAAAGATATTTTGCCAAAGTGTTTGGAACATTTTACAGTCAGATGTAACTGGACTGGATTCAAAATTCTATATATCTCCAATTTTGGGTCCAATAGAAGCCATCAGTTGAACTGTGGTATATTTTATCAGTATTTCTCACGATCTTCCTTTTTTGAAGATTTTAACTATTATTGCTGTATATAAGATGCATCTTTATTCATTTTGATGTGTAGCTATTGTGGTGCAAAAGGACCACATCACAATTTATGATGTAATCAATAAAATGTATGGGCAGTAATTGGAAGAGAATGTTTCCTCAAAAGAGTTAAATTCACTTCCTGCAAATGACTATGGGGCCTTAACATCCAAGTTCTCATGGGAGGAAATGTAATAAGTTAAAAATTCATGGACTCCCATTTAAACAGTTGTTACTCCCAACCAGCTGTATGATAAAACATACCATATCAAATATGAAAATTTCTTAATCAAACTACGCTGATATAGCACATTCAATGTTCTGTCTTCAGAAAAGACAGATTGTTAAAATGAAAAAAGGTGAACTACAAATTCGTTAATAAAGAATGTACATCTCACTATTTCTTTACTTTTCCCTTATTTAATGTTTTTCTTCTGATGTCTATCCAATTCCCATATTTTTTTCCAAAAGATGAAAACCACTAAACAGAGTGATTATTCTCTTTGATAAAATGTTAGTGCCCAATGATTACTTCTCACAGCTATCTAAATCAGACAATATCAAACAATGTTCAAATTGGTTGTTTATATTCCATTAACCTGCTTCAATTAACTTGGTTGTGGCTTTGTCAACAAAGGGATGTTTTTCCATGGTCTTTTTTGAAGAAAATATAAAACAAAAGCCCAAGGGAAGCATGTCCTTTGAAGGGGGGGGGGGGGGTGAACACAGGTCTCAACATTACCCAGAACCATACAATATGTGTTGTTGTTGTTGTGGGGTTTAACGCCATTTTTCAGCACGATAGGCTATGCATGGCAGCCAGTATTAATGGTGGAGGAAGAACCTGGAAAACCCCGGAAAGAACCACCGACCCATGAGAAGCTACTGGCAAGCTTTCTCACATGCCCACATTGGCTGAATCTTAGACTCGAACCACCGCAGACAGAGGTGAGATGGCAGTGATCCGTAACGAAGAGCGCTTTAGACCACTCAGCCACTCGGGGCCCCTGAATTTGAGTTAAAAGATATGGTATTGATTCCAACCTTAGAATCTTCTAGAAAGGAAAATTCCATTAAGTAGTGTGTTCATTAATTTAAATTGTTTTCCACAAACGTATTATGGGATTTATTAATTTTACTTTAAAAACACTTACTGATTTACTGAACATAAGTGGGTGATAACAGCTAAATTGTTGGGATAAATTCCCAGAACCCAGTAACTAATGACGCCACTTAAGTGACAGTATTTTCAGAAAATGGTAATTGTGACCTAGGTCAGGTAGAGGGGTAAATAATTTTTTTGTTTACCAAAATTACTAATTCTTGCATTTAACATTTGAGGTAGAATAAGTATTATTGTTCTGTTCAGTATTTGATTCGGGTGGGTTAATTTATTCAGATTATTATTCACTGGAATTACAAGGTGCCCACTAATATTCTTTGACAGAAACATTGATTTATACAAGAACATAATGGATCATATTATTGTGATACATCAAAAAAGCACTAAAATTATAGTTCCCTATTCATAGGTCGCAAGCTTCAAATTGTACACAAGTTCACGGTTTTCTACAGGTAAGTGGCATACATAGGGTTAAATATTAATAATTTGCTAGTATTTCGATAACTTGAGATCATATTTTATGGACTTGGCAAAGAATCTCTATTCCCACGATAATATGAGTAAGGTAAGCTTTAATTTACCGATCACTCAAATCAACTTCAGGAATCCCACTCCATGGAAGAACTATATATATCAGCCAAGATTCATGCTGTTCGAATTTATATGCACCATTTTCTGAAGCACTGGCTGAAGATTCATTTGGCAAACACAACATACAGGTCTAAAATCACTGGTTCAAAACTTTGTGACATTATAAGCAACTAAAAATTTAATTTAGTCGACTCATCAACTTTATAGTTTCTAAATAGAAATGTTATGTATTACAATCATTTTTATATTCCTAGGCAACAATTAAGCTCATTATTTTACGCTCCAAAGTTAGTCACACAAGCAATCTTCACCTTGAGGAAGTGAATTTTGTACTTTCGGATTTAAAATTGAGTTGATGTTTGTGCAAACGCATATGTAATTTTTTCATAGAACAGGAATCCTAAAGTTGAATTAAATGGTAATTAACTTAAACTTGCATCTACCACTATTTTTAGATTAATGAAGGAATTTGTCAAAGAGTTGCATACACTGTATCTCTATACAAACCGCAAATTGTAATAAAGATAAATGGTTACCGTTCAGCGTAAGTTACCATTTCTCGGCTGGCAAAATTCGGGCAATTCTAACTTACCTCGTTTCTTTTATAGTATGTTTGACATGTACGATATCAGAACGGGTCATGGGTGTAATCTGAGGTAATTTTGTCATCCGGAGGAACTATTTTCCTTCAGGTTATTATTTTTTTCAAAATTAAGGCTTAAGCTCGCGTCCGCTACCTGTGATCTATGCAAATGAAAGATACTGAAAGAAGTGACACTCAGGCAGTATTTCTTACACAAAGACCGTAAACTATCAATGAAAACTGAATTAAACCTTTAGAGGCAATCCTTCTGAAGTCGTGTGTTCCCAACATTTTGCTTGAAAAAGCTCTAGTCGTCCAACTCCAAAAATTTTCTTCCTTTGTCACAATGGTCCTCCTTTTGGCGCAATACTGTTTCCCACCAAATGAGCTTGTATTTACCGCGGCGACACGGATAAAGATCTGCGCGCAGCGATTGGCCAGAACAACTAAGCACGACATCTAACGGAACACAAGCAAGAACTGTAAATCTCAATGTTTACCACGAATGAACAAGCCTTGATTACTTGCAACTGATTCTGCAATGTCTACAAATAAAGTATGGAACGAATTCCGCAACATAGTCTGAATCACACAAGAACTTAACTAATACAACACGAATCCCACAAGAACTCAATTAATACAACACTCAAAGATTCTCGAGAAGATGAGCTAGGGGGAACTAGCGTTTACACAACAGACATGCGTTCTACCAATTATAATAATACGATGAAAACATCCGAAACTTTCAAATGAAAAATGGACTGGTGGTTTCTCTTATCAAACCTACCAGAGACAAACTACACCAGTCCGAGCCTCGTTTTAACAACAGGAAACGGTGCGTGAAAATATCTCGTACATTTTAATGTAAGAATTTCGAACGTGATTACATGTAATTCACTGACGAGAATTGCCTTCCAGGGCCGTATCCCAGGAGGAGGGGATCCGCGAACTACCCTCAGGGTAACAAATAAATAAAAACGTACATACACACACAAACGTACTGTCACTTGAAATTTGACCATTGTTTATTCTTGTGCAAATTTAGTGGGTATTGTGAAAAACTTTGAGTAAAATAGACAAAGAATTTTGCTTTGGTGCCCTTTCTAGAAGTCAGAGACCTTTTTAGTCTGGTTCCCTGCTTAGTATGCTCCCTCCGTTGCACTCCACTATACTAGTATATATGCTCCCTCTACTAGTATAGCGGAGTACAACGCAGGGAGCATACTAAGCAGGGAACCAGACTAGGCCTTTTTGAAATTTTGGAAACATCCCACCCCCAAACCCAAACACTTGACCTGATTCGACCCCGCATACGATTTCTCGCAAGTTTCTTGTACATAGCTTTTTGAAAAATCCTAAGCAAGCATAAGGTTAAGTTTGGTTAGCTCGTTCGCGGAATGAGGTGTGGTTTGCCTAATTTCGTTTTAATGAAAATATATATTATTGAGAATCCAGTTCTAGCGGCAAGTTGACATTTTAAATAGCAGATGATTTTGTACGTGTGGGATAACATATAGCAAAATTGGAAACTTAGATTAAGATGCAGTATTGTTTTAAGGTATAAATTTCCATCTTTTATATAATGTATTTATTTGTATGATTAAAAAAGATACATAGTAAACTGGATTTTCTGGGTTACGAGTTCAAGGAGGTCATGCGTGGGACTTAATGTTGTCATTTAGAAATCACATTTTCATATACATTTAGGGTTGAAATGTGGAATATTTGTGCACTTTATGAATATCACTATCCTTAAATAAAGTACGATCGTTCTTTCTTGATACAAAATTGGATATTCGACTAAAAACAACACGTGATCCAATGGTTACAGGAATGTGGTAAAGTTGCGCAGAATTACCCGACGCGCAGAATTAGACTGCACAGAGAGAGAGAGAGAGAGGGGGGGGGGCGGGGGGGGGGGGGGCTTTGCACGACGGGTGAAAAATAAAAAACAAGCATCACCGACATCTCTAACCGGGTTATGTGTTCGTGTGTCAAATATATTTTACCTGGGTCGTCACCGTGTGTGTGGTATATAAAAGGGAACAGATCTCTCAACCAAAACAATTTATCGAGACCTATGCGATATCGCGACCGAGGATCATGTAGATTTATCGTGATAAATCCACGAGGAATCGCTTGAGCACGTGAAAAGAAGTTTTTAAACTTAATAATATCCATAGCCCTGAATAAAAAGTCTGGTGGATGCTTCTTAGTTGTGTGGGTATCACCATCATGAAAGACAACCAAAAGATTGCAGTTATATCTGATCACGTTTGGTATTTGCGTATATCGCTGAGTAAAATATATAATATTGGCGTCTTTGTGTCTGCCTCGGGGAAAATAACCGAGCCGGATTTTATTGTTAGTCTAGCATCATAAGTAGTTATAGGGGATACTTTAGCGTCATTGGAAATCTCAGTCCAAAAGGTCGTGGGAACCATTGGCGCCAAGACTTTTCAGATCATCCTGGGAACTTTTAGCGTCAAGAGGAATTTAACATATGGAATATTGGGCCTGTATAGCGACAAGGGAAAGTTGGGTTGTTGTATAGGAATAATAGGTAGAGTGGGTAAACAAAGACACACAAACACAAATACATGGCAAAGAGAATAAATATCTTTTCGAGGCATATAAGTGGCCCTGACCATCTTCTTAGTTATGTTATTACTGTTGTCTTCTTTTTTTTTTAGTTTTTTCCTCCTCCTGTTTTTCAATCTCCTCTTCTTCTTTCTTCCTTTCATTTTCGTCTTCCTTTTTTACTGTGTTACTCCACTCTTTCATCCTCTGTATGTCCTCTTCATCCCCCTTCTCCTCCTTTTCTTCTTTAATCAGCTGTCTTAACATATCCTTAAAAAGGTCGTGGGCCACTATAGCGTCAAGTGGAATTTAACATGGGCAAATTGAATGGACCACTTTGGCGTCAAAGGGAATTGAACATGGGAATATTGGGGCTGTATAATCGTAATGTGTTAGCTTAAAATGTAAGAGAAGGAGATAAAATCTCACAAAAAAAACTAACTCTTACACTGCCAAAAATAATATGTGAAACACGCTAGTATTTATTTATAGTCACCACTGGTAGGAAATTCCTTTGGAAAAAAGCTAGTATTAATTTTTAGCTACAACTTGTGGGAAATTTCATTGGAAAAATCCACTATCTGTTTATAGCCTCAACTTGTGTGAAGTTCCTATTTAAAAGTCCTTGTATCTAATTAGAGCTACAACAGATAGAAAAACCCAAGTCTATATTTACAGTCTCAAAATATCCAGCTTCAATTACGTCGCTGTACTGGACACTAGGGGAGTAATGGTCACCGTGTTGCAAGTGGCTGACCTGAATACGCACTACTGCAGGTAGGTAGGTAGGTGAAATGAATATGATAGGGATAAGGGGACTTTTTTAGGGACAAACAAAGACAAATACATACACACACAAATAAACGTACGCGCGCACACATACACACAAACCAAACGTACACGTGGAAACAAACACATGCACACATAAACACAAACACGCACACACAGAGTGAAGAAGAAAAACAAACCCAAAATATACTATCCACACATGGGAAGAGGAAAAAACAAGCCCCAAATATACTATCCACACACGGGATGAGGAAAAAGAACACAACACAATATCTACTATCCACACAACGTATGCAAACGAATACAAATACACACGCTACTATCCACACAAATGTACGCGAACGCACAAAAAAACACATTCTACTATCCACACAAACCTACGGGGACGCATACAAACCCCAAATATAGTACGCGCATGCATATAAACACACACACACAATCACATCAGCAAATGAGGGCATGTTTATAGTCTCACTACTCCACATTCACGTAAATTGGCAACTTGAATAGTCTCTTTTCTGGAGATTTGGATTGCCATAAGAAGGGCTGTTTTTTCAAAACTCCAAATACACCTGGTTAATGTTGATATCTCCCAGGCTTGGCACCACAGACGCAACGGCGGCTCCAGTCATTGTCACAATTGATCGTACCTGCTGAGAGTCCGGAAGTAGCTTGAGTGGCCTCATCATCCCAAGCTTCAGTTTGCGGGACCTTGAAGTCTCTCTCTCTCTCTCTCTCTCTCTCTCTCTTACAATTCTTGGTCCTGCATGTGGATGCTGCTGTGGTTTCCTTACTTATGGGGGGGGGGGACGCTGTTGTCTTCCCAACTCCTTCCTCCAGTTTTCCATCTGGGAGATCACGGTTTTTGGTAGTGGTTGTTGCATTTGCTGTAGTTAACTTGGTTGTGGTGGTGCTGCTATTGCCTGTGGAGGTGTCCTCACCTTAGGCTTGACCTTACAAGGAGGTCTCAACATGACTTAAGGCAGGATCCTTTTCTTCTTTTCCTTCTCTTCTTCTTTCCTTTTCTACTCTTCCTCCTTCTATATCCTGATACTTTTTGCTATATCCATAATGGTCACAAAGCCATCGATCTACATTGTCATCGTTTCTAGAAGAGTTACGATCAAATAAAGTCACTAAATGTTTTAAAGAATACCCAAGATTGCTTTGATGAAGAAACTACACACAATATTGTCCACACACCACGGAATCTGTACCTTGTAATTTCACATTATTGAATTGTGTCGTCTGATCATTCTTCTCATAAAGACGATGATGTCGTCTTCCAAATGTAGCAATCCATACGAATCAAAATACTCCACATAACCCTCTTTGGGAAAGTAGACGGCTACCCAGTAGGTTCCTGGGATATGACTGTCATCCGTGTTGATCACATAATCTTGATGGTCTTTAGGTTTGCGATGATGCAGTTTAAACAGGATTAAAATAAAGCGGTGTATGAACTGTTTTTCAAAAGGTAATAAAGTTCCCAGGTATCCATTTTTGTTTTTTGTTTTTTCTTTTAAAGGTGATGATAAGTCATCAACTCAGTCCTGACCTTTGTTTAAAAATCTCTGACAAGTAATCGATTCTTCGCTTCGTCTCCCCACTCTGAGGCAAGAGAGCTTCGATGCGATGGATCTACGGAGCAATCAAGGGAGGAAAGGAATGATCACGCAAGTCTTTGTACCACTGATGCAACACTGCTTCTTCTTAGATCAGGCGCCATGCGCCATCCAGATACTTGGCCAATTTTTCTTCTTGACTCATCATCAGACATTTATCGTGTTGAAGTTCACTGGGATTATCGTTCTGACATCCATAGCCATCTTTCTTGATCAATTCCGTAATTTTTTTCTGCCAGGCAAAACAGGAGACTAAATGTTGTTCTTGTTCCGGCTATCTGGACATGACCACTAAATCCTCCTCGTCTTTGTCTTTGGGTTTTTATACACTGTATCCTCCTATTCCATTTTCATAGATTCTTTACCATTCAAAGAGGGATTACAGACTTCCATAGTTTCTAAATTTCAAGAATGAATTCTCAGACACTGTTGATTTATATCTTATTATCGAATTCGGCAAACAGGATGACGTTTACCGTCTCAGATACAGATTTAGCAAACTGGAGTTCCACACGAATCTGTCCGATTTTGCAGGGTGCAAATGTCCCTCGTCGCTGCTTTGGTCTGGATTGAAATCAGAAGCCACAAATCTTAGTTTCCTGCATAATCATTATGTACTAATGCCATGACTGGTGTTGGTCCCTAACTGTCTCTTGGCTTCGTACATGTAATTCATCTTGACATTAAAGTCAGGTTCGAAGGGTCTGGTACAAGGTCTTGCCATCGCGACTGACTTCCATCTTGGACACGTTGTAGTGCTGAAACTCGAAAGGATTTTGATTGTGGGCTCCGTTGAAGGCTTCATTGCTAACGATTACAACAATTAATTGCTTTGGTAAGTGTCCTTGGAACAGACGATCTTCGATCTTGGATCAAAATCCAGTGCAAACGATAAAGGTTTTCTTTTCCACGCGTCATATCGGATACGTGGTGGTCGTTCTGCTCAAAGTGTGACTGATGTCATTTCCCACTTTAGGTAACACTTCCACTCGCCGCACGTAGAGTCTGGCTTCCCTGATGTAGGTTTTGTAATCGGCAGCACCAGCCATGAAATGGAAAGCGGTACTGCAGAGATTCAGTCTAAGGAGAACATTCACGCCTTTCAACAAATGCTTCTCTTGTAACCACATGTCCAAATGTAAGCGGTCCATCAGTTCTAAACTTCGGATTTCAGCAAATGTCTTTTGACGTGCGTCGAATCCCTTAGTGGTGCAATCTTTATGTGCCACCTCATTGAACTTGCCCACTGTGTCAGGTTTCCATGCCATACAAGCAACCGGACGGGTGTTTTTGGCTTATTTTCCGTACGTCAATTGATTTTCCAAGTACGCTCATTAGGGTACGTATCCATGCTGCTGCTGGCCAGTTTGTTATTCTAGCACAAATCAACTTTGCTGAACAAGGAATGCATGACATTGTTGATGGGAGCTCATGCCTTATTGGCATTTAGTTCTCTACCATCCGATTCGTTCACTTTGACTTTCAAATACAAGTAACTACTGTTAAGATCAATGTAATCTTCGGGCTGTCCTTTGATTTCAAACTCGATGGGAGTTGACTCCGTCAAAGAGGAGATGGATGAAATTCGACCCGTTGAGATTCTTGCATCGTCATCATAGTGGGCGGCATGGCAAACGGATCCAGTTCCGATTTGTAACAACCGCAAGACTCTCGGTGCATCATTTTCTTTTCTTCTCTCTATGATTTTGCTAATAATCAAAAACCTATTAGTCTCGAGTAGATTTTCTTTTCTTAGTCTTTCTAACTTTATGAGTGTGAAGTCCTCTGGAGGGGTGTCTTCATCGTCTCTTTCTGCCTTGTCCTTGGTGTGGCGCCAGGGAATAACGAATGCCTCATTCATCAGCGTCCAAGGCATTTTTTGGATTTTCGCGCTGACCCAAAATCACTGAACAAAAGACCGATTTCAGCATATCTCCCGAAACATGCTCGACCCTCAGTACTCTGGACACATGACTTACAACTCGTTAGAGAATCGATTTCGAAAATCGAGTTTCACCGTTACTTTCCTTCTGGAGAATGGAAACTTTTGTCCCAGATCTCCTTTTATAGCAATGCTGATAGTGTCGAAAAACGACTTTCTTACAAACAATTAGTGACAATGTACGAATTTGTGGTGAACATGATAGGTGTTTCCACCTTCCTCGTCAGCAGCCGTGGTACAACCCACTTTGAAAGAAATGACACGCAGTAACGGTACACAGGTGTGTCCCACTACGTTGTATTCCACCACATAAGAGTACACAAACATCAAAATTGAGTTTCTCGTTCAGTTCTACATAGGATCCAAAAGCCCTGTGAAATTCTATATTGCTGTTGATCTTCGGGCTTAGATTCTGTGCTTTCATCTGTGGATGTCCACCCAAAATTTCAAACAAACTACCATTAAACCTGATGGACAACGTTTCGCTATCCTGAAATCTCGTCATTAGGCGACCAGCCACTTTATGGTACTCAATCTAAACACTTTTTGGCTTTGCCAAGCACTGCCCTGAACCTGTCATCAATTGTTTCCAACAAATGATCACCTCTAAAATAATAGCCTGACGAAATTTTCACAGAATAGGTGCGAAATAATGGATTGCTTGATGACTTTGTGTCACCTGAAATCTCGATTTTATTCATCTCGTCTTGCAATTGTACGTTCAGGATTTCGACGTGGAAAGTGTTTTGAGTTTCAGTGATGTTTGTTATTTGTATACAGTAAATCACTTCCACCAAAGCCACTTCACAAAGGGCTTCGTGATCCAATTGGATGGCCTGAGGTAATTTGGCCGTAAAACAGCGGAAGGTATTTTTGGGAAACACCTCCACGGAACTGACTGGGTAACGTTAAGTAAAATTGGTTGTTGATGTTTAAAATTCCAGTGTTCTGCTGATGTCCGATGGGAACTCGAAGTCAATGGAGTGTCTAAAAGAGGATTGCTGAGAGGGTGACTGACGTTGGAAACAAGAATCCCGTTGCTCCTGCTAGAGGAGTATTTCAGGGACGGATTGGGAAGAAGGTAACCGATGCAACTGCTCAGTAAAATGGTCCATAATTGTTTGTCTCTTTGTTGCAAATTAAAATTAGTAGTGTCAGCACCGATGACACAATACACCATAAAGAAATGTCAGAAAAAGATTATTTGCGTTTTAGGCTCACGTTTTCCACACCATACCCACGATGTTGCTTTGGATCTTGCACTGAAGAACTGAGTGAAGGAGTGGTCACGGTGGTAATGGTAGCTTAGGTTGTGCTGAAAGGCATGATGGTCAATTCTTTTTATAGTCGATGACTTGCGAAGCGTCGATCCAAAAATGAAAACTGGTAGAATATCCTTTCCAACTTATTTTCACTTCTTTGACACGTCGTTTTCCCACTTTTCGGGTTCTTCGTTCGAGAATGCTTTCGATGTCGTACACTTCGTCTTCTATTTTGGTCACGCGTTGTAACTCGGGCAAGTAAAACGTTCCCTGGAAACACGAGCTTGAGGGCTGGCACTAACTCACTGCTCGATTTGGCAGTCAATGGTACGACCCAGGCAAATTTAGAAACGACGTCGATGGCACAAAATAAATATTTGTAGCCACGAATGTAGGTGACCAAATGAGAGACATCGGCTAAATCGGCTTGCAATTGATGTTCGATGCCCTCCACTCGGGTACGACTTCTGGAAACTTTTGGTCGAATTGGTTTGTGTAAGGTTTACGTGGCTTTTTCTTATGACCATCGATGAACTTGAGTTAAACGGAGACTTTTCAGTCGAGTTTTGGCAGCACGATACAATTTATGTACTCCTCCACAATCTGCAGGATGAGATGGATCGTAGTAAATACTACCTAACACCTTGTTTATTTATTTATAAGTCACCCACTCTTCGCTGATGCTACTTTGGATGGGGCGAGATGGTGGTTTGGAAACAGCTTTACGTGTCCAACGTGCCACGGGAGTAGTGTGTGTGTGTCTCAGTGTGTGTGTGTGTGTGTGTTTGTGTGTGTGTCTGTGTGTGTGTGTGTGTCTCTGTGTGTGTATGTGTGTGTATGATTTAGATTTGTAATGTAGCTTTTACAATTTTCAGACATATCGCAACGATGTCTACAGTGTGACAGTTTATAGTGATGTCTACTAGCACTGGGGCATCATGCCGCAGACATGTAGCATGATGTCACACCCAGTCACATTATCCTGACATCAGGCCGACCAGTCCTAACACTAACCTCTTAATGCTAAGCGCCAAGCGAGGCAACTGTTAAACCATTTTTTTTAAGTCTTTGGTATGACTTGGTCGGGGATCAAACCCGCCACCTTCCGCATCCGAGGCGGGCGCTCTGAGCACTAGGCCACCAGAGCTGTGAACAGAAGTAGAAGTCGATGGTAGTGATGGCAGTGTCGGGTGGTAATGGAATGGCTTTGGTCTTCTTTTCTTTTTTCACTTCTGGTTTCCCTTGTTTCTTTTTAATTTCTGTCGAAGGAGAAGTGGACATCATCTTTGTAAGTCAAGCTTTGAGTTATTCTCGTTGAGGAGTTGCGGCAGGGTTCAACAAGGACCCTTATATCTTACTAGGGATGGGAGCTGTTGGCGGCATTTGTGTAACTTCTCGTGTCTCTTCTTTGTCTGGCATCCGTAGGGCTGCATCTGTATATTCGCCCAGTTTATTAACCGCGCACGTTGTCATTTTTTCGGTGATATTAAAAATACCAGAAACACCGGTTATAATGACATCTCCAATTTCTGTTACTGTCGTTATTATGTATGGAGATGATAATATGCCGATTGTAGCTACTGTTTCAGCGACTACGGTGGATGAAGCATATACAGTTATGTCAGTAACAACGATAGGTCTCCGATATTTTTGTTTTGTTTTGCTGTATGCGCATCAACGATATTTTTCAGTTGGCGCTACCACTTGTACGCTTGCTCGTATCTGAAACGTTGAACGTCAGTTAGGTTTTGATTAATTATGTAAATTGCTTACAGTTAAAATAGGTAGTATGTTGGCAACGAATTCAAGACACCATTAGTACAACACATAGATGCCTTTTTCTTTGGATTCCACCACAAATATGTCATTGTCGTTTTGATCCATTACTACTAACACAGATCCAGAAGATCCATCAACTGGACAACGACTCAGTGAAAATGTGGTGGATACTGTAAATGTTGTTACGCCGAGTACTGAGAACCTATATATACCGGTAACCTCAGCGGTATATTTCATAAATTTATTGAGTGGGGACCATAATGCTGATCTAGACGCTATTGTATATACAGCGTTGATTGGGGTTGTACGATAAACTACATCATTGGTAATCTTTTTGATGTCATAGAGCCTTATGTCGATGACTGCTACATTTCCCAAAAAATAATGAATGATTGTTTTTGGTGCTATTATGAAAATTTGTAAACGCGCTTACATGATTAGACTATTCAGATCTAAATGTGGTCAATCCATCATTGATTGTCATTAACGATGTCATCATCGGGAAGTTGCTATTGTCGATATATTTCTTCGTTGCAGCGTCATCGTTTGATTCTGGTTCAATCAAGTTAGCAATGCTATTTCCGCCCATATTGTGATCACCAGTCATCGCATCACTGATTTTAGCAACATATTTACTGATCTCAGTTCTGATCTTCGCGTTGTTGTTGGCCACGTATTTTTTTTTTTTTTTTTGCCACATCATCGTCTGATATGGTTCTTTCACATGGATAATTGCATTTTTGCTCACGTCGAGATCGCCGTAAATAATATCTCCAATTCTTCTTATGCGTCCAGTAATCTCTCCCATGATTATTAGAATTGATTCCTCCGAGTTATCTTCGGTCGCACCTGGAACCCGCAGAATAATATCTGCGAACGGGATTTTGCTCGTCTTTAACCGTTCTTGCTAATCATGAAAACAGCGACTTCAGTTTGGTTCACATTTACGAGACTCAAAAGATTAGAGAATTCATTCCTGACCTCGTCAAGGGTTGCATATTTTGATAAGTCTCCTTGAGGCTTAACTCGAGCAGATCTTCCGTAAATATCCAACATTATATATTACTCTATGACATGTTTTAAACGTTAGACGAAGACGTATACTCATGCACAACTTTATGAGGTTATGTCAGAGACCTTGCCACAACGTCAAGCACAACAATTACTTCACGGCCACATATTGGTGGATCAGTTAATGACCGTGTTGGTAAGGTTGAATACCAGACGGGAGTGTTTTGCACTTTGCTGACATATTTTAAAAATTCTTTTGGTGGCGCCAACCCATACAAATAAAAATGGCCATATTAACGTTGGTCAACAGCATATGCAACCCAATGAGTACCTGGACCAGGACTTCCAACGAGATTAATTACACCCGTTTCAAGACGGTTTGGTTGTTTTGGTAATTGATCACGCATAAAAGCACCTCTGAAGTTTTTGATGTTTAATTTCTTAGCAGCATCAAATAAATCAAAAGTGGACATGGGAAGCATCAACTATGTGTCCCGGGCAGTCTCAGACCCGATCCTCTCGCTGATTGACCGTACTACCAAGAAGGGGTTCCTGGCAGTCTTAGATCCCGCCCTTTTTTGGGGGGAAGCCTTTAGTACGTGACCTGTTGCTTTCTTTAATGCTATCCCAGCGGCAGTTCCAACAGCATCAAGTGCAGCTGCTTTTTCAACAGCTGGGTCTACAGCGACTCTCAACGCTGGTATAGCTATAAGACGTATAAATATACCACCCGTCTTGGCTATGTCTTTAATGGCACCCGCAAAAATATCAAGCCTAACACCGGTCTTTAATCGTTTGGCTTGTTGAAGTGTCTGATTTGACGTTCTGTCAAAGATAGTTCATTTGGACCACCTGCGATCTGTGCTGATTTCAGCAATATTTTTATTCCAGAATGGTTTTTTATACTGATTTGTAGCTTTTTAATCTGACCAGAAGTCATTGTAACACTAACATGATGATATGACATTATATTATTATGAGCGATTTAATTACATGTTTTCTACTGGCGCATCGATTACTCTCATTTTCCACTAACTCCTTCAAGCAACATGGTTTTGTCTGAGAGTAGAACAACAATTTTTCTGTAATTAGCAGTAACAGCTGGTGGTGTTAATTGAGCTCGAAAGTATATATCACGGACAGATTGTCTAAACAAATCTAAGTGTGCCAGTGATAAATAATGGATCGGATATAGTGTTGTAAAATCCAGCTGATATATTTCCAAACCAGAATCAACATTTTGATCACGCCCCATGAATGTCATCAAACGATGATAGGCACGTGCAAAGTGATTGTTATCAAAATTCAGTAACATATCTTCAGCTGGTTATTGATGCCCGTTTATCCTTGATGAAATTTCAGAAACACCAAGTTTGTCAAATATTATTGCACTGCGTAATTGTGAGTTTATTCTAGCAGCATCTTGCAAAGCAATAAATATATGTCACGGTGCATATATTCCTTATTGTAATGCTATCTGCCATGTAAATAAACCATTAATACTACTTTGAAGAATCTCTGTGGTCATCGTCAACCATGACAATGTTGATTTACCACCTTGATCCATAAAAGAAACTAACCGTTGTTCCTGGTTCAGTAATGGAGTCATTGTTTGCATCCACAAGGAAAGTTTTGTCAGTATTACTTTTCCGTGAAGTGCTGTGGTCGTATCTGCATCAACTCCTTCATCGTGCCATATTGCATCATTGTCGGTGGTTTTTTTCTTACAAGTTTCACAGTGTGTTAAGCGCCAAATATAACTTTTCTAACATGTCAGCAAAATACAATGACATGTAAAGTGGATTTACACATAAAATTCTTCATCACCGTTTAATACTGATTTACGTGATGGGAATCCCAAGTTTAAATTTTCATTCGCCGATGTAACTCCAGTTCCAGCTGCATTCAGTCTCACGTTATTGCTCTTCGGTTGATCAGTAGTATCCTTTGCAAACATCACTGACGGACCAACAAATCTTGCAAGGACCAATACCTTTATCACGAACAACTCGATAGCTTTCATTCCTAGTTACTTTACAATCGGTATTGCTTTTTGGGCTATCCTGCTGAAGAACTCACGGTACTAATCCAGTCCCCATAGTAACCTATGCAAACACCATGATATTAAAAATTCAGTAACTTAAAAAATTTTGAGTGCTCAGGATCAAACCTATATTTATTAGTATAGATGAAACTTGGATGTCCGATTCTGTGTAGAGAAAAGGCTATAAGCCGCGGCATTTCCTGGACCTGCATGTGTTGGAAACATGTGCTTTCAATTCCGCACCAAAGAGTCAGGTGCTAATTTTAGTAATGAGTGCTTCAAACTCAAGATTGTTAAAGGACTGAAATTCCATCAATAAAACAATGTCTATATTTTTTCCACTTACAATTAGGATAAGCTCTCAAAAGATTCTTTTCCTACAACATACCTTACATTATTAACCAATCCTGGTCAGACAAACCCATATATACTCTTTTTTATGTTCACCCATATCCAGGCACGTTCCCATTTTTCCATACCATTAGTACTGTGTGTCCTGAATAGACCCTGAACAACATCTCCAAGTCTATATCCGTAGATCACTTTATATGTTGGTAACCGCAAATGTATCACCCTGACCATTACAGGTCCACGTTGAGCATTATGTATGATCATCTTATTTTCTTGTCACTGATCTAATTGCATACCCTCAGTCACTAAGGTAATAACCATCAACAATTTCATCAATAAGGGACCGATAAGCATTAATGTTCATGATACCGCCTGTAAATAATCTCTGACAAATAGCAACTTCTTCGTTAATGATTTCTGGGGAATTATTGCCGGCTTGTCTTCCAGCGATTAAAATTTCTAGTCGATCAGCATCAGCAAGGACGTTATTAGGACATGAGGAAATAAGGCCACTTCCTCGAGTAGCAATACGGGGCCCCGAGTGGCCGAGTGGTCTAAAGCGCTCTCCGTTACGGATCACTGCCATCTCACCTCTGCCTGCGTGGGTTCGAGTCTCGGATTCGGCCAATGTGGGTATGTGAGAAAGCTTGCCAGTAGCTTCTCGAGGGTCGGTGGTTCTTTCCGTTGATTTCTCGGGTTCTTCCTCCACCATTAATACTGGCCGCCATGTATAGCCTATCGTGTGCTGAAAAATGGCGTTAAACCCTACAACAACAACAACAAAATCGAGTAGCAATACCACTTCCAATTGCTTCTTCTTCCTCCTCTTCTGAAACTTTGTCTGCTTTTTCTTCCCTGCTCTTAAGGCTGGTTTCCTTTCTGCTCTTCCTCTCTTAAGTGCTGCTTCATTTCTTCTTTTTTGTCTCCTTTCTTCTTTTACTCGTTCAATATACTCACCTACTGCCTGGTTAAAAATGTTAAACTGATTAACATCTTCCGTAGATCTGATCTGCGGAATATCAGCAGCGATGCGATATACATCCCTAACCAAATCGCCATATTTCAGAGTATCGACATATTCGGGTTTTTTATATTTATCTCTATTACGATATCAAAGCACGGCAATATTAGTTAATTGTTCTGGATCATTGATGGCGACGATACCTTCAATCATTAATTTATATATAATGTTAGTTCTAACTTTTGGAAGAGGTTGTGGTGTGGTTGAGGAAGTTGCTGGGGTGGTGGTATAGTTGCTTGAAGACAGCCAGGTAATGCCGTAAGAGCTTTTTGAGTTGCCTCAGTCGCTGTAACAATTTTCTTTGTTGGTTCGAGAATTGGTTTAAATAACTGTTCTGCACTATCTGTAAATTCCACCCGAGATTCCTGACATTCTTGCAATTTTTGTTTCACAGAATCACGGACTGGAAGGTATTCTATAAGTGCCTCTAGTCGCTGTCGTGCTAGTTTAGTTGTACAAGATTCCATGGTTAGCGTATTATATCAATAATAATGATTTAATTACGCCATCTGACCGTTACTTTTTTTTACCACACATACAGTGACGACCCAGGTAAATATATTTGACACACGAAAAGCATAACCCGGTTAGAGGTCTCGGTGATGCTTGTATTTATTTTTACCCGTCGTGTGAAGGCTTTTTCGCGCAAAAAAAAATAATTGGTCTGTTCACCATCCCCTACATAGCGTTATTGACTTGTGTATTTTTTCACCTTCCGTTGGAAGCTTTATTTTAGTCTGCAATTTTGGTCTGCTCAAACCTTCCTGCTAATAAGAGAGAGAGAGAGAGAGAGAGAGAGAGAGAGAGAGAGAGAGAGAGAGATGTGGTCTGGGGGACCAGCACAACGGGTCAACTGATTTAAGATGCGTCTGGCATTGGTGAAAAAATGACACCCCCCCAAAAAAACAAAAAAACCGTTGGAATGACCAACGAATAGTAATATAAACTTTATGTAACACATCGTGATGTTTTTATGTGCAATAAAATGTGAGTATTTTTATTTGATTTTGTTACGGTAGAATATCGACAAATCATGTCATAGCAAGGGGGCGGGTAATCGACCAAGTGAAAATGACGCAAAAAATACAAGGCTCCATTTTAGTAATGAATAAATAATGTGTCAGAGTTCATTTTGCAAACTCAAAACGATGGAACAGACTTACAGAATCAAGAGTAATAAAGGAATACCTGGGAAAACTCTTATTAACGGAGCTAAAATAAATGGCGTTGCCCCACTTGAAAAACCACTGAAGAGTCCAATAACTGTAAAAACAATAACCAATGAGATTTTAAACGACTCTGGTAATTATCGTAGCAAAGGTGCTCCAGTAACATGAACTGCCCATAATTATCATGCATGGACACAGTCTGTGACAAAATTACCACAAGAAAGAAAAATAAGATTTTACAACGGAGATATTTTTGAGGAAATTAACAGCATAAATAAAACCGACCTTGTATCAGTCTGGTTATTTTACAGTAGCGGTGTCGAAGACGCTTGTATAAATAGCTTCAACGACGAAACATTTGATCAGTTTCTTCTGCCATATGGAGATCTTCATCGGAAAGAAATGGCTCCAACGCGCTATGAAACAGATTGGGGTAAAATATGATGGCGACAACTAAGTGTTTTACTTTTTCGTCTGCTGCATCTCATATTGCACAACAAAAAAGTGGCGTCCAACACCAAAAGAATTTCTCGATGATGTATCACAATCTTGTGTCGAATTTTTCAGCGAGTATTCATCCGGTTATACCAATCTCGTTCGGTCGTCAATTTAATAAACCTGATACCAGTATCAACCTCAAGGACTGCTGCGTAAACAATCAGCTTGGTTGGGTTCCGACAGTGCTATTACGATATATGTTGGACACTAATATTTTAACCTCCTTGACTATAACCTCTGCGATAATTTGGTACAAACAACAAAAACAAGTTTGGTCAAAGCAAGATGTCAGAGAACTATGCAGAAAAATTATTAGTAAATTTACTCAGTGTTCATCACGTCGTTGTACAAGATTAATTATGGATCCAGCAGAATTAGATTCTGTCATCAAGGACACAGCGGCAAAAGTTATATTGGTGTCAAGGAGAAATGCAATAACACGAGATGAAACAATTATTGGTACGATCATTAGTTACTGCGAAGTCAGTTCTCCTCCTTTTACCCATTTAAGATCATCAATGCTCGCCTACTCATTAACAAACATGTTATCTACGATCTATAGATGTCCTAATGACGCTGTTCGAGTCGCCACGGATTCTTTTTATATTGGTCGTTGCAAAATAGGGCCTTCTTGAACCATTTACCAATAATGTCAGCGATGCCGGCTGGGGGTCGTGGAGAATAAAGCTTGAGCAGATACATAAATATTCAGAGCCAGCTGACGTTATAACACCAGATATTGTTACTTTACTGTCATTTTATCAAACCATCATCACCACCGTCAGTAAATGATCCAATCACGAGACATAGAACGGTCTATCTTAATGGTCCTGGTGGTTCTGATTGTGTTGACGCCAATTCACTGGCTTGCCAGAGAGATGAGACAACGTGGTGTCAGCGCATGCACGTATAATATTTTCTGTATATGGCACGGCAATTCATGGACACCCGAATGAATGGGTGTGAAGTATATTCCGAGAATAATTATCTGGGATGAGATTTGTACAGTATCCAAAGAAATATTACAGACATTTTTTATTGGTTATTAACAAAATATATTGCAATTATCATGTGTAGCGATCATGGACAGCCTCCACCGCTTATAGGTGAATCACCACACGAATGATCAACTCTGATAGCCACTATGAAAAAGTTTTGTACGAACATCGACCAAAGGATGAACAACTACCGTACGACAAATGAAAAATCGTTAATCAGATTACAACCTGATAAAACTGAGTGTGAAACACTGCGTACCGTAATTTCAGAGACCCTGATGTCAGATTTCTGGAATTTATGGCGCCCTAATGATCTAATAGTTGTATCCAGGAAAAACGTCCCTGATTCACTTCAGCGTAAATTATCTGAGCTTCCACAAGGAAAACATTCTAATCTTGTGTTACCTTGAAACGCAACGAATATATGTCGTGGTGCTGAAATTCCATTTTGAGACTCTATCTGCCATGCAAATGAACTTGCTGTGCTTGTAACTGAGTCTGTGGTCATTGTCAGCCAAGACATCGATGGAGTCGTGACTGGCATCCACAACGCAAGTTTTATAGTACTGCTGTACCTGCTGCTGAAGCATGATCTCGCCATATTGGATAGTTGTCAGTGGACTTTCGGGCTAAATCGGCTGTATGTGTGGCTCCGAAGATAACTTTTCTAAAATGTCTGCAGAATCCAAAGATATCACACATCTGAATCTACCCTGAGCATCAATTTGAGATCGTCGTGCCTCGAATCCCAAGACAAATTCTTCACTCATTCCAGTTACCACATCATCACCACCAGCTACAGCTTTCCTTGTTAGATTGATGTGATTAGGATGAAAAGTAATATCCTTCGAAAACATCATTGATGGACCAGCAGACATTGAATAATCATCGGAATATCTTGCAAGACCGATTATCATCGTAACAACATCGACGTCATTGTGACATACTTCGATTTGTCTGCTATGAATTATATACACGGCACTTTTAAATAACGATATAACACCATTATTACCGAATCCACGTTTGTCTTCTGCAGCGTATCGATTATTGCTATCTCTCAAAACTCTACCATGAACTTTAATAAATGTCTCGGCGGGTAGGAAATACCGGAATGTATATTTGACTTGTAGTTCGATTCGCCCACGTTGGTTTTGTTCTCGTGCTTCATAAAAACAATATTGATGATCACGCACAAATTCGTCCTTGAGTATACGTGTGTCCATTTCAAATGCTGGATCAGATACACATTCAAACATTTTTATTATATTCGCTGCTATGTAAAACGACATTCCAACATTGATCAATAAGTGGCTGGTCAGCAACGAGGACGGACCAGACCACTACAAGTTGTTATGTTTTATTCTGTCTCGTCGGCAAGCTTGTTTCGACTCAACAGATAATTCTTTCAACCGCTCGTTTGCAGCTTGATTTATTATTTTGCTGACACTTGCTGGCATCACTTCGGTGCGGGGCAGTTTTACTGGAATGCTTGCATTCTGATGTAGTTTTCGTCGTACTAATCGTGCGAGTCTGTCTTTGATTGCTGAGAATGCTTTACCAGCATCATCACGAATAGCGCCAATACCCCGATCAAGTTGACGCTCAAGTTCTTTATGCTTTTTTATTCCCAGTTGTATTTATCTAACACGCGCAACTACTGCCCTGTTAGAAAGTTTAAAATCATCATCATTTTCTTTGACCTGATTAGCATTGGTAATAATGCGATATAAATATTTACGCATTTTTTTCTTCAGTTTTTACATTTTTAAGATATCCAGGTTTTATTTTATTTTTTCTTTCTTTCCAGTCAAGCACTCACCGCTCCGGTGGCCTAGTGGTTAGAGCGTCCGCCTCTGAAGCGGGAGGTCGTGGGTTCGATCCTCGGCTGAATCATACCAAAAATGGTACTAACAGATGCCTCGCTAGGTGCTCAGCATTAAGAGGTTAGTGTTAGGACTGGTCGGCCTGGTGTCAGGATAATGATAATATGATTGGGTGGGACATCATGCTACATGTCTGCGGCATGATGACCCAGTGATAGACATCACTATAAACTGCCACACTGCAGACAGCGTTCTCTCACTTCTTTATTTAGCACTGCATCACTGCATAAGGGCATTTTTGTTATTGTCAATTCATCTGTGTCTCTGTTGCTCGATTATGCCTGACTAACCAACACAGTGACAGAGAAAGAGATGGAGAAGCGACCTTATTTTCTTTTTAGAATCTTATTGTAGGTTTAAAAAGAACAACCAAAAAAAACCCAGAAAGAAACAGAAAAACAGACATTAAATAGATTACTTCCTAACTGTATAGTCTCGACAGGCGATATTGCAACTTTGTTCCATTGATCTTGTGTATATTGCAGTCCTATGTTACGTGTTTTGGCTCGAATAAACGGCAACAAAAGAAAGAATGAAAACAACAAGCTTTGAAAACTTTAACAAATAATTTATTTCCCTGGAAAAATGCTGTAAAAATTAAAAATAAGAACTTACGGTTTTAAGAATCAAATCCAAAATCAATCCAAGAATAATCCACAAATTGAATTTTAGAAGTCCTAACAATGAAATGTTCTAATGAATCCAAGTTCGATTCCCAACGTAGAATCCAAGATGGAAGGCGATGAAATATACTGAATCCTTTGTGGTGTTGAAATGTCTATAGTTCTGTGTTATTCACAAATAAAAATCCGGTGTTTGAATTTCCCAATAAAATTTAATGAAATGTCTTTGTCCAAGAATTCCGTATGAGCACTCAAATTTCTCCAGGAAAAAGAATTATCCTTTAGAATCTAAAGAATCTGAATGAAAATTAAAATGTAATTCCCAAAATGACACAACAAAAGAAACACCTTTACGTCCCAGTGTTTAGAAGCCCAACTGAGAGATATCTCTATAAACAATGATTATACAGTAACTCGAAAAGCAACACAAATTCCCGGATGAGGTTCAATTTTCCAGAACCTTCGAGAAGAATTTAGGTATAGAAGCACGTAGTCCCAGTATGACCTTGACAAGAAACAATCATTTTGCTCCTCGAATAAGATAAAAAAAAAAAGTTGTTTACTTCTCTCACTGATTTCTGAATTAAGATCGGGAATTAGGTCAGCTTTAGATGTTTACAAATGAACAGTCATGGTCAAACTATTTTCTGGAGAAGTTTCGAGTAAAAACAAAAACTACATTCTTTAAAAATATAATGAAATTAAAAATTAAAATATTTTAAAACTTGCAAACAATCAAATTAAATCAAATATAAATTAAATCAAATATACGTGACATGCAGAAAAATCCCATAACAAGTTCGAAAATACCGTTACGACAATTGCAGTTTCGTATAGGTAAAACGGTGTGATTTTCAGTTTCAAAGGTTTCATCAGTCGCATATTATTCTCTCGATCGATCGATAGATTTATGCGTATTTTGTTCCTTACATAAGATAGAGAGGGAGAGATAGTATGGGGTATGGGGAGAGAGATGGTGAAAAGGGAAAGCAGAAAGGATTTCGATGAAATTGTGTACCATTTTTAATTAATATAAATAATTGGGATGATTAATATTTTATATTTCTTTCTCCTTATTTTCTTACATCTTTAATGATTAAATAGTAGAAATTCATCACTGATCAATAGCCTACTATTGAAACAATGTTTATATATGCGTATTAATGCGCCATTTTCTTGTACCAACAGTACTGGTATATAAATTTGCTTCGGGAGGTCGTGGGTTCGATCCCCGGCGGAGTCATACCAAAGACTTACAAAAATGGTACTAACAGCTGCCTCGCTTGGCGCACAGCATCAAGAGGTTAGCGTTAGGATTCGAACTCAGTATCTTCGATTTCTATTTGTTAATTTTTGGATTATTTTTGGATTTGATTCGTAAAGTCGTAAGTTCTTTTTCTCATGTTTAGCTTGTTTTTCTAGGGAGATAAAAAAAATTTAAATTTTATAAAGCGTGTTGTCTTCGCTTTTTTCTTGTTACGTTTTGTAAGAGCCTAAAGACGTAACTGTATATATATATATATATATATATATATATATATATATATATATATATATATATATATATATATATATATATATATATATATATATATTGCATTTTTGTTTGATTTATTTTCATTTAATTAATTTTTTGTAATGTAACATGGTATGTTCCACTTGACCTTGTACAAAATGAAGTTCAATTTCTAATTGACCTGAATGGTTGATTTTTGTATTAATTTTGTAAACAAGTAATGCTTACCTAAAGTAATCGCTATGTGTATGGGTTTAATATCAGGATCATTATGAATAGAAGCAAACATGTTTATTTGGATGTGGGTCTAGGTTATTGGAATTCCCTAACAATTTACCTGATATAGTCCAGTTTATATAATATAATTTTAGTAACAGACTTTCTAATTATAACTAGCATTTTATTTTTCAAATATTAAGACGTTTCAAGTAGGTTTTTTTCCATTAGTTTAAAAAAAAATAGAAAATGTTAATTGTGTGACACAAGGTCAAGTGCCAGTCTATATAATCTTGTCACTGGAAAGAATATTCTTTCATGCTTTAACATCCGAGCGGAATCAATTTATTGTTGTATACAGTATTTGATTTGGAATTATTCACATTATTTCCTCTCTGGAAATACAAACGTACTCTGTTAACATTCTTGGAAACAGATACTTGAACTTATACTGAAGTTTCAAATAAGTATTTCTTCTTGGATTGTATGATAATGTTTCAACAAAAGGCTGTTGACACATCAACACTTTACAAGCCATCTACAGATACATCAGCACCTTCATTGTTAGATTGAATTCGGATTTCTACTGAAGTTTATTAGGAACGTTTATTACTAGGACTATTGTCTGTAATTTCCATGATTATTTTGGGATTTAATTTGCAATCCCGTAAGTTCTTTGTTTTTGAATTTTCAATTTGTGTTCTAGGAAAATAATATTTTTTGTTGATTTTTGTAAAGCTTATTGCTTTGCACTCTTCTCTGATACTTATTTTAAGCGCATAGACTCGTGATGATAATAATAATAATAATAATAATAATACATTCGCTGAAAACTTCTTCTTTCCCACCTCTCATGTGTTAGGGACAAAATACATGCAGATATGTGGAATGAGAGAGAATAATAATTTGTGCTTGACGAAATGTTTGAAACGAAACTAGCACCAAGTAACCTATAAGAACTTAGGTCCTCTTAACGGTATGTGTACACTTTCCATGGAATTTAAATACAGTGTTCATAATACCAATGATACAAAGTTGTAATAGCCTGTCGAGACTGCACACAAACACTGTAAAAGCCTATAATACGTTCTCAAAACAGATTATTTTTACATGTAACAAATATCACAAGGACGCGCAGTCCTGCTCTAAATCACTCACTGTGTTGGTTGGTCTAGCGGCAGACAAATCAACCAACCAAGAAACATAGGGATGGACAATTAAATATGACCTTATAGCAAATTTGCCACCACTACAGTCTCTCTCTCTCTCTCTCTCTCTCTCTCTCTCTCTCTCTCTGAGCCATCGTTTCAAGATACGGGCAAAAATCCATGAAAAAGTGAACGTATTGGGTTTTTGTCGTGCGACGATGTTTCTGGGCCTGTGAATGGTGGTAAAATTTACAGACTAACTGACCAACTTAAAGGGGAAAGAGAGATGGAAGATAAAACAATGGCATGGTCGGTAGCAATGCATAACCTTCATTTTCATGAAAAAATGACTGTATGCTAAGACCGGAAAAACGTGAGACTGTTCCACGCAAACATGTTTATTTATTAGTTTGCAAATGTTTATTGTAAGACTTTTCAGTTAGGAGATGGCACAAATAACATTTGTTAAATATGATCAAATTAATTGTAATCTCATAGCTTGTATATTTGTCCTCGAACAAGTTTCATAGAATATACATTAATCCTTTACTCGTCGCGTTAGGTACCTTACAACTGTCAAACTAATATTATAAATGGGTGCCTTTTTAAATATAGTTTTAAAAAAACTTACAAGTATACAGTCAAACGAAACTTATATTTCGAATTAGTCTGAACCAAGTATAAGCTTTAACAGCTTTTAAAAAAAACATTGTCTTAGAAGTTTTTTGCGCGTTTGTCAAGTAATCATATGGATTTATTTGCAAAATCTACTTATATTTCGAGTTTGACACTGAAAGTTCTCCACTCGAGTCTGGTGTGTTGTACTAGGTGACTTTTGTTTTATCGTCTGCCAAAGGCAATATACCATAAAATGTGTCCATAATACCGACCTCTCTGTAAACATCACTATCTTATAGAACATACTTTATTCCGACTCGTTGTATTTCAGTCATTTCGTTTCTTTGTCAGCCATGAGCAAACTACGATGTTAACCTTTATTACTATCAATTGCAACCCTTGAATGTGTTTAAAAACTTAAATGATACGTTTCTGTCCTCCAGTCTGTTGGGTTCTACATACTCTCCCGGCTACCGCCGAGTGATCAATTTCATCCGCTTTGCAGTTGTTTGCCCTTGTAATATGAACTCCATTCGAAGATGGACATCGTCTTGTGTCGTGCTTTAAAACGACGAGAAAAAAGAAAGTAAGGGCAGATCCCATTGCTGGATGGGGTGATTCTGAACTTCGTTTTGGACCTGCTGAGCGAGCACCATCATTATCCATCTTTTTTTATGTTTTAGGAGGAGGAGTTCAGATGGCAATACATATTTCTGATATCCTACAGGGCAAGGGAATCTAACAAAGTGCGAATAATTATCACAGCTTCCATCTCTAAAATTATCTTCCTCAGTAGTTCCATCAAGTTTTGCTGAAAGTGTTATTTAGGGACAAGAAACAGTTGATGAATCAAGTTGTATAAATTATTTACACCGTTGACGATATGTTACTTGGTCACACGAATAGTCTGCTATCTTCTTTCTTCTTGTTTGTTTGTTTCGGGATGTGTTGGGGGGTTGGTTTTGTTGTTGTTTAGAGATGGAGGAGATTGTATGTATGCTTTATGATACAGTTTACTATATGTTACATGGTCCACATAATTAGTATGTATGCTTTATGACACAGTTTACTATATGTTACATGGTCCACATAATTAATATGTATGCTTTATGACACAGTTTACTATATGTTACATGGTCCACATAATTAGTGGACGGGTCATCTGTATTACACTTTGCTTCTGAGAAGCCATTTTCAGGTAACATATTGATTTAGTCTCAATACGAATGGGGGGGGGGGAGGAGGCTAATGTTAATACTTTGTGAAGTTGACCAAAAACAATCTCTTCCTCCCCCCACCCCCACCCCCGGTGTTTGTAATAAAAGCTTACGGGACTGATTTCAGTATTTACAAGTCATTTTGACCTTACATTCACGCCTGATCGTAGCTGATGGATTTTGTTAGGCTGGCTACTCTCTCTCTCTCTCTCTCTCTCTCTTTCTCTCTCTCTCTCTCTTTCTCTCTCTCTCTCTCTCTCTCTCTCTCTCTCCAAACATAGACACATAAACAAATATATATATATATATATATATATATATATATATATATATATATATATATATATATATATATATATATATATATATATATATATATACATGCAGAACGCACATGTTTAACTGAAAATATTGCTTCTTGTGCGAGAATATTGATTTCTATTGTTTGTATTTCAATACTAAGTGTAGTATAGGGTTTAAAATACACATGACTTCACAACTCTTTTCTGGCCATATAGTGTTTGTTCAAACAAGTTTGAAGAAATATTAACAATTTGCTAAGCATTTTCCTCACATAACATATGAATGAAAAATAACGATAATTTACTCATAAATGCATATGGTCAGGCACTGACTTGTGCGACTATCCCTTTTAAGTGCGTCATGATATATTCACTGACACTAAGACTACTTTTGAGATGTCTTAATTAAATGAAGCGTGAAAATATGTCTGAGTATACAAGCTTTCATGGAACAATGTTGTGTCTCATTGCTTCAGTCTTGATTGTATCCATTTCATCTATTTTCACGTACATAAGCTCAGCTCGGTCTGTCCACACGTCCATAAGCTCAGCTCGGTCTGTCCACACGTCCATAAGCTCAGCTCGGTCTGTCCACACGTCCATAAGCTCAGCTTGGTCTATCCACACGCCCATAAGCCCAACTCGGTATATCCACACGTCCATAAGACCAACTCGGTCTGTCCACGCGTCCATACGCCCAACTCGGTCTATCCACACGTCCATAAGCCCAACTTGGTTTGTCCACACGTCCATAAGACTAATCCGATATATCAACACATCCGTAAGACCAACTCTGTCTATCCATACCTCCATAAGCCCAACTAGGTATATCCACACGTTCATAAGACGAACTCAGTCTGTCCACATGTCCATAAGCCCAACTCGGTCTATCCACACGTCCATAAGCTCAGCTCACAAGTCCAAAGGCCTAACTCGGTCTATCCACACATCCATAAGCCCAAACTCGGTATATCCACACGTCCTTAAGCCCAACTCGGTTCGTCCACACGTCCATAAGCCCAACTCGGTCTGTCCATACATCCATAAGCCAAACTCGGTATATCCACACGTCCATAAGTCCAACTCGGTATGTCCACCCGTCCATAAGCCCAATTCGGTCTATCCACACGTCCATAAGACCATTTTGGTCTATCCACACGTCCATAAGACCACCTCGGTCTATCCAGACGCCCATAAGCCCAACTTGGTCTATCCACATGTCCATAAGCCCAACTCGGTCTATACACACGTCCATAAGCCCAACTCGGTATATCCACACGTCCATAAACCCAACTCGGTATATCCACACGTCTATAAGACGAACTCAGTCTGTCCGCACGTCCATAAGTCCAATTATGTCTATCCACACGTCCATAAACCCAACTCTTTCTATCCACACCTCCATAAGACGATCTCGGTCTGTCCACACGTACATAAGCCAACTCTGTCTCTCCACACATACATAGGCCCAACTAAACCTTTCCTGCAGCACGGGGAGAGGGGTAGGGGCGCTTAATACAGATAAATGCAGTTGGTTTGTTCCTGTGCATAAATGCATAACCTCGTCTCATTTTATTTTCGGAATTCAAATGATTTTTGCATTCTTTAAGTTTTAGTTTTTAAATTTTCCTTCATTAATTTGTAGTTGAGTACTTCTTGAATTTAGCCATGTTGTTGACACCTATTAGAAGGATTAAAGTAAAAACGATTTTTTGTTTTAATCAAATAACATAGTTTTGTGTTTGTAAAATAAGTATCCCACCGCAGTTCCTAAGCCCCAGAAGTTCAAAAATTTAATTTTTTTATTGTTGTTGAAACTTTGCTATAATGGCATTAACAATAACACATTCTACGTATGAAAACAAATATGCTTACAAAAAAATTCATATGTCTGTCTCGAAGTAGTTTTTGATTAATGGTTGAACAATATTTTGATTTTCAGTTTTGAAATAATCTAGTAAAAGTTCAAGCATTAGCAAACAACAGAACAACAAGCCACCCCACCCTTCCAAAAAATAAGAAACTACAAAAAGCAACAATAAACAACACAAAAAAAACAACAACCAATTCATTGAAAAGCTTGTTGTCGCTACTTCTCCTGAACGGAAAGTCATGTCGACATGAGGTTTTCACCATGATATCAAGTTAGTTCATAATGAACATATTGTTAATCCGACATTAATCGTGTAAATCGTATTGTCATTATTCCTCCTAACTGACGTTTTCATCCAAAAACGTTTTGTGATGTCTGATTGGTCCTAAATGAAATAATGCCAACTGATATCCAGTATGGCCGCCATGGCAGCTACCTTAAAAAGATTATAGCTACTCCTCCTTAACGAAAAGTCATAGTATCATGGAGGTTTCTCCATAAAACATTTTTTTTTAGGGTGGGGTGGGGTTAACGTGATAACCCTAAATGAACATGTGACTTATCTTACTTCCTTTATGGCCACCATGTCTGCCATCTTGAAAATCTTGTTATTGCTAATCCTCTTCAATGAATGGTCATACGAACATGGCGTTTTCACCAGAAGACTTATTTTAACGTCTAGTTGGTCCCAGTGAAAATGAAGCTGATCTAACATTTAATAAGGCTGCTACGGAGCTCATCCTGAAAATCTTATTATCGCACAAAAATATCAAATCTTGTTTAAACATTCAGCCGTCAAAAAGAACAAATGATCTTATCGTGGATTTCTGCATATTCTTTCCTTCGAGGGACTTTTGTTATACAAATTTTTTCCTTATTATCATAATTAAGAAATGTGACAAATAACCTAAATACCAAATACAAAATGGTGACCATACCCATACAACAATCACTTATAGTGATACTCATATCAACGAGTTCTAGTCATAACAATTATCCTATATGAACATTTAAATCACATGTCGACCCTCAGTACCAACAATATTCATCGGCAGCAGACATTGTCTCGAAACGCCAAACGACATACACACCTACGATATATAACATAACAGACCCAGCAAGTCATTACAAAAGTTACTACCGTGCATTCTCCATCAAGTACCTTACGTGTATTTGTTGCAGTCATGATAAACTCATACATCTCTAATCCATAAGACCGCTCCGGTGGTCTAGGTGGTTAGAACGTCGGCCTCGGATGCAGGATGTCGCGGGTTCGAACCAAGGCAGAAACATGCCAAAGACTTATTTTTAAAAAAATGGTACTCTCAACTGCCTCGCTTTGAGCTCAGCATTACGAGGCTAGTGTTAGGACTAGTCGGCCTGGTGACATCACTATAAACTGCCACACTGCAGACATTGCTACAATTGTTAAAGCTACGTTAAAATCTAAATCACACACACACACCTAATCCATCAACTCAAACGAGAAAACTCGCATTATTAATGGCAGATATTTGGGAAGAAATCGCTAACTACAATGACCTCTCTTCTTATCAAAATATCTTGTGGCGCTGTTATTTTTCCTTTTTCTTTTTGTGTGGGTGTGGAAGGAACAAAGTCTTTTCAAACTGCATTTTTGTGGTGAGGTATTAAACTTTTCTGATCTCTTTAAAAGTTTGCAGCGACATCTTTAGTTCAAGTTTGACATGGCCTCGTTTGATAAAGAACAAATGACACTATCAAAATATATCATTGCAAGTTTCGATGGAATTTGCACGTGAGTTGTATCTTACTGAAAAGCCGTGAGTTACATGATCCTCGGAAATCGCAATCGTATGCTATACCGTTAGCTTTGACCAGGGTACAGTAATAATGATGCAATATTTTCTTTTGCGAAATGATAAAAATTGAGTTATCTACCTTACAGACAGCTGCTTATCCTATATTTTGTTCATGAAAAGACAAACGACTCCAGACACGAAACTGGTGGTTGTTAACATGACGTTTGCACGAACTTTCAATTAATTTTTTTGAGAAAAAGAAACATTTATCAAGATTCTGACCCTTGACATCAACTAGCCTGTGTTTGCATGTTCTTATCTGAATAGACACACAAACATACATGCACGCATGCACACACAAATACATACATACATACATACATACTAACTTTAGCTTACTTTTTTAACTTACTTACTTACTAACATACTTACTTACTTACTGAAACTCGAGCCAACGTTAATAAGTATATGCAAACCGAAATTTAAACAAATGCTAAAACATTCTCATAAAAGACTTCATCTCGAGCGAAAGTAAAGTTTTGCACTGTAAGTTTATGAAGTTTCAAATAAACTCTGCACAAAACTTATTTTCTACTTGTGTAAAGATGAAAGACTTCGTAAGGATCTGAAATTTCACAGAAATTTGAAATATCTGAAGAAATGTTCTGTCCGTCATTTCAGAGTTCTCATCTGAAAAACAATCATACTTTTAATGACTTCGATTAATCTTTCGAACTGAATTCGATTCAAACCAGATAATATCAACGCCACATCACATTATGAGCCATGTAATTTCTCCCTCGAAGTGACATATCCTGACATTTTTCACATGTGCGCCACGTGCGAATGTTGTTTTTGTTATTAGAAGAGTCACTAATGGTATTTTTCGAATGTACGACATCTCTCCTTTTGGAGCACTGCAAAAAGAGATCGGAACTACGAGCGACTACGCTGACTGAATTGAGGTTACGCCTCTTAATTCTAAACTGAATATTTGAACGCCATTTAAATCTTTGCTATGTACATTTAATTTGCGTTGTTATTTTTTTAAATTCATTATATGCTATGGATAATTGGATTTTGTACTTTGTCAAAAATCACGTTCACTGTGCTCATTACTAGAGACAGTGATGCTGTTTTTTTTTTAGTAAACAAATTATACATAGCCAATATTTTCTCTGTGAGTATGAATTTAATATTGGCATCATTATCAGTAGAAGTAAACATATTTATGAGTGTCTGGGTCATGGTTACTGGAATTCCTCCCCCCCCCCATAAAAAATACATAGCCTACCCGATCTTTACCACATTTTATAATTTTAGTAATAGAATCTTCTAGAGTGGAAGTTTCCATTAAGTAATATTTTTCTTTTTTAGAAAATGCGAACTGTGACCTAGGTCAAGTAGATGGCTTTATAATCTTGTTTATCTAGAAATTATTCGTTCTTGCTTTAATATCTTTAGACAGTTGTGTTAGGTATTTGATTTAGGCAAATATTAATTATTCAAATTATTATTATCTGTAATTACAAAGTCCTCAATAATATTTTTGGAGAGAGACATTAACTTTGAATTATAGTGAATTAAACAAGCACATGTTGGGTTACATTTTGTGATTCATCAAAAGACTGTTGGCACATCATCGAATCTTCAGGCCGTTTGTACATTATTACATTCAAGACTACAGACACACCAACAGCTTCAGCGTTTGATCTTACCGCTGGCATTTAATTAGAACCTTATTCAGTAGGACGGGTGATAAAATGTTTAGGATATTTGGGATTTAATTCACATTATTGTAAGTTCTTTTTAAATTTTCACTTTTTATTCTTGGGAAATACATTATTTGTTGAATTTTTTTTGAAAAAAATTGTTGGTTTTCGCTCTTCTCGATTACTTGCTTTAGGACCATTGATTCGTAACACCTAACATCTTGATTATTTCAAAGAACGGTTTAAGTCAGACAGCTTTTTTACTATATCGTTGCCTTCCTTCCAAACCTGTGTTCGATTGGAAAATGGTGAAATTGATGATAAACGGCGGCATCAGGTTATTAAAATCCACTCAATCAATCCCTACACCGATCTAAAAGAAATTAAAGTGGCCGGTCCCTTAGTCGCCTCTCACGATATCCCTGAGGGCGTATATGGCTGATTCTATATCCCTTAACTCCCACCAGGGAAACAAATCCGCGATGAATCCTTAACAGGTCAACCCTTTATTGGATTAACACGTGATATGAGGAAATTATAACCAGTAATCACGATAACTTAAAGATTGTACCGTTATCTCTTCATCTGATGTAATCTATATTTTAACATCAGCCACGTCACCAACATTTATACCTCCTAGATACATATCTTCGTGGCGTACCCCAAGCACGTGCCCCTGACCTCAGAAGACCTACAGCTGCTAGTCTGCGCAAGTTCTACCTCAGAATTTAATTTAACTCAGTACACGCAACATAGCTTTAATATATCGTCACCAGTTAATTTAGGTGAGGACAGGAAACCCGTCTGGATTTGTATACTTGTACTATGCGATGTGTACTACGAATACTACACAGGTATACTATTCAGGTAGACGTTCCTGTCTCGCTCTACATGACAGAGCAATCATTACCACTCAATGATCGAGTACACCACACAAGGCTGTGCTCTTTTGCTGTTAACAACGGCGATCCGTTTTTAAATATTGTCTCATAACTATTTTCACTGTCTGACACAAGGAGAATTTTAGCTGGAAAGTGTTGAACAAGTTTACGCTGCAATTGTCAATTGTGATTTGACCAATACTAGGATTAACTGTGATCAGACACCGAAGTTGTCGGCTCGCACCGACAAGATCAAAGAGGGTTTAATAGGCAAATTGTGTATAGTGTTTATATGTAAATCGTGTTCATGAGGATTACACAAAATAGGAGAAAATTACCGAAGTCCAATATGTAGTATATTGGCTTACTATGGGAACGTGCCTAAGTTTGGACCAGGAAGAGCTAAAAGCAAGAGTAAGAAGCGAGACCATTGACAGACAGCTCCACACGTGGGCCAAAGAAGACGGAAATGTCATCAAAATTCTTCTGCTGGGTACGTAACGTAAGATACTATAATAATGTAGGCCACGTTGCCACATTTATTTATACTCAAGTACAACTTATCAAACCGGACTGTTCTCTTATCGATAGGTGAACTTCGACCAGAGTGCATATCTTACTAGTGTCCGCGGAAGGTAGAAGTCACGCGTGTCGAATGTATAAACTTCCACCCCTGAGACAAGACAAGACTTATTCGAGGCTGCGTGATGAAAATAATAATTAAACATAAGCTAAACTGAGGCTTTTAATGACATTATAATAAATATTTATTTTTTTGTGAAGAAAACAAACATGATTTACATGAAGCAGAAAAATAGCATGATGCCTAATTTCAATAACAGTCCAATCGCATAGAACATAACGTAGCCAAGTAAAACACTTCAAGAGAAACAGTGTGTCAATGATAATTTAGTGGCAGTGTAGATGGGAAAGGGTCAAATGTGAATTTAGTGGACATGTAAATGGGAAAGGATCAAATGTGAATTTAGTGGACATCTAAATGGGAAAGGACCAAATGTGAATTTAGTGGCCATGTAGATGGGAAAGGATGAAACGAGAATTTAGTGGCCATTTAGATGGGAAAGGATCCAACGAGAATTTAGTGGCCATGTAGATGGGAAAGGATCAGATGTAAATTTAGTGGCCATGTAGATGGGAAAGGATCAGATGTAAATTTAGTGGCCATGTAGATGGGAAAGGATCAAATGTGAATTTAGTGACCATGTAGATGGGAAAGGATCAAATGTAGTATTTAGGCATCCTATAATGGAACAATATGTGAGAATTAGAAATGTAAGTTGTAAATTTAAAAAAAAAAACAGAATAGACAAGTACATGCAACGAAAGAGCAAGACCAATGGCACCGCTATCAGATGTCATAACTATGAAAGGAGATTTGGGAGTTATTTGCAGTTCATTTACACTCTGTACGGCTTCTTGCAGTTAAGGATCAAAAGGAGTTAAAATTATTTTTTTTTCTAAAGTGAGCTTGTATGCACGTTCCACACAATAGCATATAGCTATCTATCTATCTGTGTGTGTGTGTGTGTGTGTGTGTGTGTGTGTGTGTGTGTGATGTGTTTTGCGCATCGTTGAACTTCTATTGTTGGGACATTTACGATATTTGAATATCTCAGATTATCATAATTTGTGTTTAAAATATAACAGTTGTTCCCACATTGAGGAGCGATCGCATTCAGAACTGTACAAGTCTTAAGTCTACATCGTTTTGGCCTTTAGTAAAATTCATTGTAAATGCTGGTGAAATCATCAAACGGCTGTCTCAGGGTACACTCTTGTAATTTTGATGTTGTGTTCTGGAAGCTGAAATTGGAAAGGCTAAAATTTTGCTGAATTGTACTTTTGGTGATTCCAATTACTTTCAAACGTTCTGTTTATTTTTTGGTGTAAATTTGAACTTAATCGAGGACTTTTTTGATAATGAACCACGAAAGAAAATCGTAAAGTTTTTTAAAGAATGCGGTTTATACAAAAAAATTCACCCTTTATTTTAAGGATTTTTGTATTTATTTTAAACTTTTTATTTTATATACTATAATCTTTGAATTTTTTAACCTTTATATTTTATTTAACACACCATTCTTTAGCCTTCAAAAATTGACGGACTACATGTTTACTTATTTGGAAGAGTTTATTCCACCTACAAATCTGTGGCAATTTTGGCCTGAACATTTGTTAGAACTTAAGTTTTAATGCTGTTTTATAACCAGGATTGTGCTGACGTTACATACATACATACATACATACATACATACACACACACATACATACATACATACATACATACATACATACATACATACATACATACATACATACATACATACATACATACATACATACATATATACATACATTGATACATACATACATACATACATACATACATACATACGTACGTACGTACGTACATACATACATACATTCATACATACATACATACATACATACATACATACATACATATGCTTTCTTATTGTCGGAATTGATGCAAGACTTTAGCATGGATATATGCTTGGATTATTTACTTGAGGGCTTCAGTTTCAGGTATCTTATATAGAAGACTACTTTCAATCAATAGTTTTGTCAACTGGTTTACATACGTAATCCCAGCCCATAGATTTGAATTTGCCAGTTTCTGTATTTTAAAATCTCACTTTGAATTTCAGAGGGACTACTGAATGTTGTTCTTCCAAATGATGAATTACCATTCCAATGTTCTCATCTTTGATGGAGCAAGCAGTAATAGTATCGAAACATTTTATGCATCTCAGTTTAGTCCTACAATTAAGAAAAGGGCAAAAGTACCCGTCGTACTCGCTTAAAAGTCGAGTCCAAGTGCAAATTGCACAGACCCAGATCTGTCTTCGCATAATGCGCAGACAGATCTGGCTCTTTGCTGTTTATTAGGAATAATCAGTAGAACAAGTAACATAGACTCTGATATGAAAGCGCGTTTTGTTACGTTAGATTAGGATTTTGGTTAGGTTTTTTTTTTTTTTTTTTTTTTTTTAGCTGTTTGACCTGACATTTAAGCGACTAAATACTTTAGCTTTGGGGTCCCGAGTGACCGAGTGGTCTAAAGCACTCTCCGTTACGGATCACTGCCATCTTACATCTGTCTGCGTGGGTTCGAGTCTCGGATTCGGCCAATGTGGGTATGTGAGAAAGCTTGCCAGTAGTTTCTCGAGGGTCGGTGGTTCGTTCTGGTGATTTCCCGGGTTCTTCCTCCACCATTAATACTATCGTGTGCTGAAAAATGGCGTTAAACCCTACAACTTTAGCTTTTATAGGAGTCCGTGACAACTTGACTACTCTGTACAGCGCATATTTTGTTTATTTTAGTCTTGCAGATCGGACAGTTTAACTTTTTGCATGCTTAATTTCTTCCTTATTTATTAAACATGAAATTGGCCCGTTTCAAATTGGGCGGGTCTTGTTATAAGCAGTATGTGAGTGATATATTAATATTTAATTTGTAATATGTGCGTATTAATCACCAAACAGTGAGTATTTGTTTTTCCGACATGTAAAACTAAAAGCTCAATAATTATGTTTATGTTAGAAATAGCATTGTCACTTGAAGCATTTTTATACAAGAACTCGCAATGCCACTTGACTGATTAACAGATTTTACTAATAAGTGATGACAATTTAGCCCTGAAAACTAATCTTAGACATATAATGTTGTTGTTTTTTTCTTCTATGTAACGGTAACACAGAATTATTGCGTTTGCTTTAGGTTGCCGGTTAACTGTTCTTAAATCGCCTATCCCCTCTGGACAACCTTAATCACAGTGGAAACAAGACGAGTAGGGAATACTCATATTCTGAGGTCAAGTACTCTGTGCCACTCAAAAGGAATCAATTATGCCCTTGACCATGGTGGACATCGTCCAGCCTATAATAACAAAGTAATCAAAAGTCAAGTGTCAAATTCACCAAACCTTAAATCCAGCTGTCATGTCAAAGCAACGCAAATACATAATCACAACAATCCATATAAAATTACACCTCAGGGTGAAATCGGGATGATTGGCTGAATTCATAATGATTGGCTGAATTCTGATGATTGGCTGAATTCTGATGATTGGCTGAATTCATAATGATTGGCTGAATTCATAATGATTGGCTGAATTCTGATGATTGGCTGAATTCATAATGATTGGCTGAATTCATAATGATTGTCTGAATTCATAATGATTGGCTGAATTCTGATGATTGGCTGAATTCGGGATGATTTTATCAGTCCGCAAACATTTTTCTGAATTCATTTAAGAGCCAATGATTAGTTATCAATAACTGAAGTATGGGACCGACAACCAAATTCTCGGAAGGGAGAGGAGCTAAGAGTTTTAGAACAAAGTTTCTTTCCGATCCCCGATAAGGTACCGACCATCGAATTTTCGGGAGGGGGAGGGGCAAGAATTCTTAGAAACAATTCTTTCCGATAAAAATAATAGGTGTGCTTCACTTTTCTGAGGAAACGAACAGGACAAATTGTCTTGAGATTGAAGAAAACGTATGTTTGATGGAAAGAAACTCCCAGCTCCACCTACCTACCCATTCCGTAAATTAAATGGTAGGTCCCTAATATTAACAGCAAAGATTTCGTTTCTTATTTCAAGTAAGATTGATTCCTGTTGTTGTAAATGTAAAATTGAAAGCAGCCAAGCACATGCATTGACGTGTTTTGTAAGTATCCTATATTTGTCTTTCGTGTTGTGTGCAGTACTGGAGGGTAGAGTCCAGAGAGCGTGACATTGCGATAATGGACGGGTACAGGGTAGGGTTTGCATAATGTAACAGGAAGAGATTCCCATCGTTAGAGAAATGTTATCTTGTTCTGCACTTTTTGGTGTTTATGTAAATGGGACATGTTTTCTAAACTGACACAGGATTGGGAGGAAAACATGTCAAATTGAAGTTCAGTCAGTCCACATTTTCGCACTGTACGTAGCAAGCAACTATATAGAAATACAGGTGCTGAATTTTAGCGCTGTTATCAGCTGTATGGGGAAATATCTAATTGTAGCTTTAACAACCCTGACCTTGATGCATGCAAGAACAAACTTAAAGACCTAATAATGTTTCCTACCTTAAATATTCTCAGCATGTTTTTTAATGTTTTCTAATTTCATGGTGTTTGTTTTTGTAATCATATCATTATATGTTTTTTATCTTATAGGTGTTGTCTAATGTTGTAAAGCGCTTAGAGCTTCTAAAGATTATGCGCTATACAAAATCCTCATTATTATTATTATTATTATTATTTAGGACACACGTTACTAATGATATCGAAAAATGGGAACCAGCCTGGAAATGGGTGAACTTAAAAAAGAGTATAAATGGGTTTGGCTCACCAGGATTGGTTAATAACGTAAGTTATGTTTTTTTTTTGTTTTTTTTTAAAAAAGAATCGTTTGGGAGCTTATCCTAGTTGTAAGTAGAAAAAAATAGAGACATTGTTTTACTGATGGAATTTCAGTCCTTTAACAGTGTTGAGTTTGGAATACTCATGACTAAAATTATCACCTGACTCTTTGGTGCGGAATTGAAAGCACATGTTTCCAACACATGCAGGTCCAGAAAATGCCGCATCTCATATCATTTCCTCTACACAGAAGCTGACATCCAAGTTTCATCTATACTGATAATATAGGTTGGATCATGAGCACTCAAAAATTTTAAGTTACTGAATTTTTAATATCGTGGTGTCTGTATAGGTTTACTATGGGAACTGAATTAGTACCGTGAGTCCTTTAGCATCTAGATTTTCTACTTACTGTGACCCAGTTTAAATATGCGAGTGCAACGCCGTGAATGGAATACTGTCCACTCATAGGTGGACTGAAAATGACGTTATCAGTTGGCGTAATACTTCATTTACGATCAACTTATGAGAAGACAGTGTTCCATTCATCGCGATGTAAATGTATATTAAGCAGGCGCTATCGTTGCCATATAATAATAATAATAATAATAATAATAATAATGAGGACTTTGTATAGCGCCTAATCTTTAGAAGCTCTAAGCGCTTTACAACATTAAACAACACCTATAAGATAAGAAACATAATAATATTATTACAAAAACAAACAACACGAAATTAGAAGAAAAAAATGAAAAAATAAAAAACATGCTGAGAATATTTCAGGTAGGAAACATTATTAGGTCTTTAAGTTTGTTCTTGCAGTCGAAATAAGTGAGTTTTAAGAGCACTCTTGAATGTGATCACTGTGTCTTTGTGTCTAAGTTCAGTGGGCAATTCATTCCACGTTGCTGGGCCCTGGTATGCAAAAGAACGCTGTCCATATGACTTTGTTTTCATAGTGGGAATACTGAGTATACGATTGTCAGAAGAGGAGCGTAAGTATCTTGCTGGTGTGTACACATGGATGAGGTCAGGTAGGTATGTTGGACTAGAGTCCGACAGTGAAATGTAGCACAGAGAACAAATTTTGTGTTTGATTCTGGATCGAATGGATAGCCAGTGTAGGGTACAGAGCAGCGGGAAGGTGTGCTCTGATCGTGGTACTGTAAGTATGATCCGAGCAGCTGTGTTTTGAACTTTTTGAAGTTTCTGGAATAGGTATTGAGATGAACCAGACATAATTGAGTTACAGTAGTCCAGTCTTGAAAGTACTAATGAACACACAAGTGTTTTAGTGGCATCAACTGAAAGATACTTGCGAATTGAGCTGATGCGTCTCAGCTCAAGATATGCAGCCTTGCATATCTTCATGACATGTTGGTGCATTGTGAGAGTACTGTCCAGAGTAACACCTAGGTTTCGTGCTGATTGTGTGAATTTAATGTTGGCGTTGCCGATATTTATTGTTTGAGGTAAAGGATGTGAATGAGAAAGTCTTTGTGTTGTGATCAGGATCGCCTCAGTTTTATCATCATTCATCTGCAGCTTGTTACAAGTCATCCATGATTTCACATCAAAAATGCACCTCTCTACACCTTGGATGGTAGCATCAACTTCAGTTGGGTGGCTAGATTTGTATATTTGGGTGTCATCAGCGTACAATTGGTGAGACACTGGATGATGATCTATGACACTTGAGAGCGACTGAGTGTACAGAATGAAGAGAACAGGTCCAAGAACAGACCCCTGTGAAACACCACAACATAGATCAACTGGGCTGGAGTGTATTCCATTTGCAGATACAATTTGTGTCCTGTTGACCAAGTAGGACTTGAACCACAGTAAGGCTGTATCATGAATGCCAAATACATGCTGGAGACGGTGAAGTAATATATCATGGTCTGTTATGTCAAATGCTGCAGACAAATCAAGGAGTGTGAGGACTGTAATCTTTCCGCTATCCAACGCAGCGGTAACGTTGAAAAAAGGGACTTTTATTCCTTGAATGTAAGATAGCGAGTCAAATCTGATGTAGACCTAAAAAGCAGAATCTCTGAAATAAACATATGTGCTAAAGTTGTTAAGCTGCTCGAAATGTATCCCGAGATATCAGTGTCGATTCTGAAATATGTCGCAGGGGATTTGGAATATGCATTGTAAACAACGATACGAGCCACTGTACTTAAATGCATCACAATCAACTTATTTGTTCATCCCCTGCTGATAAAAATAGATAACGTGTCTGACAATACTTTGGCCAGTCGGAACGATTAGAAAGATTGAGATGAAGGAAACCCCAGCCCCAATCCCAAACTTTTGGAATTTATAATTAACCATGAAAATTTTGGTCATGTTCATTGAATAATGTACTACAGATATTACCACATATATTCGTCGCATTGTTTCGTCAAATGCCTAAGATTTACTTTATATTAACTTGTGTCAGCCGTGCAAAAGTCTTAATTGTATGGGTACATTGTGGTATGCGTCTATTTCAAATGGCTAACACAGACTTGTATGGATACGATTGCACGTTTCGGATTTAACAATGCGTCAAATCACCATGTATTTTATGAAAAGTATTGGGGGAGGGGATCAGTGAGGTCTACTTGGAAGTAAATAAATACAAACAACTTTAAATTAACGACTGCTTTGATGATTATCGCCGGGTTAAATGCAGTCAATTGGCTTGCCCAAGGATACACCATGGTATCCGATCTGGGCTCACCCGATTATGGGATTCGAACCCGCATCCTTTTGGTCCTTAGTCAGGCACGCCAAGCACTGATCCACATCGCTTCTTGACTTAGCACAATTCCGATTACAGCTACTGTGTCTTGTTTCTTTATGCGATTCTGGATGTACGATTTAATCTATGGGTATTTCTGTTTTATCTGGTCACTTTATTTCCCAAATTTTGTTTGGTTGGGGTCTTATTAACAAGTCAAAAATTCTTAATAACGTCACAGCTTATAACTTAGTGGGTCAGAACATTTATTTACAGTAGTTTTGGTTACTGGCCCTTGCTTTGACATTTACATTTATTTGAGTACACTATTATGCAAGTATGTATTGTAATTTTGTACAGTACATTATCGATCCCACTTTATTTGAAGGTGTGTGACTGCGAGGTTTTTTTATTCTCCTAATCACGTTGAAACATGTTTTGATGAGGTATTTTTTAATTCTTTCACATTACTATTCCAAAAAGAGGGAGAACGAAATTCTTTTAAATCAATTAGAGTAAGTCCCTGTTTATATACAAATAATTTTATATATTGCTTGACGCCACTAAGAGAATATCATAATCACGGATATGTGGGTCATTTTTTATTTGAGATATCACAAAGAAGACATTAGAAGCTTTTAGAAATGCATAAGTTGTAAATTCAAGTGCATTTAGAAGCATATAAACAAACCCTACGTGCCATTCACACAGAAAATGGAACTATTAGTTAATAATGTTTTAACGGATATTTGGCAGCTTACATGGGACTTATGTCTGACAATGGCTTACCTATTACAACTGGTAAACCTTGCTATCGTCGCCAGGACTCGACCTTTCATTATCTACTAATTCTAACATTTACCCAAACAAGGAACATTGGTTAGAAGGAGGACAAGAAAGACTTACGAAAGAGCCAAAAGAATTCTGGTACAGTCGTGCGGCAAAAAGTCACAAGAATAAAGTTTTGCAAAGAATCATACTTAAATATTATGGAAATAAAAACATTATTATTATTATTATTATTATTATTATTATTATTATTAATGCAGATGTGTTGGTTAACTTGAGAAAATGGCTACAAAAGACTCGTTTTTAAAGTTTCATAATGGTTGCTTTCACTCTCGTACAGTTATTTGCCATAAGGCTAGTTGAGTTTATAGTATGGACTTGAGTCTGGCATGCGTCGTTCTGTGTGCCTCTTACGTCATCCATCAGCAATTATATTTTGTATCCTTCTCAAAACACACTAGACCAATCTCAACCAAACTGTGCACAGACCATTCTGGCATAAATGATTTCCAGTTTATACAAATGATGCTGACCTGCCGTACAATATAGTTGTCGCTACTAAAAATAAACACATTTTTAAGGACTTAATTTAAGAAAGCTACTCAATACAATTTGACCAAAACTGACAAAAAGCATCATGTCATAAATACCTTTAAAATATGGCATGTGACGTTGATTCACCATCAACTATGACCAAATTTGACAGAAAGCATTCCGGAATTTAAAAAAAATAAATTTGAAATTTATACAAACGATTCCAGTCGTCAGATATGTCCGCAATTGCTAAAAACAGAAAAGCCATCAACGTATCATTTTTAAATACTGTTGAACAGAGTTTGACCACATTTGAGAGAACTCCTTTTTGTATAAAGGCCTTTCATGTGTATATAAATGATGCTGATCCATTTTCAAATATGACAAGAGTTACTAAAAATAGAACGACCTGTCACTTTCAGCAATCATTATGTTTACCCAGATTTACTTGTCAATTGCCATGCTTAGGGATTTTAGATGGCTGTCAGCCAAGTGAGGGATCTTAGACCCGCTTGGACCTCATTTCTTCTAGGCTGATTTGTACGTGTATTATTATTCCTACAGAGTAAAGCCGTCATTCCAGACACTTCCACAGAGACGGCATTTGCTCATAAAAAGTACTTCCAAATCTTTTTTCTTAATGTCAGTTTTAGTTGAGCCTCCATGTATAAAAATTAACAGAGGTACATTAAGGAAAACATTTCATGGTCATTTAATTGTCAGGTAGAGTTTGGGCTCTATATTGTGTTTGACCAATCAAAAAGTACTTTACGTTTGAAAGACCTTTCCTGGTTGGCTAAACGTGAAAATTCCATCTCCAACTTAAGTTCAGTCTTATGATATCCAGACCTGTTTACTGCTTACGCATATTAATTACTTTTCATCACTTATTTATCTGAAATTTACGCTTATGTTGATGCGCCTATTGACAGGTGAATATTATACTGATGCATTGACCAAAAGTGCCCCTTTGATGGTAAATGTTAACCCCATGTGTTATAGTTAACTGTTAATATTGTGGGTGAAATTTGATCGGGTAAATAATCTGTCTCGGAAGACGATTTGATATAGATTAACCTGGCACCACATGATAGGTCACTGAACTGTGACCGATCGTAATCGCATGAGGTTCTTTCTGGCCTCTGATTTCAGATATAAGCCCGAATGTCCGTTACGATGAAGTTTTTTATATCATGAAGTAAAAGGTTGACAGTTGCTTTTTGTCACAGAAACAAAAATAGAGGTTCCGAGTTCAAAGTAATTTGTATTATTTTATGCTGTAGATTATCAATTGATTGAAGCTTGTCATGCTCATTTATGGTTGAAAAAAATATTCTTATTTTTCAGACTTGACACATTGATAATCAACAATTGTTAAGTGTTTGACAAAGGTTTTAAATATTTTCCCAGCGGATACAAGCGAAGGTTGACACACTGAATTAGATTTTTCTCATAACTTGATCTTCTCCTCCCCCCTCCTTTCCATTCAGTGGTAAAGAAGGATGAAAACGAATATGTGAACTGCACTGGCCAAAAATTTGACAGGAAGAGAAAATATTGTAAATGTACTATGCTGAAATATGGAATATTTTAATTTGACCCTATAAAGACAAGGTACAAATCTTGCTGTTTTCTGCACTTCTAAGGTCAGTTACAAGTTACATTGAACTATCAGTCGAGATTAGATCAGGTATGTGTAGGTTTTGCGCGCACGCATGCACGAACTTACACGTCACATCGCTGCCTAAATCTATGACAATCCAGCACTGTGGAAAAAGCAAGAATACACATATGCAATGAATATCATTAAAGACCCACTTGTCCTAGATTTCTAAGTGTTCTGGGTGGCGACACAAATTATTTATAATTTAGATATATAAGAGATATGTTTAATCTAGAAAAAAGAAGATATTGTGGGTAGAAGAACCTGTGACCGCAATTTAGAAATAAAATAAAATAAATGGAATTACGTTGAAATTAGAAGACAGGAAATCAAAACTAAAAGTGAGATTTGACATTTAATGGTATTTAACTATAAGATTGGACTTCGCAGGTAAACGTCAGGGTGGTACACATCAAAAATATAAGAGCAGAAATAAGTGCCATCGTGGTAGATATGACTATCAATCAATCATTGTCCAAGGCCGTTCTTGTTAGCAGTGGTCACGCAGCACGTCGAGCCAACCCTAAGTTTATACATGTCAGCATTGGTTGAATCCACCTGTTGTCTGTATTAACGATGTATTTACCCAATAAGAGATCCCACCTTCAACACATCTTTATCTAAATTGGAGCAAACGCGTATTCTTCGTAATTTTGGCTTCTGGAATATAGTTTGTTTTGGGTTGGTTTTTTTGTGGGAATAAAATCTGTTTTAACCTAACTGTTGAATATGTGCATTGTTCTGTGTAAAATTGTATATGTCATTAAAATTCCTACTTTCTTTGAAGACACGCTATTCTCAACATCACTACAAATGCACTACTGTATTGTTTATTTTGGGCTAAGTAACCTTCAATTGCAAAGAAAAGTTAAAATTGTTAACTGTCTCTATAATTTAACGCATCTTTAAAAATCAAAGCAAGGAAAAGTGGTTTAATGGACATTAATGTAATTTCAATAAGCTATAATGAATGCTCCAGTCAACGAAATTTCATGTATTACACTTGCTCTTTGTTTGCAACACAAACACCAATTGTCTAATTCTCACCTTAGGCAGTGTATCAAATAAACTTAAACAAGTTACCAAATATTACCTGAACGGACTTAATTGTAAACATATAAGGTATCTTTTATGTGTGGAGGAATTGTAAACAAATAAAGGATCCGAGAACAAGTTTACACAGAATATATTGTTGCACTATTGACTTTCATATCAGACTGTAAAGTGTTTACCCACCAAAAGCAAAATGCTCGAGAGTCCTAATAGAAGTAACGTTTTGATCTATAAGCCGCCATCTCACATTTGTATTGCCTTCTCAAACGGTAAGACGAATCTCGATCTGATTAAAATCGCATATCCGACATTATTTACTGAATAGTAATCAGGGCATCTTGTAAGTAGAGTCCTATGACTATAAAAAGCCCGAGTGTGGACTTCCGTATTTTCAATTCACGTAGGACTGTGTGCTACTACTGGAACTCTGGGTGTGTTCTTGCATTTGTTGACTTCACGTAGGCCATGGTAGTACCACTAGAACTCCGGGTGCGGGCTTCCATATTTTGTGTAGAACAGTGTATTATTACTTAACACTGTGTATGCTTTCGTATTTTGAATTCACGTAGGGCACTATAGTACTACATCATATCGCAAATTTATATAAGTCTGCATCTCTTGTGTTATTTCAGAATATATAACTTTAAAATATTTCACAATTGATGTTCATTATTATGAACAGGTAATCCATGAAGTAGTAAAGCTAATAGTTTCATATTAAAAAGCCTTACATATTCTCTAGGCTACGGATTTTAAGTTTGACTTGTGCAGGTAGCACGCCGGCCTGGCATCTGATGAAAAAATGTGTCAGTCACTGTAAAAGACATCCATTTCTCCCTATGGAGTCCATATATACACATGTGTAAAGGTTTGCTATTCTTACAGACGCGCGCGTGTGTGTGTGTGTGTGTGCGTGAGAGAGAGAGAGAGTGTGTGTGTCAGTGTGTGTGTGTGTGTGTGTGTGTGTGTGTGAGAAGCCGCGGTAGTTGAGTGGTTAGCACGCCAAACTCGCGGCCAAAATAGCGCGGGTTCGAATCCTGCCATCAGATCACTGCAGTTAGGCAACCATGGTGTGTCCATGGTCAAAGCACTTTATTCCAGTTGCGAAAAAAACAAAAAGCATGACACAAATTGTGCCCATCCTCGAAAATTTATTGTGAACATGGATTCAAGAAAAGGTTTCATTGTTAACTTGACTTCAAGAAATGGTTGCGCTAAAGTGCTAAATGTTGTATACAGTTATTCACATACTTGATAAAGTAGTAATAATTGCCCATTGTTTACTTTTAAGGGGAATGGCTTGTTTGTCATCTAGTTAATAGGATATTTATTGCAGACTATAAAAAATGTTCAATCAGACGATTTAATAGAAGTCCATTAGTACCGACACTTTAACTGCTAGTGTCATATTCATATTTGTAAAATTTGGGGAGTATCTTACCTATACGCATAACGTACTTCACATAAATAGTCGTGTGCAGTTATATGTACTTTCAAGTAGTAAAGTGAAAACAAATTATGACCCACATTATCTTTATCGTCGTACCGCATGTACACGCTTATAAGTCGAATCACACTGTAAACGGCAAATATCCTGATCTGTCGTGGCATAATGCGCCTGCATATCATGGTATATTTTGTTTGATCTACTGATTAATCCTGATAACCAGCACAGACCCATATCTGCCTGCGTATCATGCAGGGGCAGAGCTGGGTCTGTGCAGTTTGCATTTGGACTAATCTTAAAAGCGAGTACATACGGTTCGACCTGCTGAACTAGCGGTACTGGTTATACGTGTTTTGGGTCAGTTTTTAATGAGAGGTTTGCATTAAAGTACAGTGCATTAATTTTCGTGCATTAATACGGAAACAAAGAAGGATGCGATGGGTGGGGTTGGTGGACTTCGGCTGCCTCCCTGTTTGAATTGTGTACACTGCCCGTATAGATTTGCCCCCGTGCAAGTATATTCATATACCAACTTGTATATACAGTATTGATTATGTTTCCGTCTTAGAAATCGTTTTATTATTTGGCTCTTGATGTTGATTTACGTTAGAAATGGACAGTAATAACCAGAATGTGAAATCGTTCCGAGACAGAGGAAACTCGTACTATAAATATGGCTTGTAGTGTTGCCGATAATAAATATGCAATACATTCATACTCTGTTACCAGATATTGTTTATGGTGCAGTTAAAATGAACTGCAGCATAGTGCAAATTTGACACCAGTAATTTCAATGTAGCGAGTGCTTTTGAACTCAGGAAGAGACTTTTGCTACTGAGGAAAAAAATGGAGCTTATGCTCATCGATTCTAGTTGATGGGTGAATGGTGCTTGAAAGGATCGAGAGAAGGTTTGATGGGGCAATCTTACACACTGACTCTGTTATGCTTTCGGAGGTGTTGTTAAATACTTTAACATTTCTACTCGAACACCAGTTTTACATACTTGAATACTTCGTCACGTGCAAAAGTCATAGCAGAGTTAAACAAACTGGGTAAAACATTTTCTTTTACTGACTACAGAAGGCAAATATTTCACACAAAAAACTCCTTGCCACATACGAGGGAAGGTATGACGTTGATAGTAAGCAACGCTATGTAACCACAGCATGTAAATTTAACAACTCATCGACCAGTACATGTCCGTGTTTGTGTTCACATGACAACAGCTCTGACATAATAAAACATAGATGTACATTCATTCAGACATAACTTGGGAAAACTTTCTTTTATACATTTGAATCAGAATAAATACTATTACAAAATGTGTAACGTGTATCTTACATTTTCCGAAGTTAATAGCTTTCAAGAATTTTCGTTCAAATATAGATCTTAATTTTTTAAAATTATAAACTGACTTTGTTTTACTCACCATTTTGAGAAGAAAAAAAAAGATCATTGCCTTTAAAGATTTTCCCACCTTGATATGACTACTGACACGTTATACTTTAATTGCACATTTGATACGAACGATGTTCCGATCGCTATCGGCACATATTCGAAATGATTTGTAGGATTGACATCAACGCAGCGAATGCACAGGCAGCTACTACATTCAGACCAGATCGACTATTTCTGCGTGACAGATAAAGTGTGCCTGTTATGTATGTCCACGCTGTCATTAACATAAAATTCAAATATTCAGTTTGCTGTAAATTTCTTCACAGAAGTTAAAACAGCAATTTATTCGTTTCACCTCGGCAGTTTATGCAATTGGCTGTAGGCTTGACCCAGAAAATGTGAATGAAAAAAAAGTTCGACGCATTCGCAACTTCTGGGTCAATTCGTGTTTGGTAAATAACCGAGATGGTCCGAACGGTAGCTAATGGCAGCCGTGGCATATCTTTGACTCTTTGAAAGAGACTCTGAGTTATCTTAGTGATACTTCCGAAATTGGTACGTTTTTTTTGGCCGACGAATATTTAGCTAGATGTACGAATAACAGATTGCTCTAAAATGATCGGGGTTGAACGATGTTTCAACAATCAGTTAAATACCAGCTTTTTTAATTTGTAATATTACTCCTGCAGCGTTATATAATCATTGTTACGTTCATGGAATTATTATGACGAAATAACAACCATAGGCTTTATGGCAGTTCAGAATGGCCATTACTTAAATTTGAGGCTTCTTCTAGCATGCGATGGAAAGGGCCTAGGATGTTCCGATTGCTACCAGCATACATTCGAAGTATGATCCGTCAGATTGATATCGAAGTTGCGAGTAACACCCACGGTTGTGTGTGTGTGTGTGTGTGTGTGTGAGAGAGAGAGAGAGAGAGAGAGAGAGAGAGAGAGAGAGAGAGATTTATTTATTTTTAACGTAGCTTTAAAGGAGACCAGAAACAAGAAAAATCCTTTCATGTATGTAATTCTCTACAAATTTTAATTGGACTGTGATGTTTATAAATTAAATATCGTTTTATTCAGTAAACAGTGTTACACGCCTTAAGACTTAAATTTAAGCAAATAAGGTGGGATTTAAATGTGGGACAGATTTTAACTGTTAAAATGAAGTCCTAGGCATTGTAAGTTACAATAAAATAGGGCATCGTTTACACTGGACAACAAATTTTTACAAAAGTCATGTTACTGAAATAAAATTAGTCAATTCTTATCAATTTTTATGTGCTGAACACGAATATGACAGTCAAATTGCAAAATTGGCTCTAGTTTTTTTGTAATCTGCAAGAAATTAATGTTTACATAACGAAATGCATTCCAATAGTAAAAGGTCAACTGTAATAGCCTACCTATAAAAAATCAAGTCATTGACTACATCTTAGATTTCTTCGCCTGTCTCTTGTACAACTGTTCGGGAGCATCTCTGAGGAGTGTCCAGCAGTAGTCAGCCAGCATTGTAGTGGACCATTTTCCCTGGTATCTTTGTTCCATTGTTGCGATATCTTGATGAAAACGTTCGCCGTGTTCATCACTAACAATACCACAGTTGCTAGGAAAGAAATCCAAATGGGAATGAAGGAAGTGAATCTTTAGAGACATATTGCAGCCAAGTTTCTTATACTTCATCAACATGTCTTCTACTAGTTCCTTATAGTTTTCTGCCCTAACATTTCCGAGGAAGTTTGTAGAAACTAGGCGAAAAGCATTCCATGCTTGTTTCGCGTCACCTTCCAGCAAGTTGTTGAACCGGTCATCTTTGAAAAGCTCTCGAATCTGAGGACCCACAAAAACTCCCTCTTTAATCTTTGCTTCGCTGAGTCGAGGGAATTTTTCATGCAGGTATCGGAATGCTGGCAAAGTCCGGTCAATGGCTTTCACGAAGTTCTTCATCAAACCTAGTTTGATGTGAAGGGGTGGTAGCAAGATTTTCTGAGCCTCAACCAGAGCTGGGTGTTGGATATTCTTCTCTCCAATGGCTACATTCTGCCTGTGAGTCCATTCCTTCCTCATGTAGTGCATTTCCCTTGCTCGGCTATCCCACTCGCATAAGAAACACATGTATTTTGTATATCCTTGCTGCAGTCCCATTAAAAGGGCAACTACCTTCAAATCACCACAGAGGTGCCAGCTGTACTTGTTATACTCAATGGAATTCAGTAGCTGCCTTAAGTTATCGTATGTCTCTTTCATGTGGACAGCATACGCTACTGGAATAGATGGAAGAATGTTTCCATTGTGCAAAAGCACAGCCTTGAGACTCAGTTTCGAAGAGTCCACAAATAGTCTCCATTCTTGTGGGTCATGAGTGATTTTTAAAGCATTCATGAGGCCCTCAATATCGGAACAGAATATCAGATTACTTTCCTTTCTGAAGAAAGGCTCCAATTGCTGGTGGCGCTTTCGATATGCAGTAATTGTGACATCTTCTAGAAGATTCCATTGTTGGAGTCTTGATCCTAGCAATTCTGCCTTGTTCTTTGATAAGTCCAAATCACGAATCAGGTCATTTAGTTCTTCCTGTGTTATTCTGTGTGGGGTTGATGATGCACCACAGTGAAAATCTGGATCACTGCATGCTGATGGACCAGGAGAAGAACAGGTCGACTCACCTTTGTCTTCGTCAGATGAATCAAGAGAATATTCTGCTGGAGGTTCTGGAATAGGAAGTCCCTCACCATGTGGAACTGGTCTCAATGCAGACGGAATGTTTGGGTAGACTATTCTCGACTTCTTTCGCTTCGTTATTCCGCCGGAAAGAGGAGGAACCAAGCAGAAGTAACAGTCATTTAGGTGGTTGCTTGGCTCTCTCCACACCATTGGGACTGCAAACGGCATTGATGACCTTTTGCAATTCAACCACTGTGAAAGCTGTGTTGTACATGTAGCACAGCATATATGCGGAGCCCAAGGCTTGTCTTGGTCACCAACCTTGCATCCGAAGTAAAGATGATATGCCTTCTTCACTTGAGAATTGATACTTTTCTTCTGGTTGGCAAATGTCACTTCCCCACAAATATAGCAAAAATTGTCCGCGGTATTAACACACTTTCGAGGCATTACTGTTCTTTATTGTACGTAAATGGATAAAATAATAAGTTTTATGTAACAGTAGCTTGAACTGTCTCGCACAACGTCTAAAATATTTTAAATGCTGAACCTATCTGATTGGGCTTTATATAGTACACTGCTTACGTCAGCTTCAGCAGCCGCCTGGCATTAGTATAATAGGCCTACACATGTATAGTACACTGCTGACGTCAACTTACTTCAGCAGCCGCATGGCATTAGTATTGCATTGCATCAGAAAATGATGCAATCAACTGTGGATGATGTGAGCATGATGGTATTATGCAATGTTACATCATTATTCCGGATGTTGCTGCAGTCCTACTGGAGAAATTTACACAGTGAAACATAGAAAATGAGGTATATGAATATCTTCAAAACGAGAGCCAATACAAATTTTTCACGGTTATATTCGTGTTCGGCACACCAAAATACTACAGATTAGGGCCTTTTCAAGTCAGTAATGATTTCACTGTTGACCAGTGTTATTTGCCAATCAATGCTGATGTTTACATATACATAATGTAGAACATGGTTTCTTTGAAGTATGTCCGAAGGGCAGTCCTTTTCACAAGATAAATGAATTGATAAGGATTAACTGTTAATTAATCACACTGGCCATATGCTTGTGTACTCATGTCTAACCTTTAGCAATTATGCGGTTTAGCCACAGCTGACAAGAATAAGATACAAGGGTCTTGTCCTGGGGGATAATAAGGTATATCACAGGGAGAAATGGCGCGTCCCATGAGCGCTCGCACATTGGGGCAAGGGGTGGGGTCAATAGTAGCCCCCCCCCCATTTCTATTGTCAGTCAGTTGAAACTTTGATTTTATAACTGACCTCTTTTCTTTTAGTCGCTGCTATTTAAACATCCCAAGGGATAGTTTTACATCAGTTCCAATCATTACAGATTACCGTTTATACATACTAAGTGTAACAGGCATAGACTGAATTTTAAAAAAAAATGTTTGTTTAAGATTACTGAAAATTGTGTTTTCTCGAAAATGACCGTGCCAGGGGTTTAGAATCTTAGTTTTTAGCAAAGCTTACACTTGATTAAAATCAGATCTCAATTTCACATAGGACAGAGATGATTTGATTTCGATTGTGCCGTGTTACGGTATGTATGTCAACATCTTGAAAACACGTTTACTCATTTCATCAGCGTAATCAAAGTTTCTTCAGGCAAACAATTTTTGTCCGACAAACCCGACGGGCACCTCACTTTGAATACAGGATGGGCCCGAACTAAAATTAGAGGGGCCCCGGGTGTCGGGCTATCACATTTTAGCACTGCTGGTGTAGATAAAAGATCTGTGAATTGCTTGTTGCATTTTTGTGGTCACTTACTCGGCTTTCTGCCTATTTTCGTAACTCACACGTTTAACACTTTTCCTAGGATTTAAAATATCCAACAGTATGTCTGGAACAGCGACAACTTTTAGTCTAGGCCTAGCATTTACGTATCATAGAGCTGTCATTTTTTTTCAGGATCGTTCTCGTAACATTCCTTTAGAAATGTAATGATCACAGAGTGCTGTATGGTGTTGCTTTGAAATCGACTCGCGTGTAATAATGTATCCATACTTTCTTTATGCCTTTATCTTTGGAAGGAAAAAAATGTTGTCCACAGGCCACAGGCTTTTCTTAATGTGCTATTACACCCGTAATCAACGCAAAACGGCATTGTCTTTTACTCTTGCAACTCCCAGATGGAATGCTGGAGTCGCTACTATGACGTCACACCCCAATAGTACCCGAATAGGCGCTGAAATTTTGCATACGAGGTGCCAATATTTAAATATTGGCATTACGGTCGCAGATGATACTTCAGAATCAGGTTTTCTTCTATAGTGCTTTTATTATTATTCTGTATTTTCATTGGTTTCTGGTCTCCTTTTAAAAAAAAAAAATCAGTCATATCGTTACGATGTCTTTAGTGTGACAGTTTATATTGCTGTCTAGCACTGGGACATATTGCCACGGACATATAGCTTGATGTCCCACCCTGATACACCCTGATACATTATCTTGACACCAGACCGACCAGTCCTGACACTAACCTCTTAACGCTGAGCGCCTAACGAGGCAGCTGTTAGTACCATATTTATAGGTCTTTGGTATGACTCGGTCGTGGTTCGAACCCGCGACCTTCCGCATGCGAGGCGGACGCTTTAACCACTAGGCCACTGGAGCAGTGGTTATGAAGAAGTGTAACCATACATGTACTTAATGTTAAAGAACAATGGGCTTTTTTTCTTTACTTTAAAGACAAGGCTTGTGTATAAGGACCGGCCATTTAAATTGTTATGAGTGATTAGAATACCGGTTTGAATTCTATCATCGTATTAGTCTAGGTCAGCTGCCGTAGGGCAAGGCATTTGCCCCGGTTGCCTCGGAACTAAACAATACACATGCATTGTTGTGTTATAAACACCAAACAAAGTGAAATCAAATCGAACATATACTTATGCACACAAGTTCACTGGTTACTACATGTACTTACATAATTTGCTCGTTTGTAGCAACCCTGTGCTGTAAGTTGGTTTTGGTTGTGCAAAGTTGTCATCAGTCATGGGGAGGTCATATTATCTGTTGGCTATCAATCAAACCACAGTGGTGTTGTAAATTATGACCCTCATCGATTGCCATACCTGTTTTCAGGTCTGTATATTCCATGATGAAGTTTACCCATAAGTTTATTCTTCTAAACAAACTCACATAGATCAAGTGATATGGGAGCCACATTAACGATTTATCAAACAATTATATCTTGCAAAATCTTATGGATGACATTCATTTTTAATTGATGGAAATTGTGTATGGGAAATATGTATAAATTTGGACACAGTCTCAGGAGCTTGACTTTAGATGTCAAGTAAATTTCAGTTGACTATATTTCTTAGCTTGAGTATGTTTCATTGACATGCATTTCAGTCTATATATATATATATATATATATATATATATATATATATATATATATATATATATATATATATATATATATATATATATATATATATATATTCAAGAAGCATGTCGTAGGCTTTGTAATACTGTGTTGTGCAAGATTTTTGTGCTGTTTGACTTTTTGGTTAAAACATTGGGAAATCAAACCGCTTCGTACATCCGAGTCTGCTTTTTCTTTCTTTTTTTCTGGCTTGGCAGAAAGTGTTGCTCCATTTGACGAAAGTAGACAATACTGTAGCCGGTTTCCACATGATCGCCAATATATAACACCAGTCCGCTAAGAATGATAATTTAATTTGTAAATTTATAAAACATGCAACAGGCACCGATTTCTTATTTGTTTTATATCATATTAATTTTGCGTGTATTAAAATATTAATATTAAAATAATTATATACTCTCGGTACCAGTTGGTATGTACTATATATCAGAACAGTTATACAGTGTACGTAAGTAGAAATTACCAGAGACTTATGAAACATAAATCTCCCGTTTTTCAGTGCATGGCTTTTCAACAATTTTGGTGATTTCGTTGCATTCATTTCCAGTAAAAATGAAGATGAAATCAATTTTTTTTAAATGGACAATTTTTAGCTGTATTGGTCATAGATCAGAAGACCTTATTCCGATGGTCGGTTGTCCTTTGTCGTCCTTCCATCCGTTAACACAAGTTTGTTATCGTCACTCCTAAACTACACGGATGATTGCCCTGAAACTTTACATACATTTATCCCATGTTCCAGTGGGTCCTAAATGAAAATCGGGCTGCTCAGACATCCAATATAGCCACATATCAACATAGTATTCTCCTTAAAAGGCTTCATATGATGTCTAGTTTGTCCTAAAAAATGATACCGATCTGGAATCTAGTATGGACACTACTGCAGCCATCTTACAAATCTTTTTATCACAACTTTACTTAAACGGAAAGCCGTATTGACATGGGGTTTTCCCCCAGAAGGCTCCTTATGATGTCCAGTTGGTCTTAAATGAAAATGGTACTGATCTAACGCCCAATATGACCACCACAGCAGTCCTCTTTAACAGTCTTGTTATTGCTGCTCTTCCTGGATGGAAAGTCATATCTTGAAAATATTGTTATCTCAACTCCTCTCCAAACGGATGGCTATAGCAACATGGGGTTGTCATCAATTGACTTCTTATATTACCCAGTTGCTCCTAGATGCAAATGGTGCCAGTCTAACATCCGATATGGCTGCCACAACGACTGTCTTACAAAATCTTGTTGTCGCTGCTCCTCCTGATTAACATGGGGTTTTATGACCAAAAGACGCCTAATAATGTCTACTTTGTCCTAAATGAAAATGGTGTCAAGGTGACAGCCAGCTAATTTGAAAATCTTATTGTCGCTGACGAATATCAGATATGACTTCAACACTCAACAGTTAAGGAATAAATGATCTTGAATTTCAGGAAATTGTTTTCGCCCATTAGAGCGTCAGTCCCTTTGACGAACTGTTGCTTCCAGTAGGGTTATACAAATGAAGTGGGGTCTTAATTGTTACAGGTTTTATCATAGTTTATAGCTGCATAAATTAAAGAGAACCTCAGAGAGTCCTTATTAGTACTGGTGTTAGATCATGTGTCGTAAACTTGATCATCCCGGATGCTCAGCAAATATTAATCGTCTGATCCAGTGAGACCGATAATTCGGACATTTTAAGTTTCTGGGGATGCGATTGAATTGCAACAGTATCACGGTCTGAGGGACAGTCTAATCCTTAGGGCTGTACTCAAGGGTAACATTCTGCGCAATTCAGTTTTACGGTATGCAGATTATGTTCTGTATTATTCATTCTGCGTGTTGCGAAAGTTAACCGAATTGGATGGTCCATCTTTGAATGGTTCCATATTGGACATCATTTGATGCAGTTAACGTCCTTTGAGATGGTTTTGGCAGACCATAGTATACAACATTTGCCATGTTTAATGCGCATTGAACAAATACCATCATCAACATACATTTGCCATTGCATTCTGCTCCTGTTAATCTTGGTTCATTCATTTTGTTCTCGTTGCTATTTGTTTTAATTTAATGATTTTAAGTGAATAACTGATTTTGGCAGCACATTGTGTGACGGCAGAACTGGGTATACTATAGCAGAGATCGACCGACACTCTTAATTGCTACAAATAGCTCGCAGACTTAGCTGCAGAATGTAGGACAAATAAACCGGCTTTTATACTACAATATAAAGGGCGGAACACACTGAAGAGATTGCATCTATCCCTGAAAAGCGAAAACATCGCGGTGCTTCAAGACATTGTTGCTTTGGACTTTGTAACAGCGATAGTAGATATTCAGATCGTGAACATATGACGTGTGTATCTTGGATTCCATTTCCAAAACCGAAAGAAAAATCTCGATAAGTGCGGGCCTTAGATGCGTGCCTGTGGAAGCGGAACTTTTACTACTGACAAAGTCACAAGATGGACATATATCTACAGTAAACATTTCGTAGGTGGGAATAGACCGACGACGGATCATCCCGACCCTATCCCAGCAACACTTACACTAAATCAGGTTCGTCATTTACATCTTTTTAGAAACTAGAACATGTTCGATTAATATCGGGGGTGGGGGATGTTTTTAATCAATAGATGTGCTAGTAATGCAAAGCTTTTCAGTTCCGTGATACAGGGGCGGATCCAAGAATGAAACAGAGGGGGTCTAGATAAATAAATAAATAAAAAAGTACACATGAGCTCAAACTTTAAAGAATATATATATATATATATATATATATATATATATATATATATATATATATATATATATATATATATATATATATATATATATATATATATATATGGAGTTCTGCCTCCACGCTGATTTGTATACTTCAGAATTATATACAGGTCTGCTCAGTGTAAGGGGGGAGGGGGAACTTAGGGTCCCGCCATCAACTCAGATATCAGAAGAAAAAATATTTTAACAATAAATTTTCAAGTGCTATCCTTGCAGGTGTCTAAATAATGGTAGATTACTACAGGCTTGATATACAATACTGTACAAAAATATTTACATACAGAAAAGTAAACTAGCATTGGGACCCATGGGGCATAATTCATGTATTACCAAAATCTGCAGTTTATATATTGCATAGTAAGACAATGTTACTGTTCAAATGGCAGTTTATTTAATATGTAGGAACCTTTATTCAGATATTTCTTTTTAAGCGTAAAAATAAAAACATGAGTTGTTTAGCTTATAAATCTCACATATTCAAAATTCAACTGTGATATGTAGTATATTTACTAATGTGTTCTGGTTCGTTTTGTAGATACCAGAAGAGGCCATTATGTATAGAGCAAACCCTGTTTGTGATGCTGGGACACAAACTACCTAATATGGCAGTGATGTGGTTGCCAATAAAACTATAAAGGAAACAATGATTCCGAAACGGTGAAAACTTCCTTAAAAAAGACAAATATTGCATCACCAATAGTTTTTATTTTGATATTCTATCTAAAAGTAAAATGATTCATGAATATTTCAGGATGGCATGTTATTTACTAAATGATAAACATTTCTACATTGTCATCAGTTTTAAAACATCTTGTGTGTACAAGTGTATCATCACTAAAAGAATATACAACTTTATTATTTTGAAATGATACATGTAGATCAACTTTTCAAAATGTTCTAAAAGCATGAATTCAAACTGTCTTCAGTGTAGACTAAATCAAAACAGAGAATCATGTCAATTACTTCATTATATTTATATCTTTTTTCTGTCATATATATATATATATATATATATATATATATATATATATATATATATATATATATATATATATATATATATATATATATATACCAGGGCCCAGCAACGTGGAATGAATTGCCCACTGAACTTAGACACAAAGACACAGTGATCACATTCAAGAGAGCTCTCAAAACTCACTTATTTCGACTGCAAGAACAAACTTAAAGACCTAATACTGTTTCCTACCTTAAATAGTCTCAGCATGTTTTTTCTATGTTTTCTGATTTCATGGTGTTTGTTTTTGTAATCGTATCATTATATGTTTTTTATCTTATAGGTGTTGTCTAATGTTGTAAAGCGCTTAGAGCTTCTAAAGATTAGGCGCTATACAAAGTCATTATTATTATTATTATTATTATTATATACATATATTTGTGCACTATGGATATAAATTTTCATTGTTGAAGGCTGTAAGATAAAAGCAGCAATACAAATGCAGTTCCATGCCATTGTTTTGTATTTCCTTACACATGCTATATTATCAGCCGCTGTCATTGTTTGTCCTACATTTTCACTTTTGTGTATCACGTGATACGCATAACACATTTACATGACGCGTCGCCGATCTCTGCTATACGCGAATACAATTGCAATAATTACATCACCATACTTCATCCTCATAGTCATAAAACTGTCTGTGGCTGTGAGGACAAAATGGTAACGCAGCCTAAAAACTAAAAAATGTGTTTTCAAATAACTTGACTCAAAGAAGGTTATAATCACAAATTATTTGGATTTGTTTCTCATTGCCAGATTTTAATTAGATTAAGCAATTGTTTGGTATAAGTTTTGATTTCGGTGTTTATCCTGGTTGGTAACATGCTGTTTTCACAGAACATTCTACATGCATTAAGGATTAGAATACAGACATCAGATCTAGAATTTCTTTAAAAACGACTTGTCTCATGTTAGGGGAATTTTTTTTTAGGCTTTCATACAATATGAGGAATTGCTCAAGATATTTTTTCAACATAAAAATTGTTGTTTCGGAATAAATTTGTATCCCTGTGTTAAATTTTCTTAAAAGAATTTTGTCTTATCTTGGAAGACGATGTGAGGAATTCATCGGCTTTCCTTTCAAAATTAAAAAGGTTTCCCTGCGTTAGATTTTAAAGCCAAAGAGCAACTTTGCATCGATTCCAGTACTCACCAACTCTGCCTTTAACAAAAATGTTGATGGTGTGTGAAGTATCATAGCAAGATAATGTAAAATCACAAGATTTTGTGTCAGTCAGTCAAAAAGAACTTGACATATATAATACCACTTTTGATTGGTTCAAAGTGGAAAGAAGATCTACAGATATTGTCAGTTTTTTGTTAAACTTTATCATAACTAGTTGATCCACTGTTGATTTACTCGAACACTGTCATGGCTGTCATTAGAAAAGGCAAATTAAGGTTTAGCAGCGGATGACCTTGCCTTGCCTTCCCTGCCTACACCCGCGAGTCTCTCTCAGGCAGCACTATCAGTTTGTCATTATGGACATTGTACAAGGCGAAGTAAGATTTTTCACAAGACTTTGGAATTAAAAGTGTTCGTTATCCATAAAATGTGCTTCGTTATATTATGGATTCCTGAATGAAACTTATTCACGAGTTTAATTTAATTAATTCCTTTTATTCTTACTGCATTCAACTTCTTGGATCAGCTTTCACCTCACCTGGCTGAAGACCATATGAGCTATGGCATGATCCTACACCCTTCCTACATATTTTCTATCTTTTTACCGTCGTTATCTGCTGTTCGATCAAAAGTTATGTTTCTTAGGACATACTCTATTACAATGGTGCCTTGGGTAACTCCAGTAGCAGCAGTAACTTTCAAAGGCAATCTAGTGAAAAGTAAACGAGTTTACAGGAACCACTATACAGGTGGTACTATGCTCAAACACATATGTTTTATGCAGCAGTTTGAGATCATCCTGATAGAAAGGCCGTTCAAGCTTGTATAAACAGGGCTAATGTGATATTAGTTAACATTCCACGTTTCAAAATGAAAGCTTTTACGAACAGGGCTAACGTTACAGCAGTTATGGTTTCCACGTGTCAAAATGAAAGCTTTTACGAACAGGGCTAATGTGACATCAGTTATGGTTTCCACATGTCAAAATGAAAGCTTTTACGAACAGGGCTAATGTGACATCAGTTATGGTTTCCACATGTCAAAATAAAAGCTTTTACGAACAGGGCTAATGTGACATAAGTTATGGTTTCCACATGTCAAAATTAAAGCTTTTACGAACAGGCCTAATGTGACATGAGTTATGGTTTCCACATGTCAAAATGTTTGAGCGTTTACATGAAGCTTAAGTAGCTTTCTCTTTGCAACTCAGACTACTCAATAATTGCTGCGAATGTTTTCAGCAAATCATGTTAACTCTGATCGGTTGTGGACTGCACTATACAGTATTTCGTTAAAATTTTATTCATTTTGTGGGGTGTACAATTTTAGGCACAATCGTTTTATATATATATATATATATATATATATATATATATATATATATATATATATATATATATATATATATATATGAGAGAGAGAGAGAGAGAATTGATTGTGATTTTTATGGATCGACGAATGAACCAAAACATAACGGTTAAGAAATATTTGGAAGTTTTTCGGTTCACTGTGTGTTCCACACGGATTGTATAACAGTAAGTACTCGTGACGGTCCAGATGTTTTTGCATGAAGGTCTCAATAGTGGGCATCAAAGCCACCACCATTTGATACGTGGTTATCTCTGACATACTAGCAATGAGAATTTCAATCTAAGACCGCCGAGATTTAAAGAAGTGTGCCCCCCCCCCCCCCATCTCGTCATTGTATAAAGGATTTATTTTTATAGTTGCAGGTTCTGACTGTTAATGCAAAAATGTGGGTTTTTTTTTTTCAAGCTCTAAGTTTGCATTGGTAAACTTTATCTTTCCAATCCAGTCATCTACAGCTCCCATTTCTTTTCAAAAGGTCACTACAGGTATTTGAAAACATAGCAAGGTGAAGGGATTAATTACAGAAAATACCATGAAATCAGAGCTATTCCACGCTTGATCTTTGTCCACCCGTTTCCTTAGCGATTTGCTTTAAATAAGTATCTTCTTTCTCAACACGGCAGATAAAGGCTGTGTGTTTTTCAAGGACTTTGCCTGGTCTCTCTGGTTACTACTGCCGTTTGCATCTGTATTGTTTGCAGACAGTTTTAAGTTATTTATTTTATTCAATTACATAATAAGTTATTCATATTACTCAGTGATTAACGTGCTAGAATTAGGACTAGAAGGTTGTGAGGTTCGAATCCTACTCAGATCAGGCTAGGGCAAAACACTTTACTCCAATTCCCTAATCACTTCATATGCCCTTCATTGTGTTGATTTGTTGTTAAACACCAAAACAAAACAAACAATACAGAAAATAAGGTATTTTAGTATTTATTTATGATTTTCAATGGCAATTGACAGATGTTAACCCTCGGACGATCTGTAGATTAAACAGATTACATATCAAACGCAATTCTATTGGGACCATTATCATGTTTACGTGTTGCCGCATTCAACAATCTGTTATGGTGAATGCTGAACATGCGTACGTTTTATGTACCACATAATTTTCATCGCTGGAATTCTTCTTATGAATAACCTTATTGTTAAGACACGCAGCAATATAAATTGTGGGCGGGCTGGTACATGCTGTGTAGGCCTCCTTGAGCTTATCCCTGCTTTTAGTGACTGACGCAAGAGAGCCAGAGATAACACGAACTTCCTTGTATACTTTTCTGTATGAGTCAGTTTCATCTATTCTTAACAATTGTTCTGCAAAATACAGGTATTTCCAGTGGGGTTCGTTACAAAGAAAATTAGGAGTCAAACCTGTAACAGTAACACACGGGAAGACACGATTCCGCACCCCTCGGTAGTTCCAACCCTGCTAGTTTATCCTAATTGTGTCTGCTAATTTCCAACGTAAGCCAGTCGGAATCAAGAATATTTTAATTTTCAAAACAGTTCGAGACACTTAGTTCAATTTGTGACATATTGGAGAAAATACAACAATTATTCGCCGATATTTGACGTCTGGACAAGAACTTCCCAACTTTTTGCACCGTTGCTGTTGGTTACTATGATAATGTATTCATAACAGTTATCTCGTTTAACCATATATCTCGAATGGTTCTGTGAGATCTCCGCGAAACGAAGGACTAATGAAAAATTTTCCTTATAACGCCTAAACGAAAGATATAATTGATTTCCATGAAATACAACACCATTCATAGTTACCACAATCGATTCGGGAAAAAAGTCAAAAAGTACATAAACCTAAGAGCAGTAGCAGTGTTGTTGATGGTTTTGGTTTAGTATCTTGTTTGTTGAGAATCTGAGAACTTCCCAGTCAATATCCCGAAATTGTTATGAGTAATCTGACTGAGGAGACATGTAAAGTAATACATCAGTGCGATTATGAGATGCTGTCATGTAAAGTAATACATCAGTGCGATTATGGGATGCTGTCATGTAAAGTAATACATTAGTGCGATTATGGAATGCTGTCATGTAAAGTAATACATCAATGCGATTATGGGATGCTGTCATGTAAAGTAATACATCAATGCGATTATGGGATGCTGTCATGTAAAGTAATACATTAGTGCGATTATGGAATGCTGTCATGTAAAGTAATACATCAATGCAATTATGGGATGCTGTCATATAAAGTAATACATCATTGCGATTATGGGATGTTGTCATGTAAAGTAATAAATCAATGCGATTATGGGATGATGTCATGTAAAGTAATACATCAATGCGATTATGGGATGATGTCATGTAAAGTAATACATCAATGCGATTATGGGATGCTGTCATGTAAAGTAATACATCAATGCGATTATGGGATGATGTCATGTAAAGTAATACATCAATGCGATTATGGAATGCTGTCATGTAAAGTAATACATCAATGCGATTATATGATGCTGTCATATAAAGTAATACATCATTGCGATTATGGGATGCTGTCATGTAAAGTAATAAATCAATGCGAGTATGGGATGATGTCATGTAAAGTAATACATCAATGCGATTATGGGATGATGTCATGTAAAGTAATACGTCAGTGAGATTATAGGATGCTGTCATGTAAAGTAATACATCAATGCGATTATATAATGCTGTCATATAAAGTAATACATCATTGCGATTATGGGATGATGTCATGTAAAGTAATACATCAATGCGATTATGGGATGATGTCATGTAAAGTAATACATCAATGCGATTACGGAATGCTGTCATGTAAAGTAATACATCAATGCGATTATAGGATGCTGTCATGTAAAGTAATACATCAATGCGATTATAGGATGCTGTCATGTAAAGTAATACATCATTGCGATTATGGGATTCTGTCATGTAAAGTAATACATCATTGCGATTATAGGATGCTGTCATGTAAAGTAATACATCAATGCGATTATAGGATGCTGTCATGTAAAGTAATACATCATTGCGATTATGGGATTCTGTCATGTAAAGTAATACATCAATGCGATTATAGGATGCTGTCATGTAAAGTAATACATCAATGCGATTATAGGATGCTGTCATGTAAAGTAATACATCATTGCGATTATGGGATTCTGTCATGTAAAGTAATACATCAATGCTAGCATGGGATGATGTCATGTAAAGTAATACATCAATACGATTATGGGATACTGTCATGTAAAGTAATACATCATTGCGATCAACGTTCCCTTTAAGCTGCGCGCGCGCGCGGCCGCGCAGCTGCTCAGACATCCCCGCGCAGCTGAATTGTTCTCCGAGCAGAAGATCAAAATTACCAAATATTCAATCCAACATTAATGCTAAAATCACCGTAATGCTTGCACAATGCAGCGCGCATAGCGCGCACATCTACCATTCACTTAGAGGGAACGTTGATTGCGATTATGGGATGCTGTCATGTTTCGGATAAACATGAACAATTTTCACTGGCTAGATGAAATACGCAAACGAAATCAGCGTCGGTTTAAAACATGATCTTTAATTAAATCCTTCAAGTTTTAAATAAGTATTTGGCTGGGGATCACAGAAAGTATGTCATAATTGGTGTACATCGTAAGTAGACGTACTCAGAGTATGAGTTTTCCTTGACAGATTCATTTTTGTTGATGGATGTTGCGTGATATGCTGAAGATATGTCAAGTAAAGTATAAACAGCACAGTCCAAGATTTTAAACTAAGGGTGTCATTTTTCACTGTCTACTCTTTTATACTGTATATTAACACCCCATTCTCTCAGTAAGGCCCCTATTCAAATAAAAATATGTACATTTCCTTTTTTGTTTTTACATTGACAAGTATTAAATCTATGATATCCATCATAATGTCATAACATAGATTAGGGATCAATAATGCATTAGTCCTTTGCTATAACGCTGTTCATAGGGACAATGCTGACAGTCCTTCTTATATTGATATATGTATTACATATTATTGCTTTTAAATAGTGGGTCGGGATCAATGAACATTACCGTCATATAAAATAGACCATTGGATCTGTATAGTGACGGAGTATGGTAATTATAAAACATTTTTGCATAAAATGATTTTGGTAAGACTTTATTAAGTCTTTTACAACATAACAATTACAGAACGGTGAAACGTATTGATTGTCACTAAGTACACTTCAAATACACTGTGTATATTTACTAAACATTTTGAAACTCTCGTTGGTTTGATGTTTAAATTTCCTGAATGCATTTCCGCACCCAAATATTCTGACATGATATCCTGTGGTATTTCAAAGTTATTATAATCACATCATACTTGAGATTTTCTAGGCTTGTTCTTTTGGCTTCTTGCCTGTGTTTTACAAACAGGATTACATGAAGTATGCAAGATTAGCCTCTAGATATAAAATGAAAGAGTGATTAAAGCCCAGAATTAATGCACCTTAGTATGTGGAGTAGCTGCAAGTCATGCGTAGACTTATTACCATATATCTTGCATGCAAGTATTCTCTCTAACCATTCTCCATTCCTAAACTACTATTGGGTTCATCAGACACATGCACACACTTGCGCGTATGATACTCTTAATATTGTTACTTTAATTAAAATCTGACCGCTTACTCTCCAGCTATTGAATATATTTTATTTTTGTGTTTTTACCCTCATCAGAGATTAGCATGTTGAAATGTGAAATTTATTACAAAACCTGTGAAGTATCATGACAAAAATAGGAAGAAAAAATGATACCCTATGAATAGTTTTAAAATCTCGCAAGTAAATTGTTGGTGTTTTTGCAAGAGTCGCGAAATTCACTGAGTTACGCACTAATATTTAGTTGGTTTTTTACTGTGTGCGGCAGAATGAAATATTGTGTGTGGCAGTATGACATATTATGTATGGCAGTATGATATATTGTGTGTGGCAGTATGGTATATTGTGTGTGGCAGTATGATGTATTGTGTGTGGCAGTATGGTATATTGTGTGTGGCAGTATGATATATTGTGTGTGGCAGTATGATATATTATGCATGGCAGTATGATATATTGTGTGTGGCAGTATGATATATTATGCATGGCAGAATGAAATATTGTGTGTGGCAGTATGATATATTATGCATGGCAGTATGATATATTGTGTGTGGCAGTATGATATATTATGCATGGCAGTATGATATATTATGCAAGGCAGTATGATATATTGTGTGTGGAAGTATAATATATTGTCTATGGCAGTATGATATATTATGTGTGGCAGTATGATATAGTGTTTGCTTCAATACGATGTATTTGTTCGGCAATGTGACATATTGTGTTATCATACAAATATCGATAGAACCATTATCAATTTACATAGCCTTTATCTTTGGCATTCTGTTTCAGATGAAACACGAGATGAACCATTTTAGATTAAACATGTGATATGTCTAGTGTTTGTAGGTATCACTCAACTTAATCCAATATTGAAGAAAATTAATTACTTCTTAAATCTCAAAGAATGTTAATCGTCTACTAGATTTTTAAAAACTAGATTTTTTAATGTCAGATAATATGGGTAGCCAATTTGCATCAAATAGGAAAGATGCTAAAATTTACAGTTTTTCAAATTATATAATTAATTCATTATTTATATGGAATGCTGATCACAAAAGATTATTTGAGATTGTATCTCTACAGGAGCGTCCGAAAGCGGGAAGAGCACCTTGGTCAAACAGATGAAAATTATCCATAATGATGGGTTCTCAAAGGACGAGCTTCTTTCTTTTAAGGTGAGTTACAGTATGAAACAAATTATGCAGTCAGTTTAATTGCTGAATAGTTTTTCGTGCTGTTTATACAATATGTTTTGTTTGGAGAAATGAGATCATAAATACTGTGATTTCGATATTTTTAATGGAATTTTAATATTTGTTGGGTTATGTTGGTTGATTTGTAAGTCAGTGAATAAACGATCTAATAAACAATGATCCATCTTTGGAAGAAAAGAAAAAAGACTTCTTACCCAGTCTGTAAATTTTGTGGAAATAACAGAACTTCTTATCTAGTCTGTAAATTTAAGTACCATTCAAAACGCAATTTTTCTCAAAAACAAAATTATTTATGTTGACAATGAAAGAAATCGCTCTATTTTTATAGAAAATGTAACATTTGCTCTGACACTATAAATAACAGAACACAAGCCAGCTTGACCTACGTTTATGATTTATGCATTACATTGAACTTTTACTTTACATATACTGTAGTGTAGTTTTCAAGCCATGTAAACGAGTCTACTTGCTCCAATGGTCAATACTTCAGGGAAAAAAATGCAAATTATTTTGAAAACATCTGCATTAACTGCCAAAGGTGAACCATCACACCATAATAGGCCATGAGCTGTATAATAAAAATGTATCTTCAGTTTATCAGCAGGTATCATTACCGTATGCACTTTGTAAGCCCCATCCAACTGCAAACTGCACAGACCCGGATCTGCCGTCGCATATGCACTGGCAGATCTGGGTTCTATGTTGTTTGCAGCTCGACCCAACTAATAAGTGAATAATACAGTACATTCCAATGAAACTTCTTCAGTTTATCTTCCAAAACAAAGGCTCACAAAATATAAATTTTGACTTATTCCGCATAGTTTTTGTACTAGTCTTTAACTTAAAATAAACTTCTAAATAAAACTTGCATTACCAAACATGAGAAATAGCCCAACAAATACTGATTGATCCCTGAGCAAAGGAAAGAAGTCCGACCTTGAATCTTGTATAGTTTTCCAACTTATAGGCGGCAGTTTTTATGAACAATGGTTTTCTTTACGTGTGGTGTACTATATGAATTCATTTCTAATAGAGTCATTTGATCCTAGTTTTTCTTTAGTTCGAACTGAGCTACCTAACATATTTATCATCAAGCCACAATTACATATGTGCTTGATTTACTCGATAGGTGTGTGTATGTGTGTTTGTGTGATTTACATAATTATGCATTTTAATTCTTGAATATTTTGAAGAAAGTTTGATCAATTTAGGTTGATATTTGCTTTCATAGCCATATTAAAGTTTCTGAAACGTTGGTTGTGTATTTGTTATCACGTGATATGCATTATTTTAGGGCATTTATTATATTCAATGTCATTCAGTGCTCAGAGAAACAAAATCACTTGTCCTGAATAAAATTTCACTTATCCTCAAGGAAAATATTTTGTCTTAGCAATTAAATTACAGTAAACAAGGAAAATATTTAAAATGAATGAAACAGAAAACACCCACACCGTAAAACAGCACCTATCAACTCCTTGAACTAAATGGATTAAAATAGAGTTCAGTGTGAAAACCGATGTCTTGGACGCTTATATAAATAGTTAATATCTTAGATTAAACAATATCTTAGGTGCCACTAGATATAAGTAGCTAGTGATAAATAACCGTAATAAACGTGTGAGACAGCTCATCACTCATATTGGACAAATGGGCGTTATTAATTTAATAGGTACACCAAGAGATACGGGTGACATAAATAGTATTGTTTTCCATTCTTAGGTTACATAAACCAATTCAAGAGGGTGAGGGATGTACCCGGCGTCCTCACCTCAAACTTAGCTGGAAACAAACGGAACGTTTCCTGCAGTAACTTTACTGTACAGTTATATATATATATATATATATATATATATATGGCTTACGTTACGCCATGGCAAGGCTTAAAATGCAGTAGTTTTTGGGGGCTTCGCTCCCCCGGGCTCCTGCTTGGGGTTCCCCATCTCCAATGCTAAGCCATTGTGTTTGTGTTAAGGATTGGGCTATGAAAAGTTCCTGAGTTATGAATTAGGGCCAGGTCCCCGGGGGCTGGGGGAGATCTAGGGGGCTATGCTGGCTGTACAAATGACTTGACTTATGTCAAGATGAATACACACACACACACACACACACACACACACACACACATATATATATATATATATATATATATATATATATATATATATATATATATATATATATATATATATATATATATATATATATATATATATATATATATATATATATATATATATATATATATATATATATGGTAAGTCTTCGAAAATTAATGATTTATCTTAATTAGTGTATATGGTATTTAGCTTTTGAAATCAATAGTAACATGGGGTGCTATAAATTTATTAGGATGTCTCATAAACTATAAAATATCTATTAAACTTTATAAACATGTGGAAAGGGGGCGTGTTTTGAGGTAGAAAGTAATTGAAAACACTGTTGCTTGAATACATGTTCCAACTTTTATATACTTATTTATATTCACATGTTTTATTATCCAGAATACCTCATTCAATAAAAACAATGTTGCTAACATATTAGGATCAGATTGACCATTGTCGTTGTTGTTATGGGTTTAACGCCATTTTGTAGCACATGATACTTGGCGGTCAGTATAACTGGTGGAGGAAGAACCCGGAAAATCCCGGGAAGAACCACCGACTCACGGGAAGCCACATCCGAACTTTCTCACATACCCACATTGGTCGAGCTCGAGACTCAAACCCAAGTGGACAGAGGTGAGATGGCAGTGATCGGAAAAGGCGAACACTTTCGACCACTGGGCCACCGGCGCCCCAGATAGCCCATAGTACGCTGGCCCATAGTATGCTGGCCCATAGTACGCTGGCCCATAGGAATTGCAATCTGCTGTGGACTATGTTTGCCGAGCTTGCTTTCGGTATAGCTACACATTCGCATCCACGTGCATGTCCATGCGTCCATTCAGACATGCACACCCAAGATTAAGGTCATTGTTTTTTATATATTTTTTTATAGATTAAATTCATGATAAAGTTGTGTACTTTTCAACAAAATGAAAGTCATGCTCAGCAGAAGTATCTTGTTTCCCATTCCTTATCGATTTTATCACAACATGACCAGTCACAATAAAATAGTCACAAAACATATACTAGTATCATAGTATTTCATCTCTGTTACGGTCCAACAGTTTGTTAGTATCATGTTGAGATACTGAATAAAGCTTTTCAAGACAATTTGGATATGTACATTTTATGGATGTTCGTTACAAACTACATTATCCATTGTATAGGATCAAGAAAGCGAACTTTGTCCGTTTGATGTGGGAACTAGAATCTTCTTCAGTATACATTTCTTGATACGACGAGATACGCCAACATTTGCCCCAGTATAAATGAAATCCGAGGCTAATGTGGCATACACCAAATAATACACCTCAAGCATATTTTGTTTTCATTATCGGCCTTTACTGAATAAAATGTGCATCATTATCTGATCAACTCCCAGATGTATTTCACCACGGGGTTACTTTTCTGTCACCACGTATCTCTTATCATTCTCCTGTCACTAACCTTGCGGGTGCGAAGATAAAGCAAATGGACGAGACTGGTACCCGATGTTCAAATTATGCATTGTTTCCCAGCAACTTAACAATATATCTTGACAGTGGGACTTAAGCGTAGCCTCGAATCCAGCCAAATTGTGAAAAAAGAAGAAGAAAAAAACCTTCATACTCCCCCCCCCCCGAAAAGTGGTTTAGCCAATGGCATGGTATACAGAGATGTTAATGCTCGCAAAGTTTGCTGTGTAGCAACGGATAATTTTAATCAGAACTGGCTGTCCAATTAAAATGGCATCAGAACCAGAGCGACGAGGCAATCATGGCCGTTCATCTGATTTTATGATGTAATTAACTGATAGCTGCTCCTCCGCCCCTTTTCCACTGCACACTTGTCTCATGTCCCGAAAATGAGTTTTCCTCACTTCAAAATGTGTTTATACACCCTGACTTTGGGCATATATGTTCAAGTTCATGGCTTGATATTGACATAGCAAATTTCAGCTCGAATTGCATTTCTAATTGGATATTTTACCTCTCGTTTGTTGTTGATGCTAATTAATGTTTAGAAAAATAACATTGAACAAGAATATTCCCTAATGCATCAATATGCCATAAATACAATTAAGGTGGACTTAAATTCAGTAATGCATTGATACGCATTAAGCTGTCAGTACACGTGAACCATGAAAGTGAATTGCGTTGTACTTATTGCAACATTGTACTGAAGGAATGTTCCGACAAAATATTGTATCATAAAAATGCAACAAGGCAGCGGGTCATGTCATGATAATTCAACAAGGCAGAGGGCTGTGTTATGTAATGCAGTAAGACTGGAAGCCGTGGCACAATATGGTAGCAGGGTAGTGGGCTGTGTTGTAATAATTCAACGAGGCAGAAGCCGTGGCATGATATGTGCACAATTGGCAGGACGGTAAAATGGATACAGATGTAACATAGGACATTGTCCTAATCTGATACAGAGTCAACAGAAGTGGATAGACTGTGACCCTTCGAAGAGCGGACAACATGATTGAAAGATGATGAAATGACTTTTGAGTTGACTACTATCTGAGATAACAATGCAAGCATTGACACAGACAATGAAATAAGTTCTTAGGTGTTATCTTACGTCACATTGACTGCAAATGAGGTTGTACACCTGCACACTCCAAACACTTGTCACTTAGATAAAAGAAGAGCATGAATTCTGATTATGCTCTGTATTTGTTCAACAACAATATAGAAACACAGGGCATGCTTATGTATTCCCACCAATTCAATAAAAGTCAGTGGAATGAAATAGTACGTGGGCCATTTAATCACATGCTTCATTTCAGCACTTTATTTCATTTGAGATTTAAGAGACTGACACAACGCTATCACCTTTCCACGCTTTAAGTATACGTTTGTTTTATCGCCTCATTGATTTAAAATCACGTGAGACGAGCTTCTTTGAGATGAAATGGCTTGTAAGATATGATTTTCAGAGATTACAAGCCAGAACCCGTATTTATTGCCTTGAGTTTTTCATGAGGTGTTCGGACAAAGTGAGTTTTGAAAATGAAATTCAAGGATTCAGAGACTTTGTAACGTTAAAGAAGGTTTTGCGCCTAGGAAGGACTAATTTTCATCTACTCTAACAATAAAACTGCAGTCCACTCAACTTTATCTGACCACTATGAAATCCGCTATTATAATATCACAGAATGGATCGTTCCTTTCTTAAAAGTGCAAGGTTATTCATGAGTGTAATCTTTAGACTATCCCGTTTTCATTTAAATATAACATGATCAAGTTGATAATTGTTATCAGTAGGAGAGTACACCTAACCACTGTCCATGTTGGTCTTGCTATCAGTAGGAGAATACCCATCCATAACCACTCTCCAAGTTAGTCTTGATATCAATAGGAGACTCTCCAAGTTGGTCTTGCTATCAGTAGGAGAGTACCCATAAACCACTATCCAAGTTTGTATTGATGTCAGTAGGAGAGTACCCATCAACAGCCACTGTCCAAGTTGGTATTGATATCAGTAGGAGAGTACCCATCCATAACCACTGTCCATGTTGGTCTTGCTATCAGTAGGAGAATACCCATCCATAACCACTCTCCAAGTTAGTCTTGATATCAATAGGAGACTCTCCAAGTTGGTCTTGCTATCAGTAGGAGAGTACCCATAAACCACTATCCAAGTTTGTATTGATGTCAGTAGGAGAGTACCCATCAACAGCCACTGTCCAAGTTGGTATTGATATCAGTAGGAGAGTACACATCCATAACCACCGTCCACTGTTCTTCTCCGACATTCTTACGTCACTGTCATTTACCCGTGTTGCCACGCGTATATATCTGCATATCCGGAACGTTGCACATATGGCCGCATACCATTATATAGAACGTTATTTTGTCTGTTGATCAGCGTTACATTTATTAACACGTTGAAAGAAACATAAAGGTTATAACAACATATTCAGAACTTTTCGCATATCCCTTGAAAGTGTTGTCAAGAGAGAAATCTGACGATAATCACTCTCCAGTAAAAACTATCATTGTGCCATGAGTTGGTATATGTTGTCCTATAACCACCCTGCTCAAAGATGGATACTAATCCTGATGAAAAAATTATTGATACGTATTAATGTAATATCATTGCTAATATATAACGTATATACTCCTAACAAACTGCACAGACCGAGACCTGCTGGCGTATTATGCGATAGCAGATCTGGGTATATGCAATCTCCGTTTTAATCCTGTTTATAAGAGAGTATAGACAGTAACAGATATTTGGCTCTGCTTATTTCCGTTTAATATATGCGCACCTACAAATGTTCATAATTACGGCGTATATTTGTTGATGCTACAGTCGGGTTTATGGCTTTATATTCTACGAGTCTTCTTGGATTAACAAGATTGTGCTGTATTTTGAAGACTACTAGATATTTTAAGACCTTAAGTTAAAGATCAATGCGATCACAACAACAATAAAAACAAACACGTTTTTTTTCTCCTATTTAAACTTTACTGAAGAGCACCAAGGCAAATCTGAAAGTAATTTATATTAAAAAAAAACATATGTAATAGTGATTTACAGAATTTACACTGGAATGTTGATTTCAATTCATATTTTTTTTTCCACATCAATAATTTTTCCGAAACTTTAGCAAGTAGTCATCTTGAAGGGCTAAACTTGTCATTTTCCTGTTTTCCTGATACACGCGCTATCAGGGGGCCAGGGTATAGTGAAATTTCTCGCCTAGAAATTTAAAACAAAGTATGTGGGGTTTTTTCGTCAGCTTTAAGCATATATGTATCTGCGTGCCTAGCTACGCCGCTGACCTAAATATAGCCTTGGTTGAACAAAGTGAGAGTGTAGACAACAAATTAATGCGAACTCTTTTCTTTTTACGCAATATAGGTTGATACATACATTTTATTTCAGTTACTTTTGTGGTAAAAATACATGTAATGATTCAAATATTATAAACATTTAGTTTCATTCAGTACGTCGTAATGGTTTCATCATTGTCGATCAATATTAGTAAACCAGAGTGTCCAAAACGAGTTGAATCTAATCGATCCTTTTCATTGCAAAACAAAGAGTTGTTGTTACACGTCAACAAGACGGACCAGGCTTTGTTATCATGTCAAATGTTTTATTAAATTAGCCAGTTTCTGAAAGCCGGAAACCAGGTAATAAAAATCCACTTGGTCCCTTACGAAAAGCCACTAAATGTCTACTTTTGATACGTCAGGTAATCGTTGATGTGTACGGTGTCGGTGATCTTACATTGTTGGGGAGGATTTTTTCTTTAGAGTTAGCCCATTAAATCGTCATCGTTGTCAAATCAAGCACATCTTTACAACAGGTGACGGTTCCTCCTGACAACCATATATCTTACTCACTATGTCCGCTAATACCTGTTTTGCTGATTATAAGGACATTCACAATAATAAATAGTAAAATAGTAATAAGTAAGTCCATTCGTATTTTGACAAGTGCGACTTTGGTCTACGCTCTTTACAGTTGGGTATTGTATTGAAATGGGCAGAAAGGGTCCATGAACGTTATATGTTTTATACAGAGGTTTAGGACATTTTCTTTTCTTTATTAAGTGCTATAAATAGTCGATTCTTTGTTATTTCTTGGTTATTTGGCTATGCTACTTGTTAATTTTCACGGACATCTAGACAGACAGACGGGGTTCGTGCTTTTTCAGATCACAGACGTCCCATCTTTTTGGTTGGTTCTAGTCTCAGCACGGCTAAAGTGGGTATGTCAGAAAGTTTATCAGTAGCTTCCCGTGGGTCGGTTGTTCATACCAGGCTTCCCCCAGGTTCTTCCTCCACCAAATATAATGGCCGCCATGTATAGCCAGCCTATCATGTGCTGAACAATGGCGTTGAACCCACAAACGACAAAACGAATGTACAGACAAACAATTATGCAGATAGAAAAATGTGATTTCTGTTTAGCTTGTATAATGAATTTCATTTTGTATTTTGTATAGTGTTGTGAGTAATAGATCAGTATGTTTTCTATACCGGTCACGTGTTCTGAAGAAATAAAATGTCCAGTATCTGGTCAGGCTGGATGCAAAAAAGATTTAGTTTATAAGTCACCAGAAATACATGAAGAAAAAATGTACTATGTTGGTCCAGTGGTAAATGAACGGTACATGTATTCGCGCAAACTTTCCTAAATCAAACGGTAGGCATTTTACTGTGCACATAGAAAGTTTTATATGAAAAGATCTATAAAGTGTGAGATTGAGGCAAAACAGAAAAATTTGTTTGTCCTAAAGTGTGATGAGAAAGTAAGAAATAGCAAACAAGTAATACACATAGATGTAGATGCATTAGAAATCAGTTTAAAATGGAGATTGTGACTTGCCAACATGACGTATGGACTATATATTGCTGGCTTAGACCACTGTTTCTTGAACGTATCCATGGAAACAACTTGTTTGTGTATGCATATATATATATATATATATATATATATATATATATATATATATATATATATATATATATATATATCTTCTTTATATGGTGAATGAAAACAACATATAGCCACATTCACAAAAACTTCCACGTGATATGTTTTGATGCAGGATACGGAAAGATCATCAAGGAATACTAATTAGTGGGTTGAGAATTAAGTCTTTGACGACTCCCTGGGTCAAAAAGTAATTATGGTATAAAATTATACAGTTTGGTATACTTTAAGCACTAAAAGCACACATTAGCCATTACAAAGTTTGGTTTTCTTGAAAGATAGTATAAGATATAGTTTCCACTGGAAAACTAACTGTTAATTTGGAAATGTGCTTAAATCATGGTTATATAACTTAAAAGTTCTGAAATTAAATTAATAAAAAATAAAAGACGACTTTTCATCATGTATGTCATATGTTATATTAAAAAGTCAGAATAGTGATGAGCCAATCAAAACGCTATTGTGGCATCATAATAGGACAACATTCAAGTGTGGGGCAGGATACGGATTTTCTACACGAGAGCGTCGCTTTGAAAATCTCTGTAAGCTAATAACGGATGTGAAAATAGTATGTTTTGGTGGGTATTTTTGCACTGCAGGATGGGTGGTAATTTCAAAAGTGTTCCATACCTGAGAAGGATTTTTTGCTTGAATAACTGGATAGATAACTGATCTCTTCAGATGTTAATAAAACCCAAGATTTTATTGACAGTTACTTCCGTCCGATGAAAGCCGCGTATGAGTGTGAGGAACGTTACTTCAGGCTGAGCTCTTGCAGCTTGACATTAAATCTAAATCCGTTGGAGAAGAGTTCCAGTTGTACAATACATATATTGCATTCAACTTTTGAAAAGTAAATCGTCAAAAATGCAACTATAAAGATTTCACGTACGTCCGCAGAATTATTGGGGTGAGTGGGGGCAAACATGTATTGGTCAGCTATTAAGTTTTACGGATGTAGGCCAAAACATATTTAAGAGGTGACGGGGGTGCTGGGGCATGACCCCCCCCCCCCACCATTTGCCCCATTATGCGGGCGCCCATGACAGAATTGCTGAAAAATACACTGAAGATAAATCCTTTTTTTAAAAAAAAGCATAAACAGTAAGTGCTAAGCAATATAAAAAAATCTTCCTATAATTGAATACATGGTTACAATGTCAGTTTATTTCATTGTTTAGGCATATAATTCATTATACTAAGTGGACAACTTGACAATTTGCAGTGAAAACTAACGTGATGTTAAATCATACACAAATTAGTATGACAAACAATCTGTCTCTAATATTTTTTAAATATGTATGACTTAGTTCCTACAATAGAAGCTTCACACTGAATTAAAATCTAGAGCCGGTAAAGTACACAATTACAAAAGATGCAGGTAATAATTAAACACCTGTCATTCGGAGTCCAGGTAAAGTGAAAAGCTTCGTCATTTGGATACCCCACTCAGGCGGATATCAGTTTGACGTTGCAGTGAGAGTAAAAAGCTGGTCTGTCTTTAGAATTCGTATGAAACCCGGAGAATGCTTTGGACTTTTCTAATGTAAATTTGACAGTATTTAAACTGACAGTTACTTCCGTTGGTTAAGAGCTAGACAGGTTCCGCGCTATATTAGCAACTTGGGAATGGTACACGTATATCTGATTATACATGTGATGGCATTTTTGTTATTTTAATCATCCCACCTTTCACAGAAAAAGTTTAGACAGGGATAAATATATTTCTGATCGGCAGTGGAAAATACAAGTATTAACTGTCTAACTATTTCGAAGTTTTTGTCGACAAATACAGCTCAGAAAAAGTTGTCTGCTGAGAACACCAGAGGGATAAAATTTGATGTTGAATATGAAAATAAAGCGAAGAACAGGGGATTGTTAGTTAGTATTTGTCCTTTATATGGGATCGTCTTCTACGGCAAAATTTCAGTGTCCAATCTCCATATATTTGAAATGACTTCAGTTCATGTCTTCATAGATCTGAAATGATTTCAGTGTCCAGTCTCCGTATATCTCGAGTTAATCCAATTTAGAGTTCATTTTCCATTTTAAATGAATGTAATCATCTATTAACATCCATTTACAAGGAGATAACACTTAACTACTATGTCCGATTTTACTTCAAAATAATCACTATGTTCCCTCTTATTCCCTCATTTTTATGTAAATTATGCACACACACAGAGTTGAAAATTGTATGAAACCAAAAACGAACCTATGCAGCAAATAACAGTACATATCGCCTAACTCTCGTGCAGCAGCGTCCTGATTCACTAGGCCATGTGCTCATGCCAGGATGAAACTAGGTCGAACGTTAAGGGTTTAAGGTAATTGACAACTGATTCGCTAGGCAAGCGGAATTAAATATTCCACTTTATACACAAACCCACTGGATTTATATAAATACAATTCAGTATGTATGTATGTATGTATGGATGTATGTATGTATGTTATTCAGGCCATAAACTATAATGTTACTTGAGAGAAAATAATTTCAGCACGTGCCTAAAGTATATAATTGCAGCAAATATCTCAGTTACATAATTACAGCATGTACCTAAAGTAAATACTTACAGCATGTACCTAAATTATATAATTACAGCATGTACCAAAAGTAAATAGTTACAGCATGTTCCTAAAGATAATAGTTACAGTATGTACCTAAAGGAAATAATCGCAGTACGTACTTGAAATAAATAATTATAGCATGTACCTAAAGTAAATAATTGCAGCACGTACTTAAAGTAAACAATTACAGTATGTACCTAAAGTAAATCACATAATGTGCCTAAAGTAAATAATTACAGTATCAACCTTAAGTAACTAATTACAGCATGTACATAAAGTAATAATTACAGCATGTATCTAAATGAAATAATTGCAGCATGTACCTAAAGTAAATAATTACAGCATGTACCTAAAGGATATAATTATAGCATGTACCTAAAGTAAATAATTACAGTATGTACCTAAAGTAAATAATTACAGAATGTACCAAAACATAAATAATTACAGTATCTACCTTAAGTAATAATAACAGGCTGTACCCAAGGGAAATAATTACAGTATGTACCTAAAGGAAATAATTATAATATGTACCTAGAGTAAATAATTACGCCATGTACCTAAAGGAAATAATTACTGAATGTATCTAAAGTGAATATTAACAGTATGTACATAAAGTAATTAATGACATCATGTACATAAAAGCACATAACAAGTTAAAGTGGTAACTTCATTATCAAAATTTTCACCACTGTTAAACATTTTGATTGCATTTTACTTCACCAAAATACTTGCAAAAATGGTCTGCGGGGTGGAGAGGGGCCTAATCACTTACAGAAGACTATCAATTAGAGATATCTTAAAATCTATTTATATTTTTTAAAAATCTATTTTTATTAATAATATGTTGTACCAGAGGGATCTAGTCATCAATACCTGATTGATTTGCACGTGATACTCGGACGATTGAAAATGGAGGAATGTTGCCTCTCGAGACTGTTACTATCTTACTGATGTGATTTTAAACTCGAATGCTACTGATTGCATTAGTGGTTGCAAGATTACAGGTTCGTCCTGAGACTCAAGGCTAGGCAGTGACAATGGTTATATAATGTTAGATTGTTTTTCTTCTCTTCAGAACTACAAATCACGAATTTATTTTGGAAGAATATGCTATAATAAAGGTATTAGTGAATTTACAGGTGTGAAAAGTGGAATAAGTTCTTGGTTGTCGGCCTAGGATTAGCTCATTCCCCTGTGGCAGATGAAATAAAAGGATAAGCAGATATGTTTGATATAAATGCAAGTAAAAGTTTCAACTTTGAATAGGAAAAATTTGAAATCTAAGTTAGATAATATAATTTTTCAACGAAACAATATTGATATTAGTGAAGAAGTTTGTGTGTGTGTGTGTGATTTGGGTTTTTAACTTAGCTGTACCATTTTTTCAGTCATATCGCTACGATGTCTGCAGTGTGGCAAATAATAGTGGTGTCTAAGCGCTTGGG